>KV751318.1:9199253-9227061 GCA_001698575.1 Mola mola | reverse complement strand
AACAGGAATTGAAAAACTTGATCCGATCAAAACAAAGGTAAAAATAAATCAACCAACTATCAACCGCTATCAGTTGTAATAATAATTTGTAAAGATTAATTTTGGCATTAATTGGCCAAACTAATCAATCTTCCTATAATATTAAATACAGTACATAATTTGACAAGGTGTGTTCTTTAGAGAGTACTTTTCTGTTTTTCTTTTATTTGCCTCTAACTTGATTTTAAACAACTTTTTTTTGTGTTTTAGTGCAGCTGATCAAACCATACATTCAACATCACTGACTTCAACGTCCTACTCTGTATTTGCTATGACTAAACTGCTTTATTCCCATTTAACTTACTTAAAACAAATTGGTGTTAGGTTTGTTTAGTCACTTAATGGAGAAATGTCCTTGTAGATTTCATATGAAAAAAAGCAATGATGCTGAGGAGTGGCAACCACACAACAACTCAGGACTGGAGTTTTTAAACCCTGACGAGTATTTTTTGAAAGCTTTTTTTTTTTTATGTCATTGGTGAAGGCCAAAACATGACAAACAGGTTTGTTTTCAAATGTACCTGCAATTGTACAGAGATGATTTCTGACTGCCCTAAAGTAAAACACATTCCCCCACGGTAGGTGTTCTAAGTAAAGGACCCATGCGCACGTTAATAAGGCATACACTCGGCTGCTTTGAGATATTCACTCTAACAAACAATTACCTGATAAAATGTTTCCAAATAGAAGTCAGGTGACACTGACGGGAAATACAATGCAGCAGAATATATCATTTATGTAGCCTAAATGCTGTATTGTATTGGCAAATGGGAAATGGAATGGGAATTTCGAAGGCTCGTTCATTACGTGGTGCTCACTCGATTACAATCTTCATCAGCTGGAGTTTCATTAGGGCCACTCATTGAACAATGCCAGTTGTTCTTTATCAAGAGAACTCATTAGCAGCAAACTTTCTAATCAACACTGGAGAGGTTTGGAGAGCTTTAAAGGGAGCCGAGAACAGTCTGATTGGAGGTTATTCAAAAAGAAATATTTGATTTGAACAGGGAGTGTAAGTTTTTACATCTAAACTGGGCCACAACAACAAAGGTGACAGGAAAAGTGAACTAAAAACACATCAGACCAAAATGTCATTCATATGGTGATCATGCATATACATATATACAGTATATATAATCTTATTCTGCTATTTATAGATTCCTTAAGACACCTGGTGAAAAAAATTCTTAAAATCTGTTTGTGATGTCTCATTATACACTGAGCGACTGGGTGATGGGATACAAGGTTACAGTGACAAAAAAAAAAAGACAAACAGAAAGGCAGAAAACAAGGCAAGACTAAACAGAGATAACCAAAACAGCTACATGTTTATAAAAATAAAAGCAAAATATGAATGACAATTTGAGAAAACATCAGTTCAGTAATTGCAATACACAGCACGCACACACAAAGACGAGTGCAAATTCAAACCACCGGGCAAACTGTTGAGAGAAAAGACAGAAATGAAAAACAAGAGGAAGAACGAGAGAGAAAACAAGTGAGAGATAAGGCTCAGCACAAACGAGGGGAGGAGGCGGAGGGGCTAAATAACTCCTCTCTGATGAAGGGGTTGGGAGGGGGGTGCAGAGAATTAAAAGGCGTCACAGCATCCGCAGCTATCTGTGTACATGTTGTAGTGCCTAGTCATCAGCGGCATTGGTCTTCATTAGCCTTAGCCAACATTTATCTACATCCCGGCAGCCTCCAAACAGCTTTAAGTCCTTGCTTAATTGGAAAACTTTTAAATTTCATGCACTTTAGTCATATTTTAACCACCAGGCTCCCACCGCTTGATTTACTTTTCTATTTTGCCTAGGCCTGTGTGAAAAAAGAACCACTATCGAAATCACATAGGCTTCATTGTTTTCTGGTTTTGCTTGTGTTGTCACAGCTTTGAAAAACACGACAAAGAGAGGGGTTTGACCAATTCTGCCATCGCTTACCTAACAAAAGTAAGTGCTTCATTGTATCCAAATTTAAACAAAAGCACCCATGAAATCCAGCTTTTGTTTTCATGTTTATTTTTTCTTCATGTTTTAGAGAGAAAGAGAACAGCTGGTTACAGTGACTCGTCTATGAAAACCATCTTGCCACTTGAGCGGTACGAAGCACCTGCACTCGATTGAGATCATTGTTTTCGAGGAGAGTGGCTCACTGTGTTGACTCTTGTCGTGTCTCGCAAACACATTCACGTGCGCCCACACCCACACACACTAACAGTCTCTCTGCCCACATTCTGATGGAGACCCTTGGATGGGGCCTGAGCACATCATCTTCATCATGTGGCTCTCTCAGCACCAGTGGCAGCTGCACTGCACTTGGCATGCTGGGAGCTGGGTTCCAGTCACCCTGGCGACGAGCCACAGCTCAGTAGACATCCCCTCATTTGGTCCTTTTATTCTCCTCCTGGGTTTGTACGTCCATTTTATGTGCGTGTGTATCTCAGTCTGTATGGCAGGAGAGATGCAGTGTTTTTGTGGCTGTATGTGACACCAGCAAAACAACTGTTGGTGCATTTCTGCTGCAGTTGGTAATCAAGTGCCATCTGTTACAGCGACACATAACCAGCCGTTAGATTATATGTAATGGCTGGTTAAATAAAAGTTGCTAATTATTTTTTCAATATTTGCTTTGCAACTCTAAAATCATAATGCGTTCTTGTCCCAGAGTCAGCACATGCTATGAAGGATGCAAATCTTACATCCTTCAAAGCGTTACACTTACTCATTTAAGAAATTTCCAGGGATACAATTGACTATATTAAATATTGATTCAGAAGGTTATAGAGACCTTTTTCCATCATCTGCGTTTTGGTTCAGCTTGGGCTGTGTCTCTTTCTGCAGGGGATTTTCTGTGTATTGCACCTTCATGTCTGTTAACTGTTAACTGAGTCTGTTCGAAGCAAACAAAAAGTGGGAGCCGAATGATAGAAAAAAAGAAAAAAAATGTAAATCCGATGGCAGCAGATGATTTGCAAGAGTGGCGATATAGGTGATAGAGGAACATATCCACTGATCGTCACCATTCTCTTGTCCCATGATATATATTGTCATAATGCCCAGCCCAAGATATAATCATAACTGCTTC
This sequence comes from Mola mola, assembly GCA_001698575.1. Classification (NCBI taxonomy): domain Eukaryota; kingdom Metazoa; phylum Chordata; class Actinopteri; order Tetraodontiformes; family Molidae; genus Mola; species Mola mola. Next base: position 9,223,935 of record KV751318.1, on the reverse strand, counting down.
TTTCAACTTGACTTAGCTTTTTCTAGGAGTCGCAACAGCGAATCATCCTCTTCCATTTCTGCTTGTCCTCTGCATCTTCTTCTCTCATACCCACTATTTGCATGTCCTTTCTTAAACAAATCCATATAACTCCTCTTTGGTCTTCCTCTTGGCCTCCTGCCTGGTAGCTCCATCTTGAGCATCCTTCTACCAATACATTCACTGGCCTCTCTAACTTTGTCTTCAAAACTAACGGCCTGAGCTGTTCCTCTGATGTTCTCGTTCCTAATCCCGTCCATCCTCGTCACTCCCAAAGAGAATCTCAACATCTTTAACTCTGCCACCTCCAACTCCTCCGCCTCCTGTCTTTTGGTCAGTGCCACCATCTCCAGGCAAGGCATCATGGCTGGTCTCACTATCCTCTTCTAAACCTTTCCTTTCACTTCTGCTGTTACTCTTTTGCAGTCTCTGCACATCACCGTGTACAACGCTGCACATCGCCTTTGTTCTTAAAGATCGGCACCAGCACACTTTTCCTCCATTCCTCAGGCATCTTCTCACTGTCAAGATCAATGTTGAACTGCTTTGTCAAAACTCCATTGCCCTCTCTCCTAGACAATTCCATACCTCTATGGGTATGAGGACCAACTGCCTTTCCATGCTTCATCCTCTTCAGAGTTTTTCTCATTTCATGTTTACTAATCTGTCCAATTTTCCACCTCCCCCATTCTTCTTTTCCTCTCATTTTCTTGATACATCAGCTCCTCAAAGTAACTCCTTCCCATCTTCTGAGTATTCATCCCTGTCCTTAATCATCCTAACCTCTATACATTATTCCCAGCTTGATCTCTCTGTCTCGCCAGTCAGTACAGATCCTTTTCTCCAACCTTACTGTCCAACCTTTCATACAGCTCATCATACATCTTCTGTTTAGCCTTTACCACCTCCCTCTTAGCCTTATGTTGCATCCCCTTGTATTCCTCTCTACTCTCTTCTGTTCTCTCACTATCTCATTTCTTCTTCGATCACCTTTTTCTCTGAATACTCTCCTCTGCTACCTCATTCCATTCCAATCCAATTTTATTTATAAAAGCACATTTTAAAACAACAAAGTTGACTAAAGTGCTGTACAGCCAAAACACAACATACAGAAAATAAAACAAGACACAATTGTCACAAGATTACAAATAAAGCACACATTCAGGATAAAACTAGGCTACAGAAAACACACGCGAACAATAACTCACCTTGGGTTAAAAGCCAAAGTAAACAAGTGTGTTTTCAAATGTAATTTAAAAACAAGAAGTGAGGGGGGCTGCCTAATGTGAAGTGTCAGCTCATTCCACAGCAAAGGAGATGCCACGGAGAAAGCCCGGTTCCCTCTGAGCTTCAGCCCCATTTTCGGGACCATCAGCAGATCTTAGTGACCGTGAAGGAACACAGGTCTGAAGCAAGTCAGAGAAGTAGGGTGGAGCAAGATCATGGAGACATTTAAAAAGAAGTAAAATAATTTTAAAATTAATTCTGTAGCACACAGGGAGCCAGTGCAGGGAAGACAGTATCAGGGTTTGGCACCAAGGGCCATAGGTTGACAGACTCTCCAAACAACTGCTAAGGCCAAATAGCATGACCTCAGTCTTCTTTTCATAAAACTTAGAAGTTTAATGCCATCCATACTCTAACATCTTTGAGGAAATCTAAAAGGGATTGGACTGAGTAGGCGTTCATTCTTACTCAGGGGCTCATAGATTTGGCAATCATCTGCATAATAGTGAAATGAGAAGCCATGTTTTCTCAAGATAGAGTAAATAAAGTGAAAACAGGAGGGGCCCTAGGATTGAGCCCTGTGGCACCCCACAGGAGATAGGCGCTGTAGGGGACACAAAGTCGTCTAGATGAACTGAGGGTTCACTCAACAGATACGTGCTGAACCATCTCTTCACTACCCCTGTAAGACCCACCCAATGCTCAAGACGAGAAATTAAAATATTGTTATCCACTGTGTCAAAGGAAGCGCTCAAATCTAAAAGAATAAGAATGACAAACTCCCCTGAATCTGTAGCGAAAAGAATATCATTAGAAACTTTAAGAAGCGCTGATTCAATGCTGTGTAAGGCTTTAAAACCAGACTGAAACACTTCAAGGACACAGTTTTTGTTTAAGAATGCAGGTACTTGGCTAAAAACTATTTTCTCCAGGATTTATGAAATGAAGGGGAGTTTAGAAATTGGCCTGAAATTAGAGAAGACAGAGGAATCAATACCATTTTTTTTTATGACTGACTGCCTATTTAAAATGCCCAGATACAACGCCAGAGTCCAGGCTGCTATTGATAACAACAACCTCCTTAAACAGAGGGGGGAATGGGATCTGAAGGGGATGCTGAAGGCTTTAAATGATCAATTACCTTTGTTAAAAAGGAGACGGATACTGGCCCAAATTAATCAAAATTATCAGGGCAGGGGGCAGAACTAAGGTCATATGAGGGACAGGAGATGAGAGCTTGAGTTGATGCTACCTTATCAACAAAGAAATTAAGAAAGAACTCACAAACTTCCAGTGATGGTTCAAGACTTAATGACAGTGATATTAAGAAAAGAAGTAATTGTATTAAAAATAAGACGGGCTTGTGGCAGTTTGTTGCAATGATAGCACTGCCAGCACTCTCTCAATATGGCAAGTGACACCTGCAGCTTACCCTTTTTCCACCTGCGCTCCGCTCTCCTGCACTCCCGTCTGACAGAACAAGTGACATCATTGAGCCAGGGCCAGTGAGTGGTTTTAGATCGCCTGTTTTTTAACAGAGTGATGCTGTCAAGCGTTCCCACACAGACAGAATGAAACCTTGTGGCCAGCTCCTCAGTATTCTCACATGCAGAGGAGCCAGGGTCAGACCCGATGTTACGCAAAAAAAGCAGAGGAGAACTGCCCTGCAGTGGAAGTGTTAAACAAGCAGCAGCGACACACAGGAGCGCACAGTTTTATCAGATTAGGTAGAGAAATATCAAATAAAACGGGCATATGGGCAAAAAAAATAGCATCAGTAATGTTCACATTAAATAAAGTTCCATTAGATAAAAACCGTCCTAAGTGTGTCTGTGTTCGTGAGTGGGACCAGCCACAGATTGTGCAAGATTAAAAGAATCAATAAGATATATGTAGTCTTTGGCCAGCATGTTACTGGGACAACAAACGTGAATATGTTCTTCTTTCTTTTGGTAGGTATTAAGTAGGTATTCACCACAGCCATTTCCATTCTTTGGCAGAATCCACTACTATCTGTCCTTCCATGTTCCATTTACTTGACAAAAACACCTACCCATCACCTTCTCATCACCTCTGTTCCCTTCACCAACATGCCCATTGAAGTCCGCTCCAATCACCACTCTCTCCTCCTGGGGAATACTCTACAACAATCTAACAATCAATGAGTGCACCGTGTTTGACGTGTTGCACTAGCTTCTCTCCTTCTCCATCGTCCTCCAGGTCAGCTAATGCCAACACCTCCTCGTTGTATTTAAGCTTTTGTTAACGAGAGGAAACTAAAATGTTAGCAGTGAATGAATGGACATTCAAAATGATAATGTTCTCCCTGCCTTCTCTGTCTGTCAGAATGTGAGCAATGAGAGTAGAGTGAATGTCAGTGTTAAGCCCTGTTTCCACCGGGGTCAGGATAAACTCTATCGAGTTTGTATGATGTTGCCAGTGGAAACACGTCTCTAATTAGCATACCGTTCCCAAGTATGCTGTACCGAACTGAACTGAACCGTACTGTTCGGTAGAAGTGTGGCTTTAGCGTTTTCAAGCTCTGTGTTTGTGTGGGAACATGGGAGATGTGCTTTCAGAATAACTCTTTCACCTTCAGCAGCAGCAGTGAAACAGCAGACTCCAGCTCAGTCGGGAGAAGCTGGAGCTTCATTTACTGACAACTTAGCTTCTTAAAGACCATCTAAAACACTGCTGCTGCTTCTTCACTCTGCCTTGCTAACTTTGTTTCACCACGTGTTATACTATCATGTTAAAAGGAGTCACGCTGTATCATTGTATTAGTGAAAAAGGAGCACATTATGATTGTAACATAAAATTTAATCACAGCAACCAAATTAAGCTGTATCTGTAACTTTTATAGGTTCCTCAAAGTGGATTAAAACACTTTTGAATGATTAAATATGAGTCAACTTGTAGAAAAGTTTATAAAATAAATGTGTTTGTTTTTTTCCCTGTGAATAAAGCAGATGACATTTTTTGACCCTGTCCTTCAAACTATTGAAATCAAGAATTGTTTAGAACCAGAATCGAGAAGAATGGGAATCAGAATCGGACTCACTAAAATTCATGTGTGTGGGGCCATGTGTGGCTACCACAAGCTGAATTGAAGTAATTGCACATAATTCCAGCACATGAAGCTTTGACAGCTGAGAGAAAGCCAGAGTCGTTATTTGTAGCCTCCTTTGTCCATTCTATGAGAACTGTTTTTCTAACCTCTCTTTCCTGGGCTCTGTGGCTAAATGAGACCACAGTGAAACGATGCAGAGATGAACAGAAGCATAGTGTACCAATTAGCCAAGGCAGAAGGCTTGAAGCTGGAGCCACTTCGAAGGCGCCTCTGCCCCTTCCTCTCTGGGCGAACTGAGGACTCTTCCTGCCTGTCGTTTCATCTGTGCTGTGGTCACTGCATGGCACGCAGAGCCTGAAGCAGCTGGACAGGAAATATGTCAAGATGTGCATTCAGGCGGCAACAAGCTTCTACGGTAAACGCACCGTGACTCAACGTGTTTTCCGAACATGCCGGGATGCAACTAAATGGTTCTTTTTGCTACTTCTGAGGTCAATGTTTTTTGTGCAGCCCAACAACTGTGGGAACAGAAGTACTCCCTCTCTCCCTTTCTATTTCTGAGCTCTTCCATCCTTTTTTGCTGTCAGCTTACCCAGACTGCCACGCTACTAGGACAGTACTGAGACAGCCTGCTGTGGCAGCTGCCAGATATTCTGTGCTCGCATGTTTGCGGGCCCTTCTGAGACACCAGCTGCATCTGAGAGCAGCATTTCAACCAGCAAGATTGAGCAAGAGGGAAAGGAGTAGGAGACAGAAAGGAAGGATGGCAGGTAAATATACACACAGTGACTTGTCACAAAAAAAATTGCTGTCAACCTAGGGTTCAGAGAGGGGCTTCCTACAGTGACCAGAGTTACGTAAAAAATCACAACTTTAAAGGACACTAAAATTACTTCATGGGAAAGCAAGTGTGACCAAATATCCATTACATTTGGGCTGAATTTCAATCGAACTCAGGGGCCAAAGGGTCTTCGTCAGTTTAATATGCTTGTCCCAGAGGTATTTTTAATCCGACCTCTGAAAATTCTCATCTTGGGCGTGAAAAACCTGAATTATTCATAAGTAATATAAATATTTCAAGATATGGACTAATCTAATTGGATTAAAGACGTGCCTAATGAGGCCTTGCGTGTCTAAGAGATGCATATTTTAAAGCCTGACCATTTTACCCAGTGTTTAATCCTCGCTATGATTTGTTCATCTCTGTGTACTATGTGCCAACTAAAGCTTAATGAGGAAGTGAAGCCTTTTGGCTTTTTTGATGTACTGAAAACAGAACCAATCTGTAAAGCCATGACGGAAAATAAACATGGAAAAAAACATTTTCTTACGACTGATTTATATTTCTAAGAGTTATAAAAATCGTTGAGTGCCTGATGGTATTTGCAGAGATAATTCATATACCTTTGACAGCAGGTTTGCAAGCTCTTTCATTGGCTTACACTGTATGGAGAAACCTTGAAAGAGTAAAACATTTTATTGTGAGTAAACTGAATGAGGGAAAAACAGCAGTGCCACATTTGCCAGAATTATATAAATCATGGAATTATCTATCTGTCTGCACAACTCCAAATCACTGTAGTTTGGGAAAAATAAACAAGAGATGCACTTTTCTGTCCTGGAAGCATCCTCACCTTCCCTAACTTTCATATTACCCACCTATATCCATGCCGTCAATGTCTTCTTTGCTGTGCTTCTATGCTTGTCCTATTTCCCAGATCTCCCTCACTGTGTGTCATTGTTCTTCTTCATTGCCTCTTTACATTAAAAATTAAAAAGGCATTGAATTTCAATCCTTCCAGGAATTTATCAACTCTTAAAAAGCTGTATTATGTCTTTGTTGGCACTATAGAGTATTGTAAACTGTAAATTGTAAACTTTATTCTAGGGAGGACTCCTCCTATCCTTTTTCCTTAACAATAGTTGGGGGAAATCCTTGTACTGTTCTCCAATGGAGAGGCAGGGGACTACATCACGTCACTGCAGGTAAATATATATATTGTTACATTCCTAACAGACCTATAGCAAGCTGTAAGAAAGGCAAGAGTCGGGGATATAAAGAGTGAGACCCTCTGAAAAATGCAGACATACAAATGGAAAGAATATGGTTGGCAAAGACACAGACGAGCAGAATCGCATATCAGACATAACAAGACAGACAAGTGAAGATAGTGGAAGACACAGAGAAGAGGAAGTTACATCTAGACCAGTCTGACCCTGAATCCTGAGGAATTCTTCTTTGCTTCAGCTTTCAGTCGCGTGGCTTTTAAAACTGACTTTGTCTTCTTGTAGTCCTGCTTACCTAAAAGGAAGAGAAAAATTGATTTTTTACATTCTTTTTAAGCAACATAAAATCTTCTTTGGTGAGTTTTATCAGTGCTGATAAGCATGGTTGTTACCTTTAGATTATATTTACCACACAGACCCGGAGTGCGCTCAACCAAAACAAGTCATTCGAGTTCAATTTGATATTAACATAACAATTATAATAACTTAAGAAATGTGTAGGCATACACAAATCATACATGAGTTTAGTGTGGTGTTGACCTGAAATATAGACAGAGTCGACATTTCAGTTAATCTCTTTCGCTCCATGCCCTTATAACTGATAAAGTTTATTTTTCTTATGTAAATAAAATGCGGTGTGGTGTCTTTGAAAATTAATATTGTTGAATAGATTATGTTTCATTATCATTAAAAAATTTAAATCTGAATGAGGGGTTATGATACATTATGACAGAAAGTCTAATGCAACCTACATGTAACTCAATATTTAAAGTCTATAAAATGTTTTTACCTTGTGGTATACTTCTTGGCAAGAAAACATGTGAAGTACTTTTTCTTAAAATGTTGAAACATTCTACAATTAAATTTACCCACATCCAGACAAAAGCACAAAGAATCTCTTCTGGCCTGAGCTGCCAGAAGTTCACCTGTGCTTGCTTGACTTCCCGTGGGCTCAACTCACAAGGGTGACTTACGCAGGCAAAGCAGCCACCTGGCAGAGCGTGTGTGTCTACGTGAGTGTGTGTGAGTGAGCCTCACATGAGGCTGAGCCGGCTGTCTTGGACTAATTAGAAACAACACACTGCAGGAAAAGGAACTTTGCTAACAATAGGGTAAAAAGGCAACAGCTTGCTGAACAGTGTGTGTGTGTGTGTGTGTTCTTGGTCTTCTATCTTTGTGAGAACAAACTCACACTCACACTAGAAACATGTTGGCAAGCTATTGATGATAATTATTTAAGGAATTTACTTCAGGGATATATAGAAATATAGAAACAGAGTAAGGATTGAGTTGAAAGTTGGGGGTCATTTGATAAGTGTTTAGATAAATGGCTGGTCCTCTTAAGGAGAGGTATAAAATAGAGGATATGTGCATGCGCGAGACGTAGACGAAGCCACCGGGTCAGTTTCAAGGTTCTCTCAGTTGATGACGTGAGTGCGAAGGCTGTTCAGAGATTTAACTCCCATCCAATTAAGCCTATTTGCATTGAAAGAAGGAAGAAAAGACAGAGGGAAGAAAAAGAAGAGAGGACGCCCATGTCCATCTGGAAAGGTTATGGGAGAGGAAACAATGAAAATGAGTTAGTATGAAACCCTAAAACAGACAACCAGAGCTGCACAACAACAGAATCATGCCTCTTGGGGGACAGCCATGAAGGAAAGAGGGATGATCCCTACCCAGGCTTTCACTTTTTCAGACCATTTCCCACCCTCTAGTCCAGATTTTGCTCTTAGTTCTCTCTCTGTTCCGTCCTGGACCCCCATCCTCCAGCTCTCGCAGTGGGGGCTAATAGAAATGAGGAACATGTTACCACAAGCAGACAGTAAACTAGTGGACATTCTTTAGGGGGGGTCACTCCTCCACCTGTCAGAAAATGGGGAGAGGGAAATTTGATTGAAGGCCACCTAAGGTTGCTCACCATTCGAAAATTGTGTGGGGACTTTCGTATTTAAAATGGCTGGCTGTGATAATATTGGACTACAGTACAGAAAGCTACATCGCAGGCCAAAAATCCAGACAGCCGCAGTGTGAAATGTGTAAAAATGTATAGCGAATCACTGATATGGGAATTATTTCTACTTGTATATGACAGGATGTAAACTACTGTACTTACTTAACCGCTAACTTATCTAGTCAGATAGCAACACGCTAACACAACAATTGGCTTTTCATATTTTCTATGCAGTTACCTGTTCACTCCTATTTCAATTTCAGGACTGCATAAAAGGTTATTTGACAAAGATTTCATGAAAGGGGATAAAGTTGTCCAAGTTTAAATGTCAGTTAACCTGACAGTTGTAAATAATGATTGGACAGAGCTATCAATTCATTATTTCAAGTGGCACATATTATTCGAATTAGCAAAGTGGATCACCTGGAGACATACAAACTGTAATCTGCAATACATACTGTCCTATACTTAAATAAAAATCATAAAGTTAAAGTTTGTGCTGGGCTCACGGACATGAAAAAAAATATGATTACTAGGAGTATATGTCACAGTATTTCTCCTCCTTCCTAAATGCTAGGACTCTGTAACAAAATCGAATATCAGTATATTTTTTGACCATATGGTTTGATATTGATACTGCAACAATATTGTAGGGATGACTATTGGTACAGTGACACAGTAGCTATGTTTACATGCGCAAAATTTCTTAATCAGATTAAAAATTTGAGGGATTGGAAATTCCGAATCCACTATTTATATGGACGCTAAATCAAATAATCTGATAATGACGTGCGTACACATGCAACAAGCTTTAATCAGAATCGCAGCATTTTCACATGTGTAGATTTGTCTAATTTCCCTAAAATAACTGCAGAAGACGAAGCTATACTTCTGCCTGTGCTGTAAACAAACGCCGATGTGGCTACACTTTGCACTTTTCCCTGCAATTTAATCTCGGCACTCTTAAAGAATGGACCTGCGCCAGGTTCTGAAAGCCCTACTTTTGTTTCTACTGTTCTCTGTGATCAAACTATGGGCTCAGCAATGAATAATGCTCCTGCATTAGAAGAGGAGAGAGCAGGAGGACATGAGCATCCCTCAATGCTTACTGCTGCTGTCAGATTACATTGCCATTGGGCGCACATGCGCAGTGAGGGTAATTTTAGCCCAAACAGGGAGTTGCCGTTTGAATAAGTGTGTACATGGATGCTATTCAGAATAAGGATCAGCATAAACCACCCTTCTCGATGGGAATATAATTTCTTTCCGAATGAGCCGAATCATCAGAATCCAATTGACGTGTTTACATGAAGTATTTTTATTCTGATCAGCCCTTTATTCCGAATATTTGTGTCCATGTAAACATAGCTAGTGAGTTTTTTGATGAGTAATCATCAGTAATGTGAATTTATTGCCTGAGGTCAAGTGTAGCACATGCTGAGGATGTAATAAAATTAGGTAATTTTACTGTTATGAAGCCTTGAAAAACTAGAAAAAAATTATACCTGTCATTTATGTCAATATATAACAATATCAAGTATCCAAAATCACAATATACAGTACATTGTCATACCACAATAACAATGTATATCATATATATTAAAGCCAACAACTGAAAAAGCTGATAGTAGTTTGCATTTTCTGGCTATCTGCGTTCTCAATGTTACAGCAAAGTGCTGCAACATATGAAGGAAACTCAGATCTAAGTATCAAAGGCAGGTGTTTTGGGGTTTTTTTGCAAATTAGAATAACACAGTTATTGATACTGAGGAGAAAAGCCTTAAAATTACATAAAAATGTGTACATGTTGTTGTACTGCAACGGAGTACTGAAAGCCACATGTTGCCTTTCTCCCATCATTGATGTGGGTCTGAGTGCATACACACACACAAAACCTGATGCTATTACATTGGGCTTATGCACACTCCTATTTGTCACTGCTGTCCCCCCTTGCTGCACTAGGAGTGAAGATGCTCTCTCGTCTGCAATTATCTATGCCGTCCCCCCAATCACTCTTTGCTTCTGCCTGCCACACTGAAAAGGCTTCACAGTCCTGCTGTACGGAAACAACAATGTGGTGTCGTACAGGAACATTAGCCTGTGTAAGGCAGCATGAAGTGCCTGCTGAGAGGCTTCCCTGTGTATGTCTTTCATAGAAGCCATCACTGAATTCATGTCAGGAAAACAAAAGTCAAAGTGGTCCCCACCCCCGACACCACCTACACCACATTCCCTCAGATGTGTGTTTCATGGTTTTATCTAGTTCATTCATCTTTGCACTTACATGTCAATGATGCATGATCTTCTGTTCTCATTTGATTGAGTGCTAAAGAGGACAGGGTAGAAAGTATGTGATTTACGTGTCACACAAATTGTCCTTTAAAATTAAACTAGAAGGAGGAGAACCTTTGAAGCATCGTGGTCTGTCTGAATGAAAAGGAACATCAGTAGATAATACAGTCAGATATATACAGTAAAAATTGTTTTCCTGTATATATCTAACATAAAAGCCTATACATTTTTGTTAATACAAAAATATAGTATAACAATTTATTGGACTTAAATAACACTTTTCTAGATACTCAAAGAGCTTTACATGAAATACAAAAACAAATACAAATACAGACACAAAATCCAAAATACAGAACATGAAAGTTACAAAAAATTACAAAAAGTCCACTCTCCTTGAGTGGATTTTTGAATGAGGGAGGTGAGAGCTAGATTCAGCTAGACAGAGAGAATGAACTAGACAGGCTTGGAGTGAGGGACCTCCAGAGGATTTTCCTGTGGTTTATTGCACTTACATTTCTCTTTAAAAGAAAGCTGCTTCATCATTTGAAGGGAAAATATGCATCACTTTCAACAATAACAAGAGCTTGCCCACCAGAATCACTTTTTTTTTTTAAATTCAAATTAATTGTCCAAACCTATAATGATCTAGTGCAAAAAGAAGTTGCTCCTCAAAGCTGCATCACCAGAATGATATACCACATACCAAAAAAGCACTTTGTTGGGTGCAAATTCAGGGCAAAATTCTGTAGAAACAAACCATGACTAATGTAAAGTGGCACATCTTTAAATGGTACTGGCACATATTGGTAAATGTTGGTATAGGTGAAGTCCAGCCAGAACTGCAATGTTTCAAAAGCTACGCTGCATAATCAGTAATGAAAGCAAAATAACAAAGAAGCAGTAAGTGTGTCAAGAGAAACACAAGCCCTTCAGGAAAAACCTAGCTTGTGTGGGTATTCATGTTTGCATCCATGGGCCTAACTGTCCTGCATATGCACTACAAGCACCATGTTGAGCTGGCTGATCGGTACAGACAGACAGACAGACAGACAGACAGAACACTGTCCAGTAATATCTGAGAGCCCTGGGACAATTCAGGCAACACACTAACAGTGGGTCTGGCAGCTCTTCATGTTTTGCTTTGCTTATGTGTGTCTATGTGGCATAGCAGCCAAACAGTCAGTGACCACATGGTGGAGATCATTGGCATCTGCCAGGGTGCACAGCAGTGGAACTGGAGGGACACATGGGAAATATGTATGCCTTAACCTCATACATGGGTGTGGGGAGGAGAGGGAGGGCAATATCTGACAATCTGTGTGAGATTAGCAGCATGTACAACAATAAAAAGAAGATTATGGGTAATACAATGATAACAATGAAACACTTTAATATACTGTAACCCACCTGCAGATTTGAGCAGGTGGGTTACAGTATATTATAATGACAGATCTTTCTAATTTACTAGCAAAAACTATAATTTCATACGTTACATCTCCACAATGGAGTCAATAATTACCAGTTTCCCACTCTGAACTTGAAATTTGGGGTGTCTTTATCTGAGTAGAAACTGCAGCAGCAATAATTACTTTAACAGAGTTACTACTTCCACAAAAGAGCACTATAGCGTTATCTCTCCTGAGGGTAGCTTGGCCCAGTCAACGGTAACTAGCTTAATAATGGTATTTAAAAGAGAGTGTCAACATTGTCCCCTTGATGGCCATCTGACATGACAAAAGTACTCCAGCAGAAATTAGGGTACAGCTCAACAACTAGCCTGGACTGCTGCTGCATCATGTGCCATGAATAAGCCACTCTATTACAAATTCAAATTTCCATGTGTTGCCTGTCAAGTGCTCAAAAAGACCCAGCTCCATGCTATCTTCAAAAATTTCATTTACACTCCAATGTCCCCAACACTGCGTTTTCCACCTTTTCTGATAAAGACTAGTTCACTGAAATTTCCCAGTGGCCACTCTATTCAAAAAGACGGGGTCTGTAGAAATTGAGGCAGTTGAAAGACAGAGAAAGTACTAAAGAGTCCCTGCCACCTGAGTTATACACAGTAAGTTTAAATTGATGAAATGTGCTGAAAAACAAAGCATGATTTTCTGCACCCTTTTTAGGAGACTAGACAGTGGGAGATGAGCTTGTTATGGTATGTCTGTCTCTCGTTTGTTCGACCTGCTGGGTTTTATACAAAGCAGATGGTTAAGGATTACCTGCAGGCTAAATAATCCATATTCCTGTCCCACTGTGAAAATATATACAACCTGCTTCATGGGACTGCAGCACTTACAGCAATGTGCAAAGGAAAAGACAGAGAAATTTCTCAACGGGGGTACAATGGAAGCACACTTTTTTATTTACTGATGCCAACATGTCAGTTATGTACTTGTGGAACCGTTTTTATCCAGAAAACAAATAAACACAATTAATACAAACATACAAGTCATAGTTATTTTTATTGTTGGCCATTTCTCTATAGAATGAGAAAAATGTATATTAATAACTAGCAGAATAACAGCTTGAGTTAAGATTAATAATTCACTCTCCCCTCAATGTTTGTCCGGTTGTTTGCGAAGTGATCCAGCTGCCTCATATTGGTCCAAGGTAGTAAGGGAATTGGTCTGATTTAATAACGATAAAATAATAAACAAGTGCCAAGTGATAGACTGCAATGTGATATTCAGCCCCCAGACATGATCAATATGTGTTCTTATCAGTCACGTTAATAGGGGTGTAACAATATCTAGTGAATCGTGTGATCTTATCGTGAAGCTTCAGTCAAATCGTATCATATTTGAAAATGTGTATTGTGATACTCTGATTCCATTATATATCATTTAGGTCAATACAGAAACTATGATTTACTTCACAAAAACTGCATAAATGATCTACAATTTGTGCAGAGAAGTAGCAAGAAGCCTCCCAGAAGTGAAATTCTAAGCATAATTGAATCTTTTTGCAATGGAAAGAAATTGGTACCATTCTGTAATATACTGTTCAAATGATGAATTAGTAGGAATTTTGGTATATTAATGTATCACGATACATATCGAAGCATTTCCAGTGTACTATTGTATTGTGAAACATTAAATTGTGAATATAGTGTATCATCACACCCCTCCACATTAACCAAATTTTTTTTATGTGACTGGCTGAAATTTTGATGAAAATGACAGTGGCCGAAAAAAAAAATCTATTGGCTCTCTATAAGGTGTCTGCAAAAATGTTTTTTGACATTCCCATAATCCAGAATGCTTTTTCCAATTTTGAACAGCAGATTGTTGTTGATAGTTGAAAGACCACAACTATGGCCTGCAATACCACACCGAAGTAAGATGGTTAAGCCGACGTGCTGTGCTGAGGTGTTTCTTTGATTTAAGAGAGGAAATTGAACAGTTCAACGGAAAAAAAAGGGCAAACCAGTGTTAGAATTTAAGTCCACAGAATGGATGCAGGACCTTGCATTTATGGTGGATGTTACGGGGCACTTGAATAACTTGAACCAAATTCTGCAAGGGCGCAACAAAGTTGTCACGCAGTATTATGACAGCCTATGTGCATTCAAGTTGAAGCACTCATTGTGGGAGACGCAACTCGCCGATGGTGATGCTGCTCACTTTCCTTGTCTGAAAGATGTGTGCGCGACCCAACATGCCGCAGGTATGAAGCGTTTCAAATATAAAATAACAGGACTGTTGCGGGAGTTTGAGCAACGCTTTCAGATTTTTGGTGAACTGGAGAAAGACATCAAAGTTTTTTGATCGCCATTCACCATGAATGCCTCTGATCTGCCCGTCAACATCCAATTTGAAATAATAGACTTGCAGTGTGACTCAGATTTGAAGGGCAAATTCGCCGCAGTTGGCTTGGACACATTTTATGAGTATCTCTTGCCAGGTTACCCCAACTTGACAGCCCTTGCTGCAAAATGTTGTGCATGTTTGGAACCACATATCTTTGTGAGCAAGTTTTCTCTGTAATGAGCATCAATAAGACAAAGCTGCGCTCAAGGCTCACGCACAAGCACATGAATGACATCCTGAAATTGGCTGGATGTGACGCCTGATATTGATGCACTGGTGAAAGCTAAAAGATGCCAGGTTTCAGGAGTAAAATAAACAGCGGGTAACCACACTTAAAATGCTGCATGAGACAACGCACCCTGATATAGTTCTGTGAAAATGAACGTCTTCTGTGGACATTTAAAGAACATGAATTGTGATTTACTGTAATAATGTCAGTCACTTCAGTTCATAAGTTTGGTTTGTTGAAATTGTTCATGCATTGCACAGCTTTTATTTTTCTATCAATAAACAGTGTAACCGACAAGGCAGGGAGTAATTCAACCCTCTTGAATAGTTTCTACCTCTGTTTGCATGGTGTGGTGTGTTAGCTCAGGATTAAGTTGTGGAAATGACAAATGAGGTATTTGATACCTAGAATAGTTGTTTGTATTTTGTTCAATCCCAGATAGGCTGTGACTTAAAGTTGTATGCCTTTGTAGATACATTGAGACGAAACTTATGTTCCAATCACTGAGGCATTGTGGTCTTGAAATTGCACCAATTTTTCCTCAGAATTTTCAACTAATTTGAAGTGTTTTGTCAAGAGGATTATTTGTGATGTGTACATTTTCAGAATGGGCTTGTACTATTTTGGATGAAACTAAAACAAAGGAAACAATCTGAAGTTGTCGTTATTTTTAAGTTATTATGCCATGACTTTACTGGTCTGGCCCACTTGGGAATAGATTTTCCTCCATGTGGCCCCTGAGCTAAAATGGGTTTGACACCCCTGTACTAGAGTCATATTTTAAATACAAAATATGCAAACCAAGGGAATTTAAGTAAAAACTAAAGCTATGAGGATATCAGAGAGTTATAATCTGTGTTTGGATCCATCAAAGCTGCTCACAACTATCCAGCTCTGCCATCCACAAAAGGAGAGCAAACACCAAAAGGCAATATAATATGAGCTGTGCTCTTCAAGTAACCACAGATGGCAAGCTAAAGGGGACCAAACTTTTGATTGATAGCAACAATAACGCTCTAGTTAGGCATTTGTGTTGTAAGAGGGAAGATTGACAAACAAAACGTTTAACAAACAGCATTGATAAAATGGCTTCTTGCATGATATGAAAGAGGTAGTTTTCTTAATCACTGAATTCACTGTCTATCAGAAATGTGGCCTTTATGCTGCTTAGTCGTCTCATTGTGTGATCATTCCCACACTTTAAGATACTAGTTCTAAAAATAAGTTTGTTTAAATTTTCTTTCCAATTCAGTACCAATCCAGTTTAAGATATGTGTGAAACTACCACAGAATGAATGCCTGCAACACAGTATTGTCTGTGATTTATTGAATTTGACATTAGCTCATTTCTATTAAAAACATGGCATTGATTACTGTGTTGTGGTAAAATTACCCAACACAAGTACTGGGTTATGATTTTTGTTCACACTGAGTAGAACAACAATTTTAAGACCCATCAGAACTGTCAAAAAGTATCAAAAACAAAATTACTTTTTAATTGTGAGCCAATATATTAAGTTTTTCAGCAAACCATAAATCATTTAATACACAAAATGTGTTATTTATGGAAAAAGCCTCTTTGATAGTCTAGCAAATGTTTTTAATGTTACAAAACAAAGCTAAACAATGTGAGCCTTTCTTGTAGGACTGTCAAGGTGATAGAATTTCCCTTACAATGTTTAAGGGTGGCTTAATAGTGCAAATGCAATGTTACTGAACCCCACCCATTTAATCTTAGCAAAATTTTTTATAGAGCATCCTACAATGAGGAAGTGTATGCCCACACAGTGCTTCTTCTGTCTTATACTCAAAAATCTTTTTAAAAAGACAGATGACAGTTTTAAAAATACTTTTCCTTTAATTAAATCCAGAATACAGGAGGCAAAGGCGCACAATACAAACTGGCTACACCACCGCTATTTTTCCATTACGAAAGTAAGGACCGAGTTTACCTTGACCAATTTTAATTATAAACTAAATCAAGAAAAAATAAATGAAGAAGGTTGCCTAGGTTAAATCCATCCATCCATTTTCTGCCGCTTATCCTGTTCGGGATCGCGGGGGGGCTGGAGCCTATCTCAGCATCTTCGGGCGAAGGCGGGGTCACCCTGGACAAGTCGCTAATTCATCGCAGGGCTGACATATAAAGACAAACAACCATCCACACTCACACCTACGGGCAATTTAGAGGGACCAATTAACCTAACCCCCAGTTTGCATGTTTTTGGACTATGGGAGGAAGCCGGAGTATCCGGAGAGAACACACACAGGCATAAGGAGGACATGCAAACTCCGCACAGAAACGCCCTGACCCGGGAATCGAACCCAGGACCTTCTTGCTGTGAGGCGACAGCACTAACCACTGCACCACTGTGCCGCCACCCCAGGCTAAATCTCAAAGTGCAAAATAATAACACATCTTAATAAAGCAGAAAGAAAAGCACCTATTTTGTTTTTTTTCTCCAAAGGAACAAGAAAACAAATGAATTATGAGGCACTGAGTATTACAAAATATGCTGGAGCCTAAAGCATAATGTCTCTAATATTTATACCTGAGTTGTCATGATTTTGTTTGTTCTGAGGAAAACCAACATTTTGACCTTTTGAGGTTTCAAAGAGGAGTGGAGAGGAGTTTGCGGGTGGCACTAAAAACTCTGGCGGTGCGTGTTTCAAAAATGCACACATACTTGTGGGAAACTTTAGAGAGTAGAACAGATCTGCCCTGGCTGTGCCACCATCAGCCGAGTGGGTCTGTACTAGAATCTATCGAGTGAATTTGTTATCGGCTCAAACCATCTTGGGTTGCAGATGTAGGGGTTGTTTGCCATGACTTCACATGCTCCCATAGGCTCAACATAACATTCAGTTCAGCCACCAGTGCGGTCTCCATTGCTCCCGTCTGAAAATTAGGTGAGGTGAAGTCACGTGACGTGCAATATTGACGGTAACTTACCATGCACCGCGATTGGCTTGGTAGTGCGATTACTTATTTTCGTGATTATCGGGACAGCCCTACTTTTTTGAAATCTATTTCTAACCAATATCAAAATATCAATTCAACTGATGATACTATGTATTGTCACTTGTACTGATTACAGATGGCATTAACCACTGATCAACAAATTGGTTAGCCAGCTCTAAGAAAAATCAAGACTTACCGATCTGTTTTCGGTACTGATCAACTGGTGATGCAGTCAGACTTACAATCTTCTTCCCCATTCTTCTTTGTCAACCTGAGGAGACATAACATAAAAAATGAAAAAAAAAAAACCGACCCTTTGAGTGATACTAATATAGCAACATTCTCGTTACTGTAGTTTAAGATAATGAGTGAAATCTGCAAGAAGGATTTATGTTAACACACATTCATATATGGAGAAGAGTTTTGATCAGGCAGATGGTTTATCTTTCACATACATCTGCCAGACATAATTAAATTAATTCTCACCACCTTCCATGTGTGTTATGTTCACAGTATGTGCGCTTCCAATCCATCTCATTTTGTCTAACACCATTTCCCTTCACACCATGGGCCCTCTCTTCCATTACCCTTACACCTTACATGGAATATACAAAGAGAGAGCTAGCGAAAATACAAAAATATCTAAATTTATCTGAAGCTAGTACATGTAAGAGTGACCAGTATGATTTTTGTTGTTACAAAGTGCTAAAACTCAGCATGTGGTTCTTGAATCAATAAAACATATTTGTGATCTCAGTCTATATAGCTTCTCTCATTCTAAATTCCAGACAGGCTTCTTTACAAACACACCACATCAATCAATATTGTAGCCTTTAGTTTAAAATAGTGGAAAAAGCAAGCATGAGTCCAGGCCCCCGTTTTCTCTATGATCTGATGAAAAGCCACCACCAACCAGTCATCTGCCTTTGAGGACAGATCTGAAATATATGCAAGATGCTTTTACAAATAATATATAATAATTCTTATTAATAGTCCGTCCAGCTAGTCTAATTACAATAATGATTCTGTGTGCCTGATGAGCAAGGCACAAAAGCACACAATTTCCCCATGCTCATTATTTTTTAAGCCTGCACCAATTTATTGGCTCAATATCTTTATCAGCCGATACGGACTTGTTTTACTGGTACTCGACCATGTATCTGCAAATACGATGGCTTTTACCAATGCCATGATCAATAATTATCTATTGTGTCTCATTAATTTTGCACTGGCTTCCACCACTGTCCTACACCTGGCTTCAGTTTTTAAGACCCTCTCTGATGAAAAGCTGGTTCCTGACCTCATTAATATGCCCATATGGTGGGTTTTTTTTTTATATACAACGACACACATTATGAAAAAATAAGCAGTTAATGTTATGGCGAAGGGTTCCTGCTTTTGTTCAGTAATCCAGCAATGACGGACTCCAAAAAACAATTTCTTACAGCCTTGGTCATTTGCAGAGAAAAGCAGAGGAACCAATTCTGACTTACGATTGTAGAGGTTAAGTTCAGATATTTTTCAACAGAGGATTTCTTTATTTCTTTGACACACAAGGGTATCAATATCAATATCAGTTTTCAGCTAAATTGTTATTTTAAATATCTGTATTGGTATCATTCAAGAACCTCCATGCCTATTATTATCAGTATCACTGAAAATTTCAGCAAACTACTTGTCCCACAGCACTGCCAGCACATACGTAAAAATTACATCCAGTGGAATGACTAATATCAGAGATGCAACAATTATTTTAATCATCAGTTAATCTGCCCATTATTTTCACAAATTATCATTGACTCTATAAATTGTTAAAAAAAAATGGGAAAAAAGGCTTATAACATTTTTTCAAAGCCCAATATGAAGTCTTTAAATTGCTTATTTAGCATAGCCCAATAATTAAAAACCTAAAGACTCTGCATTTACTGTTAGAAACGAGAAAGCAAAGCAGCAAATCCAGCTGGACAATAAATGTTTGATATTTTTTCTTAAAATGAGACTGGGATTATTAATTGATTATCAAAAGAGTTGTCGGCTAGATTTCTTTCGATCGACCAATCGATTAATCTTTGCAGCTCTAAATAACACTCGACTGCTACGACTGTTGGATTTGCAATTCAAAAGCTGTCAAGACTTTTGGAAAATTGGAGAGCAATGGTCAGGAGTGATCTGTACAATTCACGGACCAATTAGACCAATGTCACAGTAATCTTTAATGTTTTTTCATCTCGTAGCATTCAGCCAATGGAGCGCTGTGGTAAATGCACTGCCACTCTCATTTCACACAAGATTTAAGAGCACCTGGTAATATGATACTGCCAGTGCCTGATGGTATGGCATTACTACTGGGAAGATCATGTTATTATTTGAATCGGTAAAAAATAAGGGTAAACATTTTAACGTAACACAATAAATCACAAAAAATATTTACTTTTACCACTAAACAGATTTGTAATTTCATGAATCTCATCATCAATTTAAAGCCGTTTTTTGCCAGTTGAGACCTGACTTTTTAAACTTGATTCCATTTATATCTATTTAAGATTTGATCCATAATTCAGTGCTACCCCTATCACACACTCTCCTTGATTTAACTAAAACTACAACTTTACAGCTTTTCCCACCACTACTGAGAGAAATGCGAATGCAGGTGTGCACAGTTGGAAACCAGAGAGACGAATACAAAAGGGAAGAAATATCTATGTTCGTCCTACAGGAACAGCAGTGGTGGAGTCTCGAGGTGCAGCCAGTGGATAGAGGAAAGAGACTGAATTAGCATGTTCAAGAAGCATGGCTGCTTGTGCTGACTGATACCCTCTGATGGGAGACTCCTGCCTTGGAAGACCACTGTTTTACCTTAAACTCAAACAGAGTTTTCAGCAACATATCAAGCATTGTTCCTGCCAGCGGGGAATGAGGATAGTGCACTGTTGAAAACAGAGTCAGCAAATTAAAGGAATTGAAAGGAGAACAAATGGAATAGAGGGAATTAAAATGGAATGTTTACAGTCGGACACAGTACAGCTCTCAGATTTTCTATCTACTGTATGTTGTACTGTGCAGCAATAAACACTTATATATTATATCTAAGTTACCAAAAGCAACACATTTTAAACCTCTGCATCACATATGGTTGTTCCACATTACAAATTTCTACAGATATATCATAGTACATTTTGAAATTGTATCTGGCAAGATGGTGTTGTGATTATTCAAAAAGAAAATCTAAGCATAGTGACAGAAGCATGGAGAGTGCTGATCAAAGGTGTGACTAGGCTGACAATATATTCTAATTATTAACATTGTTCATCATAATCTCAATTCACTAGAAACCCAAATAAGGCTTAGTTGTATTTAGCAAATGTAGTCTTTCCACTTTTAAAATGTTCAATCCTGGAAAAATAAAACACGCCATAGTGCCCTTGAACAAGGTGCACTTTGCCATACATGTTAACTGAATTCAACTTATGCAGTGACAAACGTAATCAGATTTTTATTTCGCTCTACACAAGGTTACATTAAGTTCTAGCCTAGGAAATACTGAATCTAAAACACAAACAAGCACGAGCATCTTACACTGAAAGAACAAATTCGTCATGAGTTTCTTTGAGATTAGATGGCACATTGACAAAACAAGAACATGACCATGGAGTAACACTCGGTGAAAATACACTCAGCTCACATTTTGTTAGGTTGACATTGACCGAGAAATAAAAAATCTTACTTGAGCTTACTTTTAATGAAACTGCTATACAAATAAAACTGCTGTTGCAACAGCCATCACCATGACATATAACGTAAACACATTCAAAGAAAGATGGCTATGTGTACTGATTAAGACTTTCTACTTTTATCCTACTAAATATCAGATGGAATATTGTATTTTTTAATTCATTACTATTAAAAGACAGATCTTGCTTCACAAATAATTACAATCAGAAAATACCACTGACACCCTTACTCGATTAATATATTAATATTAGATTTAAAATGTTATTTGATGCTTTTCTTTTTAATCTAAATTCTTACTTCACCACTGGAGCAGAGTTTGGGACCATTACTTTGCCATAAAGGTTCGTGTTCTGAGGTATTGTAGTCCCCAGAATTTTGCAGTATAGATATTTCGCCTGTTATCATAACGAATAATTAGAACTCAACTGGTAACAAACAAGCATTTGCACTGTTTTACTTGGTGCAGACCGGAAATTAAGGAATAATTCGCGTGTGTTTTGCTTGTGGGATACAATATGTAATTAAAAAAAATAGCAATATAGACGTAAATCACAACAGGCAACCTTCATTCGGTGCATTCATCAAGAGACTCACTGCCTGTTCCTGTTGTCGAGACAAAATGTCGCCTAGCAGAAGTTTCTCAGCTCTGTGTTCTTCACGGACAACCTGACTGCTGCACGCTACCAACACGAAAGAGTAGCTTGTTTTAATGCACTTTGCCAGTTTTGTCCAGAATGCCAGCACACCACTTCTTTCACTACGACTTCCTGGTTTACACGTCACCGCGGAAGACCGACAGTAGTTTGCTCCAATCAGAGAAGGGCACTTGTCGAGTTGACCAATAGCACGCCGGGGAGCGTGACGTTAAGGCAAAAACCCATGAGGAGCAGACAGTCCGAACACGCCCACTTATTTCAAACAAACCCTGCATATCCTGTAAGTAGGAAAATACGTTAATCAGTGGCAGCAGCGTTCAGTTCCAAAAGTACCACACTGTAAAAATACTTAAGTACAAAGTGCTACCAACACATAAGTATGTTAGTATTATTAACATAATTTACTTTTGTCATTGTCAGTGTTTTACTGTAATGTCTTACATCTCCACTCAAGTGCATTAACCTGTACATTTGCATACACTTTAAACTTGGTGTTTGTAAGTTATTTTAGGGATTTTTATCATATTTGTAGAAAATCAATTGCAATACCCATACCAACCAAAACACCCAAAAAAAAGTGCAGCAGAGACATTTGTATGATAAAAAAAATTTAATTCAAAAGATTGAATTCCTCCAACCAGAAACAGCCCAGAAATATTTCAGCTAATAATGTAACTTTTTTATTAAATTTATTTATGGTTATACTGTCCTGAGTTAAAATGTATAGGAACCTAAGTATTATTACAGACATTTATTAAGGCATGAATGAGCACAAAGTTATCCAAATGATCAGAAATTCCATTTGCTGCAGTAATGCAATTAGACTATCAAGACTACCAAGACAGCAAAATAAAACACATCCACAAGACAGATGCAAAACAAAATTAGCTAGTGGTTCAGTAAGGACGCTTTATGCATCAGGTCCATCCACTTTTTGTTGTATTAGAGGCAGATTGAAACAACTATCATTATCATTAGTATTATATAGGGCGGTGCAGTGGTTAGTGCTGTCGCCTCACAGCAAGAAGGTCCTGGGTTCAAATCCAGGTCAGGATGTTTTTGTGTGGAGTTTGCATGTTCTCCCTGTGTCTGCGTGGGTTCTCTCCGGGTACTCCGGCTTCCTCCCACATTCCAAAAACATGCAAAACTGGGGGTTAATTGGTCACTCTAAATTGCCCGTAGGTGTGGATGGTTGTTTGTCTCTATATGTCAGCACTGCGATGAACTGACAACTTGTCCAGGGTGTACCCTGCCTTCGCCCCAAGATGCTGAGATAAGCTCCAGCCACCACCCCCCCGCGACCCCTAACGGGATAAGCGGTAGAAAATGAATGAATGAATTAATATTATATAATGACATCCCTCCTCTATCTCAGGCGACTAAGTCCTCCTTTGAAATCTCAAATATATTTATTTTTCAAATCTTTCAAATCAGGATTTTTGCTACTTTTATTGTGTGGTATCATTACGTTTACTTAAATTAATTCTTACAACTTCTTCCATAATTGCAAAAGGACCTTGTGCACAGCTCAGTGTTACTGTACGTACAAGGATGCCTGCAACATAACGGCTTTCAAAAACTGAAACATATTATCATTCTGAGGAAGAAAAACATATGTCCTATTAATTAACAAGTAGCTTGACATGCTGGCCTTAAGTCATACTTGCCTTGTCAGATTAAAACAAACGGCAGAGTTATTCAGAGTTGAAACCAGTAGCGTAATGCTATGACAATTAAAAGGAAGCAACAGCCAACCTCATAAAAGACGAAGCAATCTCACCCTGTGATGTTCATTTCTCTTTCATCAGTCTTTTTACATTTTATCCTTTGTTTACTGTGTAGAATTTTATATCCCACACCCTAATTGCATCCAGCCTCATGGCTGCCTGGGGCACTGTACAGATTATGGGTAGACTTGCCACTGCTTGTAACTTATTGAAGTTTAAAGTGATTTTCTGCTCTCCCATGGGCATGCCATTTGCATGCTGCACAGCAGTAACTAATAGATGTAATCTTCTTATAATGTGGCTGCGTTATGCTTGACTTCATTTGGAGCTTTCATTGATAGTGAGCAATGTAACATTAGCCCTTCACAGAAGAACAAGAGTTTGAATGGCATTTGTCAATGATAGAATTTTCACTAAGAAATATACACCAGGAAACAGGATGCTGGGCTACAAACTCATGCAGAAGCCCTTCATAATAAAAGTAGACGTTTCAATGTGTACGATGTTGAGTCTCATCCCCAAGTATGTCATCAAATACAGATGCTTTGGGTTGCAAGGATGGGCTGGCTACCAATCCGTAAGTGTGAGTGTCTCACATGTTGCAACTTTACGTCTTTTAGTTTTTCTACTATGTAAACATGTGGAATTCAATTATATGCAAGTAACAAAGCTGCTTTGATAGCTACGGGAGAAGTGTTAACAACTGTTGAGAAGCAAAATGTATCATGGCCATCAAAAGCAGCACGATTGTAGTTAATGCAGAGCTCGAACGTTCTGTTGTTATACTAAATGTGTGTGATTAATTTCCGCCATTGAGTGAAACAAACCATCATGCTGTGCCTGTCACGGTGATAGATATGGAAAGCATTAGCATCGACTGCTAGTGTAAATGAAAACAAGGCAACTGGTGAACAGTTGCAGTGTATGGACTTTACACCTCGCTGTGTAACTGTTTAACTGCACAGACATTGCATCAGAGGATGAGCCTGTTAGTGAAAC
>KV751318.1:9185961-9199213 GCA_001698575.1 Mola mola | reverse complement strand
CGCACCACAGAGACAATATGAAATAACACCATTGTCTTGTTTTTTTGAGATATCTATTCCTGTGTGTGCATGTCTTTATGTTTCTCTGATTTCTCCTCTCTCTCTCTCTCTCTCTCTCTCTCTCTCTCTCTCTCGGGCAGTTAGAAAGCCTTTAATTGGCAGACATTAAAAAGAATGCTACTGAAGAAGAATCCCCAGGGGCCATTGGCAGACTAAATGACAGTTCTGCAGCCTTCGCCTCCTCCTACATGCAGCAATGAAGATGTGTCAACATAATCTCGGGCAATTTGCAGTCATCATCAAGGAGACTGATTAATTTTGTGTCAGTTGTAAACAGCAAGATTGTCTTTGTGTATCTATGTTTCAAATCAGGGCAGCAAACATTAGAAATTTATTCTAACCTACTTGGTTAGGATGTTATCACATGTAGATACAAAATGCTACGGATTTATTGTATGTCACACTGTGTGGTATTCAACGGTACATGAGATTATGAAATAAATTCCTAGTGATTTACAGTATAAATTAAAAAAAAAAAAGTATGCAGAGAAACTTCAATATGTCAAGCCAAACATCTATGCTGCTCTCACTTTTCAGCAACCAGGGAGTAGGCAGTTGTTTTTTTCAATATTTGTTTGCGAAGAGGACAACTCCAGAAGTTACTGATGAATTTTGATCATAACATCTTTATCCAAGTTGTATCATTGCCCATCCAACACCTTAGATTTTGGTCGTCAAAGGTCAAAGGTCAATGTCACTGAAAGATCAAAAAGATATTTTTTGGCTATAACTCCAGACAGACCTGAGATAGAGAGGTCCAAGTAGTGTCATTTTGTAGATGACACCCCCAACTAAAGATCATAAACTTTTGAGTTTTCAAGGACAAAAGTCAAGGACACACAAAGGTCAAAAAACATTTTTTCTATTTAACTCCTGAATGAATTGAGACAGAGAGGTCTAGCTGGTGTCATTTGGCCCTTGCAACAGATGATTTAACTTTTGAACACTCTAGTTCAAAAAGCAAGGTCACTAAATATATCTCCATTTATGTCCAGAGATGTATATGATGTCATTTTGTAGTTAATCCCAGGCTCCATCACAGCACCAGCAGGCTCTGTGGTTCATATGTGACACATCTGATGGCACCAACAGCATCTGCCCTTTTTCACACCAAAAAAAATTGTATCCAAAAAAAAGGAATGCCCAAAAGCAACACTAATACCACATCCTGTAGAGAGCTGAAATATAGGCATTTCTACTGAAACCTGGGAGAGGATTGTTTAGCCTTGGCGGAGGTCTGCACTCTTTTCTGTGTATTTTTTTTTTTTTTTGTAAGTTAATACTACTTCCAGAATGTTATACAATCAGTTGATGCAGTTGTTATTTACATCTGCAGGCACTGTGACGATTTTGTCATGCCACATAGTGCATCTTTCAAACTACAGTATGCACCTGATGTGATTCCCCTTGTAGTTTTGGTTTAATTACATTACGCTAGTTAGATGCTCTATCAAAAGTGACTCCATAAAATGAACATTTTGCCAATTTGATTTACGACACCATGCTTACATACAAAAACACACTCAACATCTAAAATTTGTCATGCATTTCTCACGACTAAAGTTGAGTTTTCGTTTCCATCCTCGTACTACTGGTTTGGAGGAGAAGACACAATTCTTTCTCCTTCTCTTTAATATTCTTATCTCAGTTTTGCTGCCATGCCTGCAGTGTGCGGTGAATTCTCTCCGTCTCTCTATCTCCCAGCCCCAGAGTTCCCTCTTATTGACGGGGAAACTGTATCAGCACAGATACTGAGTGAAATGAATTTGGGGTTTATGAATCGCATGGCCTCATATGAGAAAAAAAAAAAAATAAAGTCCCACAGACCTAGAGAGATAAGTTATCGTACAATGGATTTCGGTCCATTTTTGCTTCAGTCATTATCCTGTATTGGAGCAGAGCAATTGTGATGGCTGGGAGTTATCCTCCAGTGTGTTAAGGGGGCTCAAATGTGTCAGGGCTATCACAGCAGACATGCTTGTGTCAACTACAGCAGTTGGCAAAGACTTGAGGAGAACTGTGCGTTGGATGTTCCAGGTAGGAAAAAAGATGGGCATTAAAAACAAAACAGAGTAACTACAGAATATGTTTGCTTTAACTTCTGTTTTTTGTTTATCTAAATTTCTCTATGATAAAAAGAACAAGGAGGTAAATTTACTGTAGGTTTGAATTTTTTCCACACAAACACTTATTTGTGTCCCTTGTTGCATGTCCGGCCGACCTTATTATGTTTACGTTATGGATAGCTGGGAAGCACCTCCTTTGCCTTCCTTTGAGGACTTAATCCTTCATGAATTTAAACCTAGCTAAGTAGTGTGGTCCTGAAACACAAATCATACTTGTTGTCAGCCAGATAACCATCAAATAATATAAGAAGAAAAAACAATGTCTGCAGCCATTGCAGGCCCATGATAAACCTAGACAATTTTTCAATTCAGACAGAAGGAAATGATTGGCTGGTGTACCTGCCTGTCTCACCTTCTACTTACAGGTACAGGTACTAAACCCGCCCTTGCATTCACTGCAGATGTGTGGGGTCATAAATGGAGAGGGAGATACAGCTCAAGCTGGGAAATTAGTCATGCAGACAACAAACTTTCAAGCTCCGGTACCTACAACTGCTTTTACTGCTGTAGGCCAAGCACACTCATGTGTTTTGGGGTGTGGCTTTGATGAATAGCTGAAGGGAGGGAGTGGATTTTTTGCGGTTGGCCACATTCAAAATTTAATATGTTCTGGCTAGCTTCTGCAACATTCCCCACCCTAGCTTTACATTTATAAGTGGACCAAATACGCAGCCACTATTGCTTCCTTTTTGAAACTAGTTAGTTTCAAAAAGCTTGAAAGTCAGCTTCGATATTTTTAATGAACTGCAATAAATGAATTAAGGTGTTTCTTTTACCTGGACATGTTTCAACTGCTCAGCGCTCTGCAGTCTTCTTCAGAAGAGCCAAGTGATGTTGTCCTGTCTCGTTTGATAGGAAGACCACCTCTCCTGCGTCCTGGTATGTTCTTGACTACAGCGTCCCAGTTGTGGTCCAGCATGTACACGGAATGCTGAGCAGTCGCAACACCTTCATTAATTTCTTGTCTGTCTATCAAGAAAAGTACCAAAAACATAAATATGATTACTGGAGAAATCACGAACCTGTTTGGAGTAAACTAAGCTGAAGACTCTTGGAACAGAAATTAGCTAGCTGCAGCACAGCTAGCAGGGCCATTTCTTCCAATCTGCAGTAGCTGTGTGCATCGAAAAGGTTTGGTCCGTGTAGCATATGGAGTGAAGGGGGAAGCTAATAAGTCAAGTCCTGATGTTCATAGTTTCCAAATCTAAGGAAGAGAATATAATAGTGACACATGAAGTGCAAACTTTTAACTTTGTAATGTTAAAGAATTTCCCACTAATAATTTCAAAACCTTTGAGGTGTGAGGTGCATTAGAGGCAATTTTTGTCCATTCCACATTGTCACTAACATCAAGCTTGTTTTGGACCCCTATTACCTTCCATAGAGTGGTCCTTCAGATCCCAATATATGCTATAGGGTGCTACAAATGCCTAGTATGTAGTGTCTGACACGGCTGGTATGATAATAGAATATAGATAGATAATAGATAAGATGCCTTAGTGTTCCACAAAAATCAAACAAAAAAAACAAAAAAAAACTACTCAGTCAGAGCTCAGTTTCTGCTTCAGTCTCCCTAGCACAGACCTTGCCTCTGTCCCCAACTGTGTGTGTTGTGGCTGCCCACATTGAGCTTTAGTGTTTATGCAGGTGTTGCAGCTGGATCTTTGTTATTGGTTCCCCCCCCCCCATGGACATGCTGTGGACTGGTTAACTAGCCGAGAGTATTTCTTTTTACTGTTTACTCTGAGCCCTGCTGTGAGCTACTCTGGATGTGTTTTATTTCTGTCACTTTGTGACAAAACCATGACACAACTTTCTCTATTTATCCCAAACATACTCACACACATTAGATTGACTGATTCTGTAAAATTACCCATTATAATCTACTTGACACCCACACACAACCATCCACATAATGCTACACTATTCTAACACAATTTGGTGCACCCCACCACTAGCTTGCCTACTTGTCATGAGACAGCTGCAGAGTTGTGACATGTTAATTTCAGCCCCAAGTTGACCTCCAGCTAATTATCCTTCAACTCTATAAACACTAGTAGCACCAGTTAACACCAATTAATGACCACTAATCATTGCCAGATGCTGCACCTTGAGTAATTTGCCCCACTTCCTGCACTTGCACTTAGAATTTCACACATTCACAAGAGTGTGGATTTCTATGATCAGTCGAGACTGTCAAACAAGGACATTTGTGCATCACTGACTTCCTGTACTCGTACGGTTTCACATAGCATTATATGTATATATCTTTATGGATATATTAACATTTTGCACAGGACTAATTCCTCTTTCATGTAATAATCAAACCTCAGTGTTTTCCATCTAAAAGTAGTCCAACACTCTGCATACAGTATCAGTCAATGGTTATTTTGTTAATAGAATCTAACAGCATAAAAAAATAAATCTTTGATAATAACTATGATGATGTGCATGTTTTGTGAAACTTCTTCAGAATTCTGTTGCAAAAACAGATTTGCAAAAACAAACAACAATAGATTGATAGACACTTGAATGTGCACCACACTGCCCTTTATCCCACAGTAAATTAGCAATTATCTATAACATTGGCATTAAATAAGTCTATGGCACTTAATTTACTAGAGCTAAGTCTATGTTATTGGGAAGTTGGCTCTCTCAACTTGCAGCAAGGCACATTGAATTACCACAGTTTAAGAGACAAAAAATTTTGACTAAAAATAATTAATAAAATTATTGAATGAAACACTTCACTTTCAGTAAGGCCCTTTCCACGTGAATGTGAATATTTCTCATACATGTAACACTGCGGGTTTGGGTCACACCACACTTCACACATTGTCATGTTTTTTTTCTGTTATGACCATGCTTTAAAAATGACAGCAACACAACGCTTTGTGTTGCTTTAACATTTTCTGTCAACTCAAATTAATCACTCCATGGTCATCTCAGGCAGTAAAATCAAATCAAATCATAGTTAAGAAATATGTATCAAATAATTTGAAATAAAAGAATGCTTGGCTATGTTGTTAAGGGGAAACAGTTACTGTGCATATTCAGAATGGTCTTCTCTGCTATTTGACACATGTGATGTGAACTGTATCACCACCTACTTGCCAGGCATGCTTGTTGTTTCCTGTGTGGATGGAAATATCCTATCAAGAACTTCTGTCGGTCTGTCCCTCACATAAGGCACAAACCGTTTTGTTAGATTGACTTCAAACTTGGCAGGTGTGTTGCTAATGACCCAAGGATGTGCACCTGTGCTTATGATTTTTTTTCAGTTCAATATTTTGAAAAATGTTGCCAGTTTTCTGTTGAGTGCGTCATCCTCTTCTGCCAATCTGCTTTTGTGACACACATTGTGGTTGAAGATTGGATTGCATCCGTTGCAAAGTTAAATCCAACAGCCACTTGTCCTGAACGAGCAATATACTAGTCTTCTAAACGAAAGGATGTGTGGACAGGACATTTTCTTTTCTTAGGGGGAAAAATATCCACTTAGAAAATTATCCATGTTAGTTTGGACGGGTCCTGAAACCTTAACTAGTGCTTTGAAGAGTAGTTGCTAAGATGTGACTGAAACTAAAAAGCATTTTAGCAAAATGCTCAATTTAAAACAGCTAGCCAAAACAAGCATAGGTATCAGCACATGTTGAAGGTTATACTGATATCGTAACAAATGAGAAAAACAGATTTCCTCATTAAAACTACAGATAAGAAACAATACAATGATTATGTATGTAATATGAAAATGCTTTCTCGAACAGGCATTAATCATATTCCTTGAAATACAGAGGGAGCATGAATAACACAAACAAGCGTTAAAAATGATGAAAACATGTTTTACTAGATCCCAAAACAAAATTATTTCCGAGCAGCAAATAATCAGAAGCTTTATTCTCTCTCCCATTTCTGTCTCTTCCAACATTCTTCTTGATTTACTGCCTCATTGTTTGTATTGATTAGTCAAGTGTGTTCTGCTTGCTGTCTTGCCTGCCAACTGTACCGTTGCCAGGGGAAAGCATGAACAAACCTCTGCCAGCACCAGCCTCTGCCGGCAACAGCTGTGCCACATATGCTGCAGATCAATATAAACAAATATGGCCTCCACGCACCGGGGACAAGGATTGACAGGTATGATTCATCGTCTGTGCCACTGGTGGGAGGTAGAAGTAATAATAAGGAAAGACTTTCCCCAATGTGGGATCGACCACTGGGGTTAGTGAGGGTAGTTCGGGGAGATCATTCACCCCCCAAGGTATCTGGTAGGGTTCCCCATAAAACCCTTGCAGTTTTGTTGTGGATTTGAGCAGCATGGATCCACCAAGGCTGTGATTTGTGGCGTTTTTGTACACAGAAAGAGCAGACATGATAAATGGGAAATGGGCACGGATCATTGGTGCTGTGCCAGTCGCTCTGAAACTGAGAATATTCAACACAGACAGTGGGGAAGAGCACGCTATAGAAGTGATTCATGATATTCCGCTTCTTAATAAGTACTTTGTAAGCTACACCATTTTAGCATATGAACATCTCATCAAGGGAATGGCGTTTGATGCCTTTCACTCAGAAAAATAATGACGAAATTCCTATGCAAGCGCCATTTAAGGATTTTGATCATTGCAACATGGTCCTTTGTGGGTACATGACAGGAGTGCAGCAGCTTGTGCATCACGTTTGCTATTGTCTCAGGGGCACAGCTGAATGCACGGGCCATGGAGGACAATAGCTGCATAGAGTGGCTATGACGTTCCATTGATGAAGAGTAATGGTTTAAAACAATATTTCCCTAAGGAGTGGCACTGAAATCTGAACGCTGCGATATGGTTTCATCGGCATGCAATTTGGGGTTGTCGGATCAGTTTTGCTGTGGCCAACATGGTATGAAAGAGAAAACTGGTTGGTGGACTCCATAATATAAAGGCAAGAGTGTTTTTTAATCAGCTGCACCAGTCAATGGACATCACATTGTGAATAATTAGAATGACAAACGTTATTATAGAGCACCTAACTTAAAAATATCCCAGAGTGGTTGATGGTGAAGGGTCTGGAGCAGTCTGTATAGCATGTTAGCTATTAGTTGCCAGCATTCAGCTACGTTGCAAGGTGGAGTGGACTCTGACTTTCCTGAGGAGGGAAGAATAATTCTTAAAACAAACCTCTGTAGATTGCATACCTCTGCCAAGGCCCAACAGTCCCGTTGAATTAAAATTCCTGTTCAAAATTTAACAGGTTCTTCCGTGGCTCATTCCTCATCCTCCCACGTTTTGTTGAAATCCATTCAGTATTTCAGTATTACAAAAAAAGCCAACAAATCAACAGACAGGGGTGAAAACATAACCTCTGTGCCGTTGGTAATTTGAATTTGTGAATAATACCTATACTGAGAGCCCTGCAAACATACAAAAGCCAAATGCAGCAGCAGCCAAGATAACTGGAACAGGGTCTTACATAGAAGAAACATGTGTTCCTGATTATGGACTCCCCGTACTAAAGGGGAAATGGTGGTTATTGGTTGTCATTGGCAGGGTAGTACATGATCGGGATCCTCATTGTGTGACTGGGTAACCGAATGGAGAGAAAGCTGCCCTGCTGGCTCAGGTCAAAGAAGTCCACTGGGGCATCTAGTGCAGCCTTTGAACAGGGATGAAGTTCATTGATAAAGCAGGAAAACCACTAGACGTAGTACGGGCTACAGTGTCAAGATGTGCTGTTTCAGCAGAGAGATCCACATCTAGATGAAACATAGTCACAAAACTGCCAGTGGAGTGAAGCATTGACTGTGTCATCACACATAGAGAAATATGGGCAGGACAGCCACGTCCAAGAGTCTCCATCGACCGCCACTTCAGCCCAGGAAGACTGCTGGTTGCGTATCCAGCAGGAGGAAGTTCTGTTGACAAGTTGAGGGGTTGAAAGGTCCACTGCTGTCTGTTGTGGCTGCTCAAGAGTCAAACTTAAACCTTAGAAATAAGTGTCAGACTGAAAAACACACTCGGGTTACCATCTTCCCACACGCAGAGGAGGGTGAAAAAAAATGTAGTTTCTGACTGTAAATATGAAATAAATGGACAAGTTTATTGTAAATAACACAGATACTAATAACTTAATTATTACAGCACCATTATTAAAAACAGAATTACAACATGTTTTGGATAAGAAAACAAATAACAACAAATATCACCAGTTGAGGAACAGCCAGAACAGGCTGGCAGGTTGGCCTTAGGCAGCATTCTGGAAATATTATAGTTTTCTCTTGTTTCCATACTTTTTTTTTTTTTTTTTAATTCTTTTATGTTCTAAGTTTCCTGAGAATATGGTTTTCATCATCTTTATTCTTTGTAGATTTGACAAAATTGAAAAAAAAAACAAGGGGGTTATCTTATTTTATCTTCAGTAAGTCAAAACCTAAATATTACAAACTGTAAGAAAATGTCATCCTCCACCCACACACAAAATAGCAAAACAAATATCATGTATGAATATGAATACTCACAAATGTCCTATAAACCCTTTTCTTGAAGCTTTATGCCCAGGTTCATGTAACATTGAAATGTGAGTCCATGCATCAATTTAAGACTATAAAACGATATTTTGGAAGACAAAGCCTGTGCTAAGATTATTGTAATAATTCCCAGTAAGAAAGGAATATTTTTAATCAGTGCTACTGATGTGAAGCTTCTTAATAATCAGGGTTCGTATTTAGATTAAGTGTTGATTGGTGCATTTAAATCAGGCCCATTGTGTGGTGCACTCATTAACAAGACCATGACTCTGTTGGAAACCATCACACCGGCTGTCAAAAGTCAAGACTGACAGCTTCCTCTGGCAACCTCTGAGCTCCGCACTGTGTCGAAAATGTAATGCTATGAGAAATGTTCGCAGACAAAGAGAGAAGAGGGTAAACAGTTCAATCCAAAACATGTATTAGTATCGAATACATATCTGTAGCATTTTTTCTTCTTTCTAACTTAGTTATGCCTTGAATGGAGCTTCACAGCTGTGGAGATAATTTGTTTACTTTATTTACCAGTCAATTACATTTTAATGTGACTAATGTCCGCGTTCTGTCTTCAGATGTGGCCCATTTAATGACCGTGATAGATAAAGACAGTTTAATTATACGAGACCCTAATTGTGCGCATGCAAGGCCTCCATTACTGCAGCCTTGAATCTACACCATCATTGAGGTGGAATGAGGATAATTTGCAGCATTTGTCTGACGGCTGTTATCGTCCCTGAAAGTTAAGGTAAATGTGGCCTGTAGGGCCGCAAATTATGAAGGGAGCAAAGATTTTTTAGGTAAAAAACTTTAAAAAAGAAACTCTTTCCAGCTGGAAATCGAGAGGATGGAGGGAACAGCTATGATTAAAGATGATGGTGTAAGTGTTTAATGTCAGCAACAGCTGAAGGACTTGCCCACACAGTTGTGATTCCATCTTGCAGGCAGAAGTGGAATATTCTGGTCATTCCTTGCAGTCGATGGAAGTAGTTCAGTTCCACTGTGATGCCATTCACTAATAACCTGTCGGAGCTCCAGGACCAGCAGCTAATTGAGATGACATTTTCGGATACACACAATGCACCAGACTCTTGCTAGTTAACCCAGACACACACACAAACCCAGATACCACACAATGACTTCACCATAATTAGGAAGTCCAGTGCAGAATAAGAGAAAATGTCTTTAATGTTTTGTTTTGTTTTTCCAGATTTTTTTTCCTTTACTACTTTTGGTCCTGTGCTGAGAAACAAATCATGTTTCATCATCAAAATCACCATCATGTTTGGAAACAGGGGTTTGATAGCGTGTATAAAATAAAGGAACAAAGAATTCTGCATTAAATACAAAGGAGGCAATGAATACACATTCCCCTACTGCTTGGAAAATGGCAATATTGTCATTTGCTAGATATTCATACTGTGATATATTATGCTCTTTAATGCATATTAGTCAGATTTGTGGATTGGTAGCAGCTCCATTAATGAGAAGCGGCCCAGTGTGTGCCCATTAGTAAAACGGCGAACAATATGTGGGTGTTGTGTTGATAAGACTGTATGGTTACACTGACAGATTAGAGTTTTAATACTAATTTCCCATCATTTTGTCTGACTTTCTCTGGAAATAGTCGTAATTTGAAATTAGTCATGGGGATAATGAATGAATGAATAATGTGGCATAGATTAGTTGCTATTAATTGATTGTGTAATCTATAGACACTTTTAAAATATAAGAAATTCAAATGTAGCAGTTCTTTCCAGGAACCACCTTTTCACCAATAACTAATGTCTGTTTCCAAAAACCTTCCTAAGAAATAATGTTTGCTCATACAAGCAGGGCAAGGGCCCAAATGCAGACACTAGAGACAAGGTAGGAACAGTTCAAATATATTTAGTGTGGATAAGCTAGCTCAGATAAAAAAAAGACAGGCATGGGTCATTATCAGGTATCAGTCCATGCTCCGAGAATTAAAACATTTTTATGTCCCTTGCCTTACCGATTCCATGTACACTTTCACAATGAAGTAGTGGGAGCTAAATTCAATGAATGAAAATTCATGATTTTGTTTTTTATCTTCCAAATATTGCTTATGGGCCGCTTGAACTCTTACTACTACTGCTATCCTAGTGTCAGTCACACAGTGGAGGTTCACAGAAGGGGCCATGGAGGCCAAATGGTTCTTCATTACAAGGACAATCCACTGCTTACACATACCTTACCTCTTTGCCGTACAGTAACTATATTATTTATATAAGTGTCCTCAAATTTAACTTCTCATGTGTTTCCGCTGCCTGGCATAATGCTCTGCAGCGCAGAAAAACAGTGTTTTTCTGTTTCTATTTAACTGACGTCAATCATTGTAGAGCAGCTACAGGATTCAAAAGTGAAGCCTGCCTTGACTAAGTGAGGCTGAAATACAATCGTTGTCCATGTCAAACATACCCAGCATATGACTCAGTCCTCACCGACTGCAAAGAGAGTTAGATAATGATCAAAAGAGAACGAAGGGCAGTTGGAAATGTCTTTGAACACCCAAATGCTTCATTTATTACAGCTGTTGATATGAAGACATGATGATCCTGCTGTACGCGCCACTGCCTGATGTTAGTTGCAAGGTTTACACACTCCGCTGGCGCTGTAACAGGACAACCAAGACTAATTGGTTGTAATCAGGGCCAGCCCTGGATATGTAGGGGCCCTAACCAAGATAAGTTTTGGGGTCCCTGCTTCGTGGTGAATACAGATATCCATGGAACAAGATACCATATGCAGTTACAACCATTATTTTAATTTCATGTATGCCTCTGTCAACATGATGGGCCACAGTTATTTTAATGCTTATTTATCACACTGAACGTAAGGCTGACTAACTATTCTCTTTTTACTTCT
The DNA here is from genome assembly GCA_001698575.1 of Mola mola. NCBI lineage: Eukaryota > Metazoa > Chordata > Actinopteri > Tetraodontiformes > Molidae > Mola > Mola mola. The sequence goes on along the minus strand of KV751318.1, from coordinate 9,187,636 downwards.
ATGTTGTTTTTGTTTGACTCCACAGTATAGAGCAGAACACAAACACAAGAACACAAATGGGTGAATCCTCCATAAAAGAGTGTTTTTGTTCAGTTTGACAGCATTTGTTTGTACAGAAAATACATTCACAACTGTTATTTTCCATATAACATAAACATCATAATTATTTGTGTGAATTCTACTGAAAGTGATGCTTTCAAAAGCAACAACCTTATTGAGGGGTAGCTTTCACTATGAGCATCTCAACCAACACTGTGGTAAAACCGCATGCCCTCATTTTATGTCAAACCAACGTCACGCTAAAAACTAGCACACAAACTAACACACAAACATGTTGACTTCTTTTTAAGCAGATTTGACTAAAAATAGTGGCAAAAACGTTCCTCGACTTTATCAATGCCTTTTGCTTACTGACTTGCTTCTTCACCTTTCTGTTTTTTCTTTGCCTCTGCGCCTGATGAAGAAACCCTTTTAGACTTCTTCAGCAATTTGCAAACCATTCACTCACTGAGCGGGACGGGGCCCCACCCTTCGGGCGTACCTGAGTTAAGAGTGCCAGACTCAGCTGAAGTCAGCTTGGGGGGCGTCTAGTTGCCAAGGGGCCCTAAGCAGCCGCTTGTTCGCTGGTAGGGAGGGCCGACTCTGGCTGCAATAGTTCAAACCCTGAGCTGGGAACTCATTGTGTGCAACAAGTTAAAAAATGTAGCCGTTTGCTAAATTATTAGAAATAACATGATTTTCTATGTCAAAATATCCCAAAGATTTTATCTGTATAACCACAGTAGCAGTAGAATTTTTAACTTTATATGCACCCATACATTACGTGTCAGCTATTGTTTTTGTTAAAGCATGATTTGTGTGTAAATGTGGCCAAAAACTGGGCAGCATTACATGTTTTCTGATAATTTAATTGGAACGACCCAGGATGAGATTGTTTATGTCGCTGTTTCACTTCTTTTAGTCAGCTAAAAGCATTGGGAGACTATTTTATTTGTTCTTGACTGTGCGTGCTGAATAATAATTTGATTAAAACACCCACATGAACACACACCCACAAGCACACGGAGTGTGTCCTCAAAACCTGGGAGACATGGCACATGAAAGGTGCTCAACATCAGAGGAAGTCAAATTGGCCTTGGCTGGGAGGATTGGTCCAATCAACCTCCAACCGTATAATTAGTAATTAGATTGGGATTAGAGTCAACTCTGAGTGGAGGAGCGTGGCCAATTCAAATCAGCATATGAAATGTGATTAAATTAATAAGAGAAAAAATGAAATATTGATTTTCCTTTTGTTCCACTGGGTCTCAGTTTGATTTGTTTGAACTTTAGTTAATTATGGACTAACAGAGGTTAAATTATTAGTGGCTATTTTCTCTATATTTATTATTTTATTGCACTTTGCAGAAGCCTATTTTATTCAAAATAACACCACATTAGAATAGATCATGAAGGATTATTGATAGTAATGAAGTACGTCATCTTTTAGGTAAACCATGACATTTTTAAGAATCAATAAGATATTGTTCTATATTTTGCCATATGTGGTAACACTGATGTCAAGAGAGGGTCATATTTTACTGTTATTTTATAAGGAACATACAAATCTTACAAGAAGAAAATTTGTGTGAAAAGTTCAATCTAAATGCTTAATAACACTGAATGATATTTAATA
>KV751318.1:9168124-9181218 GCA_001698575.1 Mola mola | reverse complement strand
ATGAAATAATAATAAATGTATCATCTATCCTTGGCTTGTAATTTTATTTAGGCTATCCAAAGTGTTCTTTCTTCCAGCAAAATTTCTCTGTTTCTGCGTAAAACCTCACTGTATAAATTACATAATAAAGCATCTTTCTATTGATCATTTAGATACCCATCATATTTGCCTGGGAAGAATGTGGATATTCCATACACTATAGAAAGTGTCCAAAAGTGGAGGTCTGTGCTTTTCATTGGACGGTGACAACATTCATGCAGTTAGGACACACGGACAGCAACACAGAGGGTATACATTGTTCAATTACTGAGACAAAAGAATGTAAGACAACACATCACATTATCTCCCCCGCTCCCAGGTCACACACCTCCTCCTCCTCCTCCTTTCCTCGTCTTTCCTGCACTGCCACAGGATATCAGGTTCTCCACCACCATCGTCTCCACCCCTCTGCCATTTGAGGACCAGGCCCTCAGGTGGGAGCCTGAGGGATGGGAAGAAACGCGCATGTCTCATGCGTAGGAGTCCACAGCTGCATGGCACGTCTGTTTCCCCTGCCTGTAGACATGCTGCCATTCATCGCCTCATTACCATGGAGGAGAGGAGCGCGGGATTGGAGAAGGTAGGCTGCACACCCTGCAATCAGCTCCCTGTTGCTGACTTCAAAGCACTGAAAATCACATTTCACTTACTGAGTGCTGCATAGCATCCAGAACTGAAACACTACCATAAGCTGGCAAGTAAAAGAAAAACAGAGATTTATGCAGTTGAGGTGTGAATCATGAACAGCAGGTCAGTGACTTTCTATTTATTTCACACCGATGTCTTGATATTCTCAATCCATTGGTGCGGTTATAATATCATTTGTATGGTGCTGTGTCATGTAATGCACACACGCCTATAATGTCAGTTGCCATATGCAATTATTACAAGTTATAACTTTCCTTTTACTGAATGACTTTAACACAGTCCATTCAGTGCAGGCCTGTTGCACCAGATCTAGATAAACGGTAGGGGTGTCAAAGTAAAAATGGAGGTAGTACCAGCGCTGAATCAACATCTGTGTAAACTGAATCAGGCAGAATGACAGAACAGGGCTGTGTTTCTTTGTATTGTATTGTTTTTGACTAATATGAGTGCAATCCACGACCTGGAGATTCAAAAGCAGCTACCCGACCGTAAGCTACTTACAGTACTGCGGCAAGATCATTGGCCACATAACAAGGACATTAAATGATTCTTTCCATGTCAGTCCATTTAGTACAAAGCATGTACAAAGTCACAATGCTAATGTGCTACTTGGCATGTTCCTTTTGATTGTGGAATGTTAACTTGCTATAAATAAGCAACGTTATGGACATCAAACTCCAGTTCTCACCTCCACCACTAGTGTCTAGTCTCTGGGGAGAAGTCTCCTATTGGGGGGATTCACCTGATTCGTCAGATTGTTCTCATGGTGATCTACTTCCTGCCGAGGTCTAAGCACCAAAGACTATTTTGTTACGCTCAAAATAAACAAACTTTATTTTCACTTTTATTTCTGTCATTGTCTTTTATATAGTCTCTCCTGGTTGAAATGTTCCAGGCTCTGCCTTTCTCTACCTCTCAGTCATTGTTTTCCACTGTTTACAAAAGACAAACAAATCTGTATGGATGTAATTCCAAACTCTTAATCCCATGCTGTGGTAACCTGCTGAATAATCAGACATTATTAACGAATTTGTTTCTCCTTCGTTAAGGAACGAAACACAGTGCACAGAAATAGAGAAAGTCAGGAAAAACACAGTCAGTACAAATATCTTGTTTTGTACAATGTTTTGCAGTTGCTGAGGCAAAAGCACACAAGCGTGTATTACTGCAAAGCAGGTGTCAACTCCATCTTATCAGACACTGATAATAAGATAACAACAAGAATAAGATTTTAAGCATAGTTAGTGAAGAAAAAAGTAACTATTTCCAGCGGTTTTGATTTTTTAGCTTTTGACCCTGTGCTGTTGCGTTGTGTAACCATGCCTACCATTGAAACAGTCCTCCACCCAAACTTCATACTGGCAGTAATATGGGGGGGGGAGATGAATTTTGTGAAATGTTAAACCTTCAAAGAAATAGGCCTTCAAGGAAATAAGGTTGAGGCTGAAAATCTCAGAAATTCTCTCTAAGTCTCCGGCCAGTTTTACTGATATTGGGATGTTGTCTGCACAACCTTGAGGGTTTAACAATCTCTCCTTTTCAAACTGTATTGGATGGTTTAGTTTTGAACAGGACAGGTCACTTGCTACAGTGTGTGTGTGTGTGTGTGTGTGTGCATGCATGAGTGAATGGGAAACGAGACAAGTGGTAAATTAAATTCAAAAGTAAAAAAGAAAAACACTGGAGGATTAGTTGTCACAAAAACATACCTTCACTATATTAAATGCTATTTATTTATCTATTTATTATCATCAGAATATTTGCCTTAGTGTGGGTTTAAAAGCACCAAGCAAATAAAGTAGCAAGATTGATTTTCATACAGCGACATGTCCAATATTTTAAAGCTATTTAAAGTTTGGTAATAAATTAAGCGTTGATGCATTATTCATGACACCACACTATACTCTCCCAGGGGTTTATGCAAAGCAGTGATCTTTCTCTCTTTCTCTATCTGCCTATCTATCTCTCTCTCCTGACAACGATCTACAATGTCTTGCTAATGGTGTGAGTCACCGCATCACTCTTACACTCTTACACCAGGATCGAACAGGCTGGTGAGACAAAAACATTAATCGTCATTTAAGAATTCAGAGCACAGTGTTGCAGAGAAATTCAAACAACCTGAGAACTCTGGTCAAAACACTGTTATGAATTAAGTGCTCGACATGTTTGAGCATTTGTTTTCCTTTATTATATTAATGTTGTTTACAGCTGCCGGCAGTAAAGTAGTGCTTTGCATCCTGCAGCAACACAAACACGAACAAAAATATTTATATTTTTGTTCACAAGACACTTCTGACTAATTTGCCAGCCCAGCTGTAAAACCAGTTTGCTCCTGGATTCCTTGTGTAGCTCAAGTCCATCCGAGTAGAAAACAATTACAAAAAAACACAGAATTTTTAGAAGACAACAACCATTTTGTCCATGTGCGTTATGGAGCCGAGGGTGGTAAATGTGGAGTTGTGAATGCAGCGTTGTGTCCCTCTCAGCGGGAAAAAAGGTAAAGAGTGGACAAAGCAAGCCGGCTTACCAAAGCCTACCGACGCTTAAAGGAGGGGAAAAGTGTTGACAGCAATTTCACTGCAGGACTGGGGCGCACACTGAGCGCCCCAGGTGCCCCAGCCTATGCACAGTGTCTGATTGCAGTAAATTGGGGTGCTGGTCTTAGTACACAAACAAACCACAGTCTGGCTGCTCCGTCCACTGAGTGGGTTTGTTGAGGACAGGCCTCTGGGTGGCTCCTCAGTCTTCAGCTCCATTTCATAAAGCCTTTAGGTACTATTAACATAAATGGGATGAATAACGTGTCATATTGCTGCAAAATACTTAATTCTATTAGGAGGTGGAGGGGTCACCGTGTTTTAGCAATCTAATCTATGCAGTTATGTATGAGGTTGAAAACCAATAAGAAGATATATATTTTGCAACCTGGGTGGTACCTTTTAATCCTACAGACTCATCTTTCATTTTGTCCAGCAGCACGTGGAAAGTACTTTAATACGGAGGAAGTGCAGCGTTTATTCGTGTATGTACAAAGCCATTATTGGTGATTTGTCATCTTATATTGCCATGTTATTTATTTTTTTTGCCATTTGTTACTCAAGGTCCCTCCAGTTTATAACAACCAGGGAGGAATCAGAGTGTATCTGAAGCACAGGAAATGACAGTTACCAAAAAAACCTCGACTATTTTATCATATGGATGAACTGACCAATACTGGCTGAGGGCTTGAATAGTGTGCAGGCCAGGAGAATCATGACTGGCACCAGGTGAGCAGGAGAGAAGGAGGCGGGAGTGACCGAGTGAGCAGAACTGTCAGCCACGCACTGGATAACACAAACAGGAAGAAACAGGAGACACGAAAGGGGGAAACAAGAGGAGAGAGAAAACTGCCGAACATCCACGATTGTTGTCAACATGTGTTACATTCAAATTTAAATCTCATTGTTTTGGACGTAATTGCATATTTGTCTTTAAAATGTTTGTCATTGTGTCTTTGTGGGGTTTTTTTGGTTTTTTTTACCCTTTTCCGCACTTTTAATTTGATGTTTATTCTTTTGTGATTGTAAAGGAGAGTTCGCTCTCAATTGACTTTCAAGGTTGAAGAAAGATTGAATGAATGTATTCTACACTGTACATTTAGCTACTATATACCGCCAATGGGTAACTTCGCTGCAAGTCACACAGCCTCTGCCACACACTCACACTCTTTACCATAATATACCGTAGATGAGTTGGAACTGTTTGTACATCTAAATTAAAGACCCCTCCTCTGAAAAATGTTTGCATCACATAAAATATCTCAACTCGACTTTACTGACATGCGTCTGAACTCCACATTCCTCTGCTGAAGGGAGGAGTGTTTGTGCATTAAAAACAGGTGGGCCACGCCTCGCGTATACAAAAGACAATTGCTGTCAAATTTGCAAATACCGTTACTGCAAAAGAGAAAGTTCCCATTCAGACGTGTTTGTCTAACAAGATGTGGACACACTGTAACAACACAGCAGATATCATGGTATGTTGTGTGAGCCACTGCCAGTTTCAAGCTAAGAAACGAACGATATCAAAACCAAATATGGTCACTTCTACTACAAGTGCATGTAGCATTCTGATACGTCAGTACGCCAGTTACCTATTTTGGTGCACAGCAGACTCCTTATCGGAGTCTGACTGAGTCCCAAACATGAAAGGTTTCAGCTGAATCTGTGTCTTTGATATGTGTTCCAGTCTTGACCTGCACTGCTTTCAACTTAGGGCAACAACATTGATGGTTTTTTGAATTCACAGATCCAGATCACTTTTTGGGTGTTTTTTAAAACTCTTTAATGGAATTCAAGGTAAATAAAATGTCACCCATAGCACAGTATTTTTATGTACTTTAGAACCTGTCAGGGGGGACTTTTAAGGTAAGAGAAAGTAAATTATTCATACAAATTAAATAATTACTATACTATACAAATACATATGAGATGTGATTCTGCAGTGAAATAAACGGTGCTGCGGGCAGGTCCGGCTTCTTCAGGAGCACTCCATTATGAAATAAAACGCATTCTCCTAACTTTCATTTCGCGATCACACTCTCTGCCTTTTAATCAGTCAGAGCTTTTTATCATAAGCGCCCAACACTTAGAAATTCTAACAGCAATTCGATGTATGAAAAAATGATGAAGCATGGCCATTGTAATAGGCTGCGACATCTCATCTAAGATTCCCACTCTGTCTAACTGTGTACTTATTTTCCAGAGAGCAAAGTATTTTCCTCCTATCTCATCCATCTCGCTTATGCAAATGAGTGTCTTAATTTGGTTAGGGGTAGAGTCATGTGGGAGATAGGAGAAAGTACAATCTTGTTTATCTTAATGGGGATTGTTTTCAGCCCAGTTAACCAATACGGAGGCTCACTTAGTCATGCTAGAGGCAGAAGTGAGGGGGCTAATAGAACATGAATTTGACCTCAACATTAGAAAACAAGTTTTAAAAAGAGAGCACTGGTTCTAAAAAATGTGAATAATGTTATCTTTTGCATATTTTTACATATGTCATATATACTTACATTCAATACGCGCAGGCAACAAAAACACAGTTGCAATAAAACAATGATTGCAACATATTGTTCATTTTGTATGTGTCACCACTCACATGTAACATAACATGCAATGTAATGTGCAGACGACCATGAAAATGGGAACATTTCCTCAACAGAAAGCCACAAAAATGACCAAAATGAATTTGCGAACAAAGAGCCAAGGTATAGAAATTACTGCACATTGAGAGGGCACGGAAGAATCATTGCAGTCACCAGAAACCAAAGCAGTTTGCCATGGCTGCCCACTTGTTGCGTGGTGCATCGTGCTTTTTCACATTCCCCCTTCCCACCATGTACAGTGCTTTGTTGAAAAATTGCAAAAATCATTCCTTTCGAGCCGTCCTGACATCTGCTCAAGGACAGCATTCAGTGACTTTACTGTCTGAAGTCACAAAAGATGTGCAAATGTACACAAATGCATTCAATATGTCTGTATATGAACCCAAAGGAGCACATGCATATTTGTCCTTCATAGTGTTCAAATGCATGTCCTTTACACAGGTAAAGTGTTTATTCCTGTGTCAGCTTGCTCGTCAGATACATGTGAGATGAATCATGCCTGATCAATTTTAAATCTGTGAAGAAAGTAAAGAATTATAAGCTCATGAGGTTATGTGAAGAGCAAAAGTATGACAAACAGAGAGCACAAACAACCAGTGAGACCAAAAAATCATTCAAAGTCACTCAAAATTTCATTTTTATAACCTGGAAGAGGGTGAAAGCTACTTCAAATTTGGGAGAATTCCACTGAGGGAATTTTGAGGAATAGTGATATCTTTTTGATGCTACACATATGCGATGCAAGCTGGAATCAAATCGAGTTTTGACCAAATAGGATTGTCTGAAATTTTGCCCAATGTAAACAAATTGTCTTGTCCTCTGTCTTTTACAGCCCACTAATCCAATTATTTGAAGCCACTGCCATTTGGAATTTGCAGAATAACAACACCAGGATGACGCATCATAAATTGTGGGTTGTAAGCTGCTAACAGGCAAACAAACTGCACCTCAGTGGCTGAGGTAAAAATAGTACATACTACTTGTACATTTGTTGTAACCTTGTGCAATATGAACACCTAATCAATAAAACTAAGTAAAAGCTGTTTATTTTCCACACAATCACTGACATTTCCAAATGATCAATGCATCACTTTTTACAGCATTGTGTTTTTGCATTAAACGCAGCCAAGCATATAATAAAACTTGCCAATTCTCGTCAATGCCAGAATCAAACTACATTATAGACAACACAAATGCCATTGGGGAGAATTATCTGGCCAAAGCTTACACATGTACAACTACTAACCTTTAAAACCACCACCACCCACTATCTCTGTCTCTCTGCAGCAGTTTCCTCTGTGAGTGCAGCCCCAGAGTAGCGCCTCACCAGTACGCTCCACTGGGCTCTGTGAAAGGATGCCAGGTTAGTGTCAAAGGCAGCCTGAGGGTCGTGCGTGAGTGTCTGTGTGTGTGTGTGCGTGCATGCGCTTTTGTGTACGTGTCTTGAGTGCGCGAATGACCACAACGGAGTGTGAGGTGAATGTCACACCCATCAAAGAGCACAGGTAATGATGCACTATAGTTTGCACTGCTACAGGCGATGAACTGCATGTTCACTTACCTGCCCACACACATACACACACACGCACACACACACACACACACTTAGGCTTCGTTTGGGCACACTGTCACATTGCAGATGTCACCCATATCGTGAAAATCACTTTATATATTAGAAACAACCGTCTTTTGCACCATGTGAAATGCTACTGTCAGCTGGGGCACAAGTCGAGGGGTAAATGGTGCTAATATATTACACTCAACAACAGGTACTGTTACTTCACACAAATATTACTCAAAAGGTATAAGTGCTGTGTTGTTGTAGGCTAAAAACGTAATTAGATACAAGTAAAAAGCTGGTCTGCTAAAACGTAATCTGAGGTAATGTTACTTATGTTATGTTTTGGAAAATGGAGGGGGGGGTACATAATGTCCCTCTTAAAGAAGAATCTGGGTTATTTTCAACCTCAGCGCTATTTGCTGAACTTTCAGAGTCTAAAACTTAGAAATACAATTTCTTTTTTTAAAAATTACTTGTTTGCCAGCACCAGGGCTGGGTATCGAAATGCAACATTTTGAAGGAAAAAACTGAACTGCTTCAATACCGTTGAGTATTGAAAAATGTGACGTCATTCAATATGTAAAGGCGACTCCAGCAGTTAACCTTAATGTTTAGCAAACATAAAACTATAAGGAGGGACCGGTGTAACTGATATTGTTTATATGGCGATATTACAGACAAAGAGATTTTTTGAAGAACTGCTGAATGATGTAAAGGTCTTAAATATGCAACAGTGAGCATCACACACTGACCTGCAGCTGTTCATTGTAGCCAGTTCCATTCCAACTTTCATTAATTATTGATATTTTTTGAACTTATATTAAGACACTCAAGTTCAAATTCAAGCTTTGGTGCTTCAAATTGGCTTTAGAGGAGATATGTCAAGGATATAAAACATAAAACGAAAGAATTGAAAACAGGCAACTTATGATAAATCACACACAATTTTATAAATAGGTTTGTATTTTTGTTACAGTAAGGTGCTTTAAGTCTAGAAAATGTTAATATGCAGGGGATTTCATAATATGAGTAAATCAAAATGGAGTAAAGCTACCTCACAAAACTTAACTTTATTACCACACACACACACACACACACACACACACACACACACACACACACACACACACACACACACACACACACACACACACACACATACACACACAAGCCTGCAGGTAGAGATGAACTAGGTACAACCTAACCAGACAAGCTGGGATTGAACTTTCGTTTTTCTTTTTCTTCTATTTATCTATGTGTTTTGCTGGAATGAAAAGAATAAATTAGAGGAAATAAACTGATGGGATAATCAACCACAAATGGGGGCTCTGCTGTTTTCAGTTTGCCTGAGTTATTCCAGCAAAAAAAAAAGCCTATTGAGAATCCATTAGTCAACTCTACATTAATACACACTCTGTTGTGCCCTCCCTGCACATCTTTGTGTTTCATCAGCCCACGCAGTTCTTCATAGCCTCGCAGTGTCTCAGTGTGAGCGTTGGAGCCATCTGTTGGGGTAAACGTGTTGTCAGAAACAGTGAAAGTGAGATGGCAGCGTAGAGACGCTCGCCCTGAGGCACTTCCTCTGTCACCACTCCTAGAATCCCGCTGTGCAGACCATGAACATTAACTTCCGACAGCACTCTGGATAATCACTCGCTGCCTCGCACTAGCCAAAACAAAGATTGCAGGGGATTTTCTGATGCGCACAGTTGGCACGTGGTGCGGGAATTGACGGTAAATGAACACTTCATTTAGGAATGTTTTATATAAACAGCTAGTGTTGAGAATCGGGGAGACGTGAAATGGAAGAAGTGATTTAATTTGGGGGGAGCTCAGCGTGGCAGATCTTTTGTTGATGTTTACGCTAATGAATGCTTATCATGAGAGGATGCCAAGCCAAGATATTTATGTGCTCCAGGGCAGTGTTTGGCATTGAAACACAACCTGTGGAAGGGGAACGTACAGACGCTTTAATATTTTTTTTCTTTGCTGCACCTAAAGACGTGCAACTTTGAAACATCTGCCACAACACAAAAACATAGAGATATATGATAAACGAGGAGGCAGACAGGCACCTGCTAAAGTGACAAGCAGGTATATCGACAAACAGAGGAGCAAGCAAACATGTACATAAAACACACACATAAGTGCATCCAACCCATGCAGCATCTTGCAGCTAATTTATTTTCTTCGAACTCCATCTGGACATGAGACAAACAGAGTCATCCGCCTGTCAGTGAGGTGACTATAATTTGTTTGTTTGCTTGGCTGTAATATTTAGTTTCTCGCCAGGTTAAAACAAAATTACTTCCTAGCAAACACAACTGGACCAAATCGGCCGCCGTCCTCGTGCAGTCCTGCCATCTGTTGCTTGCTTGCAGCAGGATGTGAGCATGGCTGGAAAAATGGCTCCCAATTACATGTTCCACAGACTATTTGAAAATGCACATGTGCATTTGGATGTCCACAAAAACACGCAAACACACTATCCCGCTGCGAATACACAAAGATGCACATACAGACACACACACGGATTTAGATGTCTGACATCTGCAATCTGACAGAAATAACAGCAGCTCAGAGAGGCTCTCCACTATAAGACGCAATACATATGGAATGTGTTTTCACCCCAACTCAGCTGGATGCCCAATCACTTGAGAATATCTTATCGTGATTCTGTCCACAAAAAGAGAAAGAAGTTCCATCTCCTGGTGCTGCACCTGCTTCTGTTTTGAATTCATACGATTCCAGAGAACTCTGAAATATTTTTCCATGAAAACACTGTCAAGACGAAACATATAAAACTCTAACATTGTTGAAATTAATCTTGAAAAAACACAGACATGCGTAATCTTTTTGTTAGATTTACAATATTGTCTTCATGCCAAGAATAAAGAGTGAAACACCAGAGGCGGGTTGTTGGGTTTTGTTTTACATTTGGTGCGGAGAGAAAGAGTCCTCATAGTAACAACAATCATGCCGCTGCACTTCCATCCCTTTGTGTGCATAAACCACAGCAAGGAATGGGGCTTTTCTCATCCCAAATTACACCTTCTTTTGGTCTCCTCTCATGAAGAAATTAAATAAACACAATATGCAAAACCATGCCTAAGCTAATTAGCAGGAGCCTGCCTCACTATGAACGAAGAATACAATTAATCAGTGTGTTTGTGTGTGTGAGTGTGTGTGTCTGTCTGTTTGGGGGAGGGTTGCAGATGAACATGTATGCTCGCTTTTCGGTGACGCTCCCTTTGTTTTGCTCCTAATGATCTTGAGCCTTCTGTTTTTATTCGACAACATTGTTCTATGAAATCAGTTATTTGAATGCTTACAGTTTAGCATAAGCATAAAAGGGAAAAGCAGGGGATGCAGATTTATTTTAAAACAACGTTCTTACAAGAGATAATGCATTAGGAAAAGTCTGTTGTTTTTAAAAACATCTCCATCCCCTGGTAGGTAGCACGGCGCCGCGCGATGAGGCTTTTATTGCTCTCAGCTCAGTTCAGTGAAAACGTATCCACAGTTGGACTCTTTCCAGATGCAAATCACATTGTAATGATGTGGGTCTATTAATAGATTAGATAAAGTCTTGTCTGGTGCAATTTATTAAAATAATTAAACGTGTTGGCAGCAGTTGAGGCTCTAGCCCTGGATTCAAACACGCTAACTTCATATGGTTAGAATCAATTATGTCATCAGTTTGATTTTTTTTTTAATAGTTATTAATTCATTATATTACATCTAGTAAGATCATGCTCTCATTGCCTACCATGAGTCTATATTCATTATATTGTGTCACTTGGGATTGTTTCAACATTGCTCAAGTGTGTTTTGAGAATAAAAATACTCTGAGTGAAGTTTTAAGGCCCCCTCCTGGAACCGCCACCTTACCGTGGTGGAGGGGTTTGGGTGCCCTAATGATCCTAGGAGCTATGTTGTCGGGGGCTGTTTGCCCCTGGTAGGGTCACCCAAGGCAAATTGGTCTTAGGTGAGGGGCCAGACAAAGTGCGGTTCAAAGACTTCTATGATGGTGAATAATAACAAGGACTTGTGTACCCTGCCCGGAGGGATACCGGGACCCCGCCCTGGAGCCAGGCCTGGGGAAGGGGTCCGTAGGCGAGCGCCTGGTGGCCGGGCCTTTTTCCATGGGGTCCGGTCAGGCTCAGCCCGAAAAGGAAACATGGGCCCGCCCTCATGTGGGCCCCCCCCCCACGGGAGGAGCCATAGAGGTCCGGTGCTATGTGGATCGGGTGGCAGTCAAAGGCAGGGGCCTTGACGGTCCGATCCCCGGTTCCTGAAGCTGGCTATCGGAACATGGAATGTTACCTCTCTGATGGGGAAGGAACCTGAGCTTGCGCGTGAGGTTGAGAGATACCGGCTAGATATAGTCGGCCTAACCTCAACGCACAGTTCGGGTTCTGGAACCAGTCTTCTTGAGAGGGGTTGGACTCTGTTCTATGCTGGAGTTGTCCCAGGTGGGAGGCGGAGAGCAGGCGTGGGCTTATTAATAGCTCCCCGGCTCTCAGCCAATGTGTTGGAGTTTACCCCCGTGGACGAAAGGGTTGCTTCCCTGCGCCTTCGGGTTGGGGAACGGGACCTGACTGTGGTTTGTGCCTATGCGCCAAATAGCAGTTCAGAGTACCCACCCTTTTTGGAGTCCTTGGAAAAGGTACTGGAGAGTGCCCCTACTGGGGACTCCATCGTCCTACTGGGAGACTTCAACGCTCATGTGGGCAATGACAGCGAGACCTGGAGGGGTGTGATTGGGAGGAACGGACTGCCCGATCTGAACCCGAGTGGTGTTCAGTTATTGGATTTCTGTGCTAGTCACAGTTTGTCCATAACTAACACCATGTTCAGCCATAAGAGTGTCCATAAGTGCACTTGGCACCAGGACACCCTAGGTCGACAGTCAATGATTGACTTTGTAGTCGTATCATCTGATCTGCGACCGTATGTGCTGGACACTCGGGTAAAGAGAGGAGCAGAGCTGTCAACTGATCACCACCTGGTGGTGAGTTGGATCAGGTGGCGGGGGAAGAAGCCGGACAGACCAGGTAGGCCCAAGCGAATAGTGAGGGTCTGCTGGGAACGTCTGGCTGAGGACCCTGTGAAAATGGTCTTCAACTCCCACCTCCGGAGGAGCTTCAACCACATCCCGGAGGTAGTGGGGAGCATGGAGTCTGAGTGGGCCATGTTCCGCGCTGCCATTGTCGAGGCGGCTGCTCGAAGCTGTGGTAGCAAGGTCGCTGGTGCTAGTCGTGGCGGTAATCCCAGGACCCGCTGGTGGACACCAGAGGTGAAAGGGGCCGTCAAGCTGAAGAAGGAGACTTACAGGTCATGGTTGGCCTGTGGGACTCCCGAGGCAGCAGACAGCTACCGGCAGGCCAAGCGATCTGCGGCTCGGGTGGTCACTGAGGCAAAAACCCGGGTGTGGGAGGAGTTTGGTGAGGCCATGGAACAAGACTTCCAGTCGGCGCCGAAGAAATTCTGGCAAACTGTTCGGCGACTCAGGAGGGGAAAGCGGAACCCCGTCCACACGGTCTTCGGTGTGGGAGGGGAGTTGCTGACCTCAACTGAGTCTATAGTTCGGCGGTGGAAGGAATACTTCGAAGATCTCCTCAATCCCACCAACACGCATTCTGAAGAAGAGGCAGAGCCGGAGGACTTTGGGCTGGGCCCTCCCATCACTGGGGT
>KV751318.1:9144071-9162434 GCA_001698575.1 Mola mola | reverse complement strand
CTTACATTTATGTTTCTTTAAAAATTACTATTCTGGATTTCCCTAAAAACCAATCCAAAGAAATAGTACCTGGAACAAAAAAAGGGGAGGGTAGCAAAATGCTGCTGTGTCGTAACTGCACTGTTGTCGTAATTGTAAGCTTCCACTGAGGCTGATTAAAGGCTCACAACAGTAATAGTACTTTTTAGATTGCTAGAAAGTACCAAATGAAATGCCATGCAAAACAGCTCATTCCTCTTTGAGATCACATCGAACTGATGCGCAGCAGTACTTTAGTATGAAAAACCACAAATCTACAGTCTCAAAGTCACCCCATCAAAGCCGCGATCAACTGGCCACTTTGATGTCTCGACTGTCTCTCAGGTGCAACGTGGGCCAATTAGTTCGAGCTCTCTTTGTGCGGAGGTTGTGTACAAGTGACCTGATGCTTGATGTCACAGTTCAAAGGGCTGACGCTGTCAAAGAAAGTCCCCGCGGGGGCTGCATGAGTGAGAGTACAGCCTCTGCTATGCAAACGCAAACCCCCTCCCCAAAGCCCCAGAGCCCCAGGCAGGGGAACAATATCATGTCGAGCCGCCGAATCTCTAATGTGAAAAGGAGGAGACGAGCACATACACACACACACACACACACACTCGCAAAGACAAGAACAATTCTCCCAAATGTGAAAGTACACACACAGTCAAAGCCGCAAAGAGACAAGGGTAGGACTTGGGAGATTATTTCAGGTTTGCGTGAACGGAAGCAGGTGAAGTGTGGATTGAAAGTGAGAGAGTGGAGTATTTTGTCCATAGGGAGGAGTGATGGCTGACTCAGAAATATAGTTTGAAAAGTTAGGCAGCTCCTATTGATTGAACACATGGACTCAGCAGCACAGAGAGGGAAAGCGTTTTAACTTTCACTGTAGTCTGACTCCTGCTGCAGTAAATGTCATTTCAGTGGCGATACATCCTAAATTACTTGATAAGGCTTAATAAAACTGTGGTGAATACAACCAACAATGTTTGATTTAGGGCCCAGACTAATGAAAACAGTTTGTGTTGCAAAACATCAGTAGTTCGCTTCATGGGGAGTCATCAGCTGGTCCCATTTTGAGTTAGGACTCTTATTCCTACAGAACTGGTGCATCCTCTAAAAGACCTGCTGCCTTGGTTGATTTTATTTTTTGAAGCCACATCAGCACAAAAACGTCCTTTGTCATGGCTGTTGTCATGTGGGAATGCAGTCAGTAAAACTGTAAAAAGGGTGTTTTTGATTTCTTTGAGCAGTTGCAGTGTGGGAGGGAATTTAAAAGTGAGGGACCAATAAAGTTGTCTGGGGGTGATTGTTTGTCATGTTTGCACCCGTCAAGGAGTGACAAAGAGCAGGCGATGATACTTGTGAAATACAGATAGAGCAGAAAGAGCCAAAGCCAGTCAGAGATGCTGCATCAACGTTACCATTTAGAAAATAAGATGATACAAGGGTGTGAAATGTGCTATGAAACAGTGGTTAGTACCTTCTGTGTACTGCAGTCTCTAAAATCTACAAAAGTTTAACAAATGTGATGTTATCAGGGTTTTTTACTGTAGAATATCACTGAATGAACTAATATAAGAATAAGCAAAACAAAGAGGTATCCAGAAAACTAAACCTCCATTTCAAAGTCAAACACCTTTAGATGGCATGAAAGGGATAAATAATGCTAAAGTACTCTATCGGGTTTTATGATCTCATCATCACATGAAGCATTTTGTAGCATTGGCTGGAAAAAAAAGTGCTCAGATAGTTGCTGAGGGTTTTTTGTACCACTTGGCATCAGCATGGTTGATCACGAAGGATTTCATTAAGTTCCATTTGTGGTTTAACCAAGGTCTAGTGAATAACAGCTGCATAGTGCTTTATCAGTATGTTATTTTAAAAGTCTTTCCTTTGCTAGCTTATTCCAGAAGTATCTGTTAGCGAGTCCTTCGGGTTAATATTTGCAGTCAATTTGTTTTCTGTGTCACCCAACAAAATTGTGTTTGCTGTTTTTTTTAAGCATTATCAAAAGTTCAGAAGAGATCCTGTCTTGCATCTGCTCTAACGCACATTTAATGTATTTCTTCTCACACTGACACCTACCCATGTTAGGATGCAGTTACTGTTTGCTTAAGAGGCGGCAGTCTCTTATCTGGTTTATGTCCTTTCCACACCAAACAAGTGTACAGCGTGTATGTACGCTATGTGTGTTTGTGCTGTGTGGTTTGTTAATGAGCGAGCGGGTGTGTGCTGTTGGGCTACAGCAGATTCATTACTGAGGAAGCTGGAACTTGAGTGCAGGCAGCACACACCTAGATAATAACGAATGAAACATGCACACACTTACTTGTACTTCTACCCTCATGAGGACCCTCATTGACATAATGTATTCCTTAGCCCCTTCCCCTAACCGTCACAATTAAATGCTGACACTAACCAAAACTAATATATAAGTTAAGCATTGAATCCAAGGCCCCAATCCCCTTTGAGGTTGTGAGGTTGCTTTCCAGAAATGACCCCACTTGTGTACTACTGTAATACTGTATGTATTTTGGTCCTCACTATGTGCCAGGTACAAGTATAAATATACACCGAGACCTCATGTTCCCCTTAGCAGTGTGGAGAGGACACTGGCCCCCTGCAGCATTACTTGCAGCCAAGTCAGAGGCCACCATTAAATTTCAACCTGCTTCAGCCGCCTCCCACATGACCCAGGAAGTGTTTAGAATTCTGTTCACACACCACCTCACACAAACTCACACAATCTGTTCCCGTCCTCACGCCTGCACTCTGTGCAGAAAAATATTTTGAATTCCGGCCTACATGCTTTTGCTGTTAGCCAAAAGCATTTGTGTTGTGCAAGGAAAAAATGGATTAATCTTTCTTTCTGTCTCTGTCCTGTTTTCTTTGAGGTTCAAGGACGCGGCACCCTGTGACAGCACAGAGAGAAACCGCCTTGCTTTTTAACTGATCATTTTTTCACCCATTATTAAGTGTCCTATTCTATAAAACATTCCTCTATCGACTGCAATGAAGTGGAGAAAATAAGGCAGGAAAGAAGCCTACGGGGGAAGTGACAGGATGGGTAACAGCAGTTCTTGGCATTCCCCAGAGACTGAAGGAAGAATAAGATAGAACTAAAGGTAGAGGAGAAGTGTTGGAGACAAGGACAGAGGGGTGGAGGAGGGAGATTGGGGTAAAGAGAGAACAGAGGACTGATAGTTGATGATGTGGACCTTTTTCCATCAGGTTTTACAACATTGTAGTCACAAGAAAGAGCCCAACCTTGCAAGAAGTTAGCTTTAAAGAAGCTAACAGTTTAAGAAGATAATTATCAATAATAAAAACAGTTTTTGTTTTTGCAGAGCCTGCGAGTACCGCAAAAGACATTATCCAGAAAATCACATCTACATTAAGCAAGGTAGTTCATTTGAACCAAATAATATGAGTCCTATAAACAGTTGGCTGTTTGGCTGGCTTCATGACAGCACCAGTACATCTCAGCCACTAACTTGGTTAGTAACACAGTTAAACAACAATGTTAGTCGAATCCTTTCAAAGAAGAAACTTCTTGTTCTGTGGTATAGTTTTTCCTGCTGTGGTTGCAGCCGATGATCATGGATAATTTTCCAAAATGTTAGACGAGTTTGCAGCCTTTGTCTGTGTGACCATGTGACTGGTTTTAACGTCAGACAGCACACATGTTAACACTGGAACAAAGATAAGCTTTTGTACACGTCAAACAATGAATTGTGCTATGTCAACATCTTGTCCCACAGTAAATGGAAATGCTGAACAGTGAAAATTCCCCTGATGAACTTGTAATATACAGTAGTTTTAGCATATTGTCACTGTCTGATATCTCCACTTTTGATGATTGCGACTCTCAACATTATAAGGAATGTCCATAGCAACTGTCAAAATGACCAATGGAAAGATGTTTTGTTACATAGTTTTTGTAGTGTTGTTCTATGCAGAAACAGAGAAATTATGCCAGCATTTCAGAGTGATAGTTTAGGACAGCCTACATAACATCAGGTTTATTCCAAGGATAGATGATAAGTTCTGCGATTTCCCCAAACCAAGTCAGACAAATGCATGTACTTCAATATCCGATGAGTATTTGCCTATTATCCTAATCTTAATAAAAATGCCTGGAAAAAGCTTTGATTAGGGTAATGTGATATGTGGAAATGTAGAATAAATTATATAAATAGCTTACCAACTTAGCGGAACATAAACATGTGACTTGAGAGTTTTAAAAACCCAGATCTCACTGATGACTGCACGACCGTAGGGGTTTCATTTCGGCTCCTAACTCTTTTGGGTTTATTTTGTAAGTTTGTTTGCAGGGTTTGGTGGGGGGGGCTGGAGCCTATCTCAGCATCTTCAGGCAAGTCGCCAGTTCATCGCAGGGCTCACATATAGGGACAAACAACCATCCACACTCACATTCACACCTACGGGCAATTTAGAGTGACCAATTAACCTAACCCCCAGTTTGCATGTTTTTGGACTGTGGGAGGAAGCCGGAGTACCCGGAGAGAACCCACGCAGGCACAGGGAGAACATGCAAACTCCACACAGAAACGCCCTGACCCGTAATCAAACCCAGGACCTTCTTGCTGTGAGGCGACAGTGCTAACCACTGTACCACTGTGCTGCCCATATATACTGTATCCTGAAAAAAAAAGTTTTGGAGACATAGACAGCCATGACATGGCCTTCTCACTTGTAAACGTTTCTTCTTTAAGCTCCTTTATGTTTTCTGTATATCAAGGTAACGTTTTCAGTGTGCTGCAGCAGTTATTGGATATATTAACGCATGCTGTTTGAGGTCACAAATCTTTGCACTGTGTGAGATCTTATACAATGTGATGTTGGCGGAGCTATGAAGGTATTCATCACTGTTGCTGGAATTATATTAGAACTTTTGGAGGCACGGGTTCATACTATATTTCCACGCCGTTATTTAACCTACAGGGCTGATGTAACCAGGCAAAGAATCTATTCTCTCTAGCAGGGAGAGGATTCACTCATGAAGATTTCAGCAGACCTCAGTACCTTTGAAATAGTTCTTTTCAAAAGCACCATGCCATGTATCCATACATATTTCATTGTGCATGCACGAAGAGGCAATGAGAATTATTTATGGGGTCCAAGAAAAGAGGGAGATAAAGAAAAAGAGAGATAGAGGGAGAGACATGGGCAAAGAAAGAGCCAGGTCTGATGCCGCTCACACTTTCATCACAAATGAAATAGGGCAGAAGCCAGAAAGATACTCGGACAGCTAATTAAACGTTTAAATGAAGTCATTAAGTCTGCAGACTTTTTAATATCCAGTCACCTCTGGATAAAAATGATTAAATTTCCCTTATGTTTTGCTCTTACGCCCCCCACCCCCCCCCCCCCCCCTCCCCTCCGCGCCTTTCTGCAGCTTTGTTTTGTAACTAAAAAGACACTGACTCGAGCTGCCCTCAGTTTGTCTGAAGACAGAGTGAACAGGCCACATTCACAACATCATTAAAACAGCGGGTGCAGAAAAATGACGTGCACAGTGGGTGAGATCGTGACATACATGCACATCTGCTGCAGGTCTTCCTGGTGTCAAGAGTTGCAGTTGCTTGTTTTTGCCACCCTGACACGCTTCCATACTTTATCGTGTTCTCTTTGCCTTTGCACAATGAGTACTGAAACGCACTCTTCCTCTCTATTTGCACATCCTTGTAGCTCCATGCCGTTCAATCACACTCCATCAGGCCCCAGAGCGAGCTTTCACAGCTATTGTTTCAGAGTTGCCTTCATTTTGTCATGTTCCCCTTAGAGGTCCATCTGAAGGTTTATAACTAATTCAGTCGTCTTCACATATGTAAGTTTTGTCCGCATAAAAAAACAACAACAAAAAACCCCCTACTTTGAACAGGGCACAGACTCACTGAGGGATGCTAAATTTGTCGGAGCTATTACCCTGAGGAGCCAAATCATTGTGCACAACATGGAACAAGGGTGACGTTAATTTATTGAGTGGTAAGGAAGGAGACAAAGGGATAAGAAGCGTGTGTGTGTGGGTGTGTGTGCGTTTGGGGGTGGGGGCAGGGGGCATATTTTTTAAATTAGTATGCAAATTGATGCGGGTGCCTCCTTCAGATATCCAATCAGGCTGTCACCTCAGCAGGGGGTGTGATTATGAAGTCCCTATGAAGTGCGGCTCTTAAGATGCCATGCAAAATAAGACGAGGGGGCAATCTCAGGACAGAACGCCCGCCGTTGTTTTTGGAAGACCGCTCATTGTGTGTCAGATCAGAGATGCACATGTAATCTGTAAATTGATGGTGACTCTGCATAAGGTCAGAGCAGATGAATAACATTATTGTTTAGCTCAAGTGGGCCACCTTGAACCCTTTTAGTCATTTCCTGACTTTGGCACTGGCTTTTGCAAATCGAATTGATTTCTAAATGTCGAATAATGTAAGAATTTAGTTTTATTTAAACACAAAAGAAAAGTGTCTGCAGTGTAGCCTCCCTTAGCTGCAGCATTCTCTTTATCACTTCGCCCTCCTCTCCATTTCCTTCTCTCTCACATTGTGTCACAGTGCCTCGAGCACATCCCAGGCATACCTGCATGGGATGTGCTCACCTCCTGCGTGTGAGTGTGTGTCATGGCCGTCACCGTTCACTCTACCTGTCACAAGAGGAAATGACTCGTGAGAGATTAAAGCTTTGTCTTGTCATAATGAAAGGTTACAGCGATGGAGAGATCTGAGTCCAATGAAACGAGAGGGACAAGACAGAAAGAGAGCGGGAGAGAAGAAGAAAAGGGAAAATATCAGGGGCAGTGGAAAATGAAGATCTGAGGCACTCAAGCGTCACCCCAATGGAGTCTCACCATTTTCCTCTGTGAATTCAATCAAGCAAGCGACAGACTGCCACTGACAAATGTTACATCTGAGTTCTCTTTCTCTGGCTTTTCCTGCTTCCATTGTTAAGCCCACGGATCAAGGGGTAAACACTGGTCTGCCTCTGCAGAAATTGCAATTACAGAAAAGAAAACAAAGCCCATATCCATGCCGCACCTCGCGTGCATATTTCAGTATGTCATCCAATACAGCAACCTTTCTTTAAAGTACAAATGTAGATTATGTTCATGGTCTTTTGAGGTGAGCCGTTCTTTTTGTTTTCTGACATTGGCATTCATTACACTGCCAAAATAATTTGTTAGCCCTCTAATGGTATACCACAGCTCCCCCTAGTGGAATGGAGAATCAAATCAACTGAAACCTGCTGAAATGCTGCTGACAGCTGATTATTGAGGTGCTGAGACAGACAGAATGACTAGTGCACTCACTTCTCATTGTGAAGGCATTGAAATGGCTGGAAAAGTTGCTGCAACTAATGTTGCAATGTCTTATTTTGGGCCAATAATGAGTTTAAGCATTTATTCCTTGAAAATGTAAAGCAAATATAAATAGGTATTTCAAATCTTGTTTTTTCATGACAGTAGCAGCAGTAACAGAAGGAATCAATCAACAGATTTCAGCTGCGACAATAGTGTAATAAAAGCTGTCACTAGGATTACCATCATCATTGCTCACTCACACAGCATCTGACACATTTTTTTTTTTCTTTAGTGTCGGGTTAAAATGAAAAAGCTGCCTCTTTCATTTCTTTGCCCTAAGGGGTGAGGACAGAGTGGCACTTAAGCTAAACACTGGGACATTTGGAACAGCACTCGGACTGATCAGAGGGCAATTTGTGGTTTCAGAAGGACACTTATTGCCCCCTTCACTGTGACATATCACTGTGTAAAACCTCACTCCATACATTTTTGCATTTTTGCTACTGGTCACAACTACTGTGTAACAATGCTTTGCCATCTAAAATCTTGGTTCGCATCACAATAACACTGGTCTATTCAGTGTAAAAACGAGAAGTGGCATAAAGATGGACGAAATACCCTAGCAACCATGCAATATCAGAGAGACATTCAAATCATTACTGTAAAATGTCAGGCCAGAGCCACTTTAGCATGTTTGTCGGACATGTAATATAGGTTATATCAGAATATCTGAAAATCTGGCCAGGACCGCTTTGGTCTTTGCACGTTTGGTATTTTTGAGGTTTGATATTTGAACAAATCTGAAAAGTGTTATTTTTAATTCTCTCAAAATAGTGAATTATTTACACATAAATGAAAGTCGCAAAGTGGCAGTTTTTCTGGCAAGTTTAAAACTCCATGGAGTGGGTGTTGAGTTAACCAGTTTCACTGACTAACATGTTGTAGATGTCGTTGTAGAACAATCAATCAAGATTTGTTAGCCAAACACAAATTCCATGTCGGTAGTAAACCTGTGAAAAGGTGTCCTCTAAATTGAAATGTTCTTGGAAAGATGTGTCAAAAATTTAAATTTGAAACCTGTGAGGGTGTTACTTTGATTTCCGTCATGACCTATTTAAAAGAAAACGTTTGTCTCTCATTCTGGTTCCTGATTGGACATCCTTCAAACAGACGTTATATTGATGTATTTTGGAAATGACTTGACTGAAATGAAATGAAATGAAATGAAATGACTACCGAGCATAGTCAAAACCTGGGCACCAATGTTTTTGTCCTCCCTTATACACATGACATCATTTCACTTATATGACAATACTTTATCTTCGCTATGCTGCTCAGTTTTTTCAAGCCTATGTAGGACTGTAGGATTTTGATAGATAGTTACCATACTAGTATATCAAAGAAGCTCTGGTATTAAAGGAGCAATTTGTAAGAATTGACCAATATTGCAATATTTGTGTGCAAATATGTGCAATATTTCAATTCAAATGTTCAAACACCTAACTTTATCATCATAATGGGAAGAAGTAGCCATTATGATGCTATGCTGAAAATGTCTTAGTATTGTATTGCAGAGATAGTCACTGAAATTAGTTTGGTAACCGCAAATGTGGCCTGTACTTTCTTGTAATACCACATGGACCTTGAGCCTGATAATGAGTCACTGTGGCCTCCTGTGGGCAGCATGAGGAAATGAAAAAAAAGAGGGGGGAATTATTGGTTACATACAATTTACAGCCCACAGTTGTCATAGAAACTGAACCTAATGACCTTAATCACCATTCCAAAAATCTGTTCCATAAAGAGACAACATTCAATTGCAAAGATAAGTGAAAAGAAAACAAGACCAAATTTGAAGTGGCTGGAGACAAAATGTGGTTAGGAAGAATATGTGGTTTGATGCTCAACTCACAGCTCGCCACAGATCAAAGAAATGATTCATTTTGTGCATTCGCGTACCACCAGCAATTACAAGATGCCTTTATTTGCAACCCACGTCATAGACGATGAGTCTTGATTTTAGGTTTGAAAGGCTCGAGGCAAGGTTCTGAGGACATTAGATTGTTTTATTCTGCTTGTCTATCTTTGCACAACTAGGAGCATCTTTGCATGCGTGTGCATTGGCTAGTAATTACAAGTTGCACAATAAAAGCTAAAGGCTACTCTCTCTAAGCCATTCATTTTCAAAGGTTATTCCGATGTCATGTACCTGAGTTGAGTCCATAGGTCATGATCAAGGATGAGACTGTGATATGATAGCAGCCTTAAAGGAATGGCATTGTATTTAAGCATTTGACCTTGCATTGCATGTGAAATTCAGCTTATCTGAAAAAAGGATTTCTCTTTCCATAATGAGTTGATAGAGTGGTAATTTGCTATTCAAGAACAGTTGAAGGGCAGAACATCATTCATCATCTTCATGTTCAGAGGATGATATTCGCCTCAGTGTCTGAGACTAAAACATATACACACATGCATATGCAAGCATGTAAGCACACACATACGTACACAAATACATACCACCACAGCTCTTTGGGAGATTAGGGGAGAAGAATGAGGAGGAGGAGACTGTGTGCCAGAACAGCCAGAGAGATATACCTCATGTCCCAAAATGCCTCAGGGCTCTGTACCAAGAAGTAAGCACTTCCGGACCTCCAGCTGGATGCGGAATCCTGCTGTGCCTCTGGGTAAATGGCACCCGTAACAATGCTCGTTTTTTGACTTGCATCGCACACAAGTCAAATAAACAAATGAACTATGGCAACTGAATTACACACTAATCTCTAATGTGTCACACTGCATAATTCTGCACAACTGGCTGGAATCAATGAACATCATGCAGGTTCAGTAATCGTTTTATGCAGCATAAAAAGGAAGTCACACAGGCAAATGGTGTGATAATGTGTTTACTTTGGCTGCGTGTGCAACTCACAGCTGTGAGTCAGTCTAGAGCAGTGTTTAAATCTCCTCTCCTCCCAGGTAACTTGTTTGTTTTGGTTATCGAAAGATGCATTTAACATCTTCTGTCACTGCTATTACGTCTTCCAGCATTTTTTTTTTCCTCTTTTTTTTCCACCAGGGTAGTGCAAATTGGCCTTCCCGGCGTCAGCTTAGCAACATGGGAACCCAAACAAGCTTGTATAATGCAATGGCCACCGCTGGCCCCGTCGCTCGCGTGAACAGCTAAAAAGAGAAAAGGCTGGCTGTTGTCTTTTCTATTATGCTCTGCACTGGCATTACTATTTTACAAGCAAGCAGGCTCATTACAGAACCATATGCTTGGTAACGATGAAAGCTGTGGGTGCATCCCTTGTAGGAGCTGGGATGCTTAAATTATTAAATACACCACCGAGGCTTGATTCAGATGTGGCAAGCAGCCCAGTTCTCACACACACACACACACACACACACACACACACACACACACACTCAGAGAGAAATTAATAAAGGCGTGGGGAAAAACTTCAAACACCTTTCCTGTGCATTTAGTGTAATGAACAATGCCTTAATTGAGATTGGCTAATTACCCAATTTCAACATAATTAATATGATCCTAATTAGCATATGTAAATGGGACGTTGCATAATTGAGAATCCCTGTTTTGAATTAGATGGCTCTTAAATGAACCCGCACATGAAAAGGTACAAAGCAGCTATTAAGAGTTTGATGCAGCATTAAAACAGGCCATCATTCAACTTGCACTGATGAAACGTTCAGCATCACGCAGATGTTCAGAAACATTATGGAATGCCATTGATTATTGTTGATATGTTTTTTGGGGTTGGATCGCTAATTAGAAGCCATTACCTACTTATCACTATTGTGCCACTACTTAAGCAGGGATGAAAACAATCTTGGCGCTTCAGATGCTGTTCGTGTACAAAAGGCAAGCGATGGCTATGTGCATATTCAGCATTCAGCTCATCTGCGTCCTTGGAGCATTGTCTGCAAAATGGTTTGTGCAGCCAAGATGCTCTCAATAAGATGGTAGTTATGGTTATTATTATGGAAAATGCATCTTCGGCCATGTGCATCGGTAATCAATTAATGCAAATACTGCTGTTAGTAGCAAACAGTATCCCCACCTGTCGGAAGCATTGACTTTTTGCCTATATTATGCCAGCCAATAAAGTACCATTATACACGAAACAGAAAACCTATTTACTGTGATGCATAGAAATTTCCTGATATGTGACCTTAAAGTGTTATCATATTTAAGTCCGATGCATTTGAAGTGCTTTTTTGTTAAAAGTATTGATGCCTTCACCAGTCTGACACAATATCCTAGCCCAGTTTGTACCTGTGGCTGCCTAACAATGGGTTGCCTGACCCCTCAGTGGTGGAATGACATGTTGTCTTCAGTGTGGACTAATATTGATCTGGTAGCAAGTGGCAGTTGACTGAGCGGGCCTGGAGGGCAGCAGTAATGGGAGGGCCAGGGGGTGTGACAGGGCAGCCGAGCACCTGGATCACCCAGCTGGCGCAGGGGCTCCTCAGGCTCACCGAGGGCCCAGACTGGCTGGCTGACACCCACGCTGTGCCCCCCTCACATATACACACATTAAACACACACAGACCAGACAGAAGTGCACATACTCTTTCCTTCCGTATTTCTCTTTGACTCTCGGTCACTCACGCACCCCGGGCCCTGTCCAGACTTGTGGCATCAGTGCTGTCAGTACACATGGCTCCTTGTTGGATTCAATCAGCACTGTTGTCAGTCAGTGGCGCACACACAGGCGTATGCATGCAGGTCGACGCTGACTTCCACTTGGCAGAAGGGGAGCATGTTGTCCTTCCAGTGTGATTTCCTCTTCCCTCCCGCCTGCCATCTCCGTTCCCTCAGCCCTGTCAGCCTTGCCCCCTCTCCTTGTCAGCAGCCATATGGCTACCACCCCAATCCTCCACCCCCTCCGCATCATCCCCTAGACTCCTACGCTTTGTCTCCCCCCTGCACCCGATGAGCTTCATTGACAGCTCTAAATGCACCACTCAGCCACAGGATCACTTAACATACTATACTTCATTCGAAGCACATAATCCAGCCCTTGAAAACAATGTGAATGTAAGGGTTGCTAGATAGTCAGTGATATTATTAGAATTAAACAGTTAATGTAGTTGTTAAATTTGGTTATCCACAAGTGGGAGAAGCAGCCTTAGTCTATCACTATTTTATGAATGTTATGTGTGCTTTTTGTTATTTGCAGCATGCTCAAGTGGGACTGTTGTGCCGCTTGCCAGTCTGTAGAAACACTGTCAAGGTGGAACGGGAGGTCATTGTTGTTGAGCTTCTGAGCCAACAGCAGAGGCAGTGAACATCCAGGATCAACTTCTATAAAAGAGTGGTAAGGCACGACAGGATGTGTGTGCAACCCCATGAGATTTAGTGGCTAACTCAAACCAGAATAAAAGAAAAACTAGCAAAAGTTTCTGCTTGCCAAAAATATTTAAAATTGGATTTTTGAATCACGAATGACAGCCAAACAAAGAGCTACTTCAGGAAACGTAGGTGCTTTTACATCAAGTACGACAGAACAAAATTTAAGCAGTGAATGCAGTGTGAGAACTTGGCACAAGTTAAATTTAGCACACTTATATTTAGTGTCCTCTTTCAGGCCACACTGAGCCACAATCACATTATAAGAGTTGTAGAATATGCCAGATTGCATAGTTCAACCATGGGTGCAATGGCTACACTTTAAAAAGAGGGATTTTGTCTTGCCACATTGTACCTTGAATGCAGCATCGCATCCATGGCTCACAGGGCAAAAATAAAGAGACTGGAAGGAGAAAAAATAAGATTTGAATGTGAAAATATAAAATCTGAAACTATGTTGAAAGTATGAAAATATAGGTTTTTAAGCACAAAATAAAAATTAACAATTTCTCTTTGTCTTCTTTTTTGAAGTTTCAAATAAATTATTTATGTACACATTAAAAGTTTTACAATCACAATTTATGTTTTCAAATTAATGACACTTTAGAACTCAATTTAGCTCCACAAAATGTCCTCTCAGAACCACTTTAGCATGTGTGCAGGACACGTATCATAGGTTAGATATCTGTGAATATGCAAGAAACACTGAATATCTGAAAATCTGGCCAGGAACCCTTTGGTCTTTGCACATATCTAAACAGGATTAATGTTTGAACCAATTTGAAAAGTGTTTATTTTTAATTCTCTTAAAATAGAGAATTATTTGCAGATAAATGAAAGTTGCAAAAGCGGCAGTTTTTCTGGGAAGTTTAAAACTCCATGGAGTTGGTGTTCAGTCAACCAGTTTCATTGACTAATATGTTCTCAGTAGTTGTAGAACAATCAAACAACATTTGATAACCAAATACAAATTCCCTTGTAGCTGCAGGTACTGCAGGGAAGCCATGAAAAGGTGTCCTCTGAATTGAAATGTTCTTGAAAAGATGTGTCAAAAGTTTAAATTTGAAACCTGTGAGGATGTTACTTTGACGTCCATAGTGAACGTTTAAAAGAAAACGGAAAATCTTTCATTCTGTTTCTTGATTAGATGTCCTTTGAACATTAGGCAGAGATGTTATATTGATATATTTTGGAAATGACTTTGCTCAATGGAGATGACGAGTCACCATCTTGAAGGGGGAACCAAGTAAGTGAACCTTGAGGGGTTTTGAAGGTCAAGAGAACTTTTCTTTCAATAACAGTACATATTGAAAGGCATGCCCATTCGCATTGAATCTCTCTCTCCCTGTCTTTCATCATGTGATTGTGCTCTCAACGATTAGTCCGGTTACTGTGGGCTCATTGCTGTGTATGAATGTACTTTTGTGTGATGGGAAGCAGAAAGTGCTGAAACACCATAACCCAGACAGTGATAGAGACTGTTTGATGGGACATCAAGATCTCTCCAAGAGACATTACAACAAAGAGAGAGAGAGCGAGCAAAACAGCAAATGCTACTGTTGCCTTCCAACCAATCTGCCGTCAAGACCAAGCGTTGTAAAAATGTGATGGCTAAAAGCTAATGTCAGAAGTTATGTGGAGCTGTCATCTGCTATTAGAGAGTATTTATTGCCACCGTCTTGACTCCGAGAAAGATGGGGTGAAAGAAAAGAAGAGCAGGGCGAAGTGAGAGGGCCTCAAAACACAGAGAGAGAGTGACACCCTACAGAGGGGAAAAAAAAAAAAAAAAAGGTCTTGCGAAGACATTTTGAATGTTGAAGGGTGACAGGCTGAAGACTGCAGCACATAAACTTTTAACTGCACTGATCAACGCTCAAGGCTGACTGTCGCGGTGTGTCAGGCCAAGATTGACAGATTGCTGGTAACAAGATCCTGAAGTACTAATGGCCTTATACTGTAACTAGTCCCAGAACTCAATAGTAAGTTTTGATCCCCTGCGGTAGGTGCAGTCAGGAAGTACAATGTTTAAACTGATGCAGCAAAGACAAAAAAAAAGATAAATCTTCTCAAAACAGTTATACTGAAGTGTTTCCTCTTCTCCGTGTTCACAGTATTTATTTATAGACATGTATATTTTCATGATGTCATGAAAGGTTTTGACAATTTTTTTCATGCACTTTTTTCCAACCTCATCTCATCCAATTGTATATCTTATTACAGTTTCTCTGTATTTCCCAGGAAGTTAGTCACATAGCAACGTGGA
The DNA here is from genome assembly GCA_001698575.1 of Mola mola. Classification (NCBI taxonomy): domain Eukaryota; kingdom Metazoa; phylum Chordata; class Actinopteri; order Tetraodontiformes; family Molidae; genus Mola; species Mola mola. Next base: position 9,147,458 of record KV751318.1, on the reverse strand, counting down.
GAAATGCACCATTAGAATTTTTAACACTTGGGCACACTTCAAGCACTTCAAATTTTGACATATTGTGAAATATGGTTACAAGTTAAACTTTACATTTAAATAATGCACCAATATATGAAGTGTTAATTTGTGATGTTTGTAGGTGGACAAAACCAGGCTAGGAGATAGGCGAGCTACTTGGTAAACACACAACAATGTGGTGTTTCATCCATCTGTCACTGAAAAAGTGGATAACGTGCTGTTAAAATCCAAAAGTCAGACTCTTGATTTTTTGCTCTCCAGTGGCCTGCCAGTGGGACGGTCATTACAAATTATAAACCCATACAATTTTTTTTTAAAATGCCAGACATTTCATGTTGAATATTTTTGTAACATGTAGAATACTTCCCTTCTTCTACTGTATTCTGTCTGTTAAAGGGTTAAGACGCATACTTGACTATGTGTGAGGTTATGTGAATCTTTCAATTTCACAGAGGATGCAAAGGAACACAAGTGAAGCGAATTACACTCCCTAATTTCAAGAATCCATCTTCCTTGAAATAGGCTTTAATTTATACCATATAGCTTCATCCATTGTGGCGAATCCCTACAAAGAACAAGTTTTAATTGGATCCCATTTACTGTTCTGCTGATTCCATTAAAGTTGGCGCTGAAGCACTTTCCCCGTCCCTTGACCAGCTGCCTGTCATTATCAGCCGCCGCCATTCTGGTACCAGCTAATACATAAAAATGACAGTAAATCTACCACAGTTCATGAGCGCGGGAGTCATAAAGTAAATCGGCTGCTTTATGTTTGCTGTGCTGTCGGTGATGGGTGGGTAGAGGGAGTCTGAGGGCACTAAATCTGGTTGGAGGGTGCATGCGGAGGGAGTCAATCACATCAGTGCAGACCACTGTAAATATACACAAACACACACACACCACACACCCACGAGGGAGAGACACAGGAACGTTAAAACATGGACTACACAATTAATGGTTATTATTAATGACAGCTGCCCATTACAACATTGGAGCAAATAGAGTAGCACCCTTTCATCTGTCAAATCATGTTTGATTATTGCGCCCCGCTCTGTCACGCACACGCACTGCCGTGATGTTGACATGTGCAGCTTGGTGCAGACGGGCCAGAGAAGAGCTCGAAGGCGTCGGCGCTGTAAAGTCTCACACCGTGACCTCACTCAGATAGTTATGTTAATGGGTCGCATATGGGCCCGACAAATGAACTTTGCAGCAATGCGAGCAACTGATAAGAGCTACGGTAGCGTGCGTGAGGTGATAGCCTGTCTGTCACCACTCAGCCGCAAATGACACAGGGTTCCCATCAGAGTTCAGAGATTGATTCGAAAAGGTGTAACGACAAACGGGCGAAATTCTCACATTTTCTCCAAAGTTTCTAGGGGCCACTTGCACCGGCGCAGGGCAGGACATTTTCAGTGTATCTGGCGTTTTCCGCATGAGCTCATAAACGTCAGGGATGTAATATAAAATTGATCCTGTTAACAACACGGCAGATGTGATGTCGACCCTGACAGGCTTCAGTATTTTACAGCACCAAGGTGTGCACAAACAGATCAGAGATGGAGCTGTAATGCTTTAACCTGCTGCAGGAGACGCATCTGAGTAATGTTCCCCATATAGTAGGCCATAAAAATCAGCGGCTATGTCCTGACTGTACATTTACATGATTTATGCATTATTACTCCTTTAATGCACCCTGCCTGCCTTTATAGCTGACCACAGATTGTGGATTGCTGCATTACCCTGTCTGCTTTTCAGTAAGAGAACTCAACTAAGGCACAATAAGCTGCAGTCTCTTGTGCGTAGACTTATCCTTAATGTGCCCTGGGTCACGTTTTTGTATGCTAAACATCAATTACTAATGAATTGGACATTCTGCATTGAAACGCATGAATGCAGCAAACCATGCATTGTAGTTACTATTTTCCAGGCCCGCGTCCTCCGACGCGGCCGCAGGTTCCTTCAAGCTCATTAAGTGGAACAATAGCCGAGCTGGCGAACACGACAAACAGGTCGGATATACAGGAATTGTATTTGAACAAATACATGTTACAAATAAGCGTGCCATTTGTAAAGTGAAAACAGTGAGCCTCTACTGTATCTCACTGACGGCGTGTGCGCAGGTGAACAGGCGACAACCCGATTGGGGAAGTGTGCTTGAAGCATCATGTCTGAACTAGTTTGGTTTTCTTATGAGGCGATTAAGATTGCTTCAGCACTTGAGGGATGAAACTGATTTTTTCTTTCTTTCTCTTTTTTTTTTTTTTTTTTTTTTTTTTTTTTTTTTTTTTTTTTTTTTTAACGCACTCATCAGAAAAAGCTTTTCTATTCAAGCAAAACTGAATCTATAGAGCTCCATCAAAGGCAGTGCTTCGAGCACGGCCCAAGGCTTTTCTTCAGTTTCCACAATGCCTAGCACTTTTTCCACCCAACAAAGCTGGCCTGAGATATAAGTCGGTTAAAGAATTGTACAGTCTGTGGCTTCTTTTTTGAGACATATCATCAAACAGTTAGCTCAGAGATAAAAATGAAAGTTCAAGAGGCAGGCCGCAGAAACAACACCTCCGGCGCCTTTTGTCCTCAAAGCGGCTGCGTTTGTCCTTTCGTCGCGCTCTGGGTGTGAGGGAGCGATGTTCCCTGTAGACAGCTGATACTGACCTTGTACAAGGAAATCAGACGGGGAGAGAGAGAGAGAGAGAGAAAGTGGCCCACCGAGTGTGCAGGTGAGAGAGACGGTGACAGCCGGGTGGACTATGTGAGAGTGTCTGCAGATGTGTACAGTACAAGTCTCTGCCTGTTTGTCCATCTTGTCTGTGACAAGTGTCTGGTGTGACTGCACCTCTGTATGCATGTGCTGTAAAGTGCGATGGGTACTTTCCACCGCCGCGTATATGTGCTGCGACAGGCGTGCGTCGGTTTGTGTGTGTGTGTGTGTGTGTGCGAGCAGAGAAAGGAATGAAAGGCAGGAGTCCCATCTGTTGTGGTGTAATGACTGTGCTATTTGGAGGCAGGAAAGGTTTGGTGCGAGAGCAGCTGGTACCTCGCCCGGTGACCTTTTAGCATTCCTCCTCTCACCATCTGACAGATGTGTCAACTCGATTATTTCAAAAGGCCCTGAATAAATAAGCAATTGTGAGAGAGCGCCGCACACTACCCCACAGAGTCGACGGAATGTAGGCCTTGCACGCATACATGCTGGGGAATGTGGATGCAACCAGAAACAAACACCTGCACAAGCGCAAAAACACTCCCAATATTTGCCAAAATGTTGACGGCGGAGCAATCTAATCCACCACCACTGAACAAGGAAATGATCACAGAGGTGAGTGGACGCGTCACCCCTGTTTGTCGCTCCGCTCGTTGCCT
>KV751318.1:9133965-9143974 GCA_001698575.1 Mola mola | reverse complement strand
GTTTGGTAAAAGGGGTACAATGGGGGTGAATTGAATGCCATTGTGGCTTGGGTGCCCTTGGAGCAGCAGCTATTAGCCGACTGTGGGTGGAGGGAGGGGAGCTGGTTGGTGATGGGAGCCTCAGGTGTTCCTGCGAGGCCGCCGATGGACTCTCATTCCCAGGCGGAACCCACAGCGGACAGAGGGGAATGGGAGTCTGGTGTGCATATTGTGTGTGTGTGTGCGTGTGAAAGGGGCGGGGGGCTAATTGACTCACTGAGTGATTGGAGGACTGTGAAGAGGCGGCCGCAATCAGACCTGCCCTGATAGAGTTTGATGCCTCCCTAAATAGTTTTCAAATGGAGGAGCAGGTGCTGTTTTTCCGAAGCAATCCCCAATGCCATACACCTCATACACCGCCGCTGTATGAGGAAGGAGAATGTGTGTTCATGTGCGTGTGTGTGAGCGTGTCTGTACATGTGCACCAGTAAGACTGTATTCAGATGATTGAGTGGGGTTTGTGTTATTGTGTCGCTCTCTTTTGTTGGAGGAGAGTAATCACAAATGGTATATGTGCGTGTTATTTTGCATATTTTGCTTTGTGTTGAGGTCACTTCTATAGTGTAACACTCACATATCACAACAATTAAGTCATATCAAGTCTGGAGAATTAAAAAGATGACATATGATAGAGTGGCGAGTGAACACAGCTGAAGAAGAAATTCCACAGGGGAGCTTCTGTTACCTCAGAATTCAATTTTGGTCAATATTGGAGAAAAGCCCTTAATTTTGTTTTCTCCTCTGTGTTAAGACAGACTTGGTTGAAAATCCCCTGGTCCAAATCCCGATGTATTCTTACAAGCTCTCTCAGTGTGTGTTAAAGTGTGAAATGGGTTTCATCACATCAGGTCCAGTCCTCTTGATTCCACTTAGTGCATCTCAACGGGTTTGGTCTGGTTATTGCGATGTCATGCTTTGAGATGTAAAGGTAGACTCTGCCCGTTTCATTGCCTTGTTTTACATCAACCACACGCGACATGCTTTTAATAAACCCACCAAGTGCTAGGAAAACGGATTATTCACGCAAACATTTGTCACATCTCCGCCAGTTAAGAATTTAGACATGGAGGTGTTTGCTGTAAATTGTAAACTAAAAAAATTGAGTTGAATTCTGAAAGAAAGCCATACTCGACAGGTCAAACTTCTGTCAACCCAAACCTCAGCATGGAGACAGAATTAACAACAGGTCATTTGGCTGCCGGGTCAAGACCACGCACCATAACCGCGATTGTTCCTGGACTAATGTCTCAGTGCCTCTGTCAGCACACCAAGTCCTCCCCATCTATCATCTTCATTGATCTGCACTAATGACAGATGGTCGTTATGGGTGGGGGAGACGGACTGCCTCCAGCACAGCATGGCTTCACAGGCATGTTCAGGCTGCACAGACTGTGCGTGTGTTCTCCGGGCGTACTGGAATATTTGATATCTGATTCCCTCTGATAAACAACGTCTATTCTGACTCTTCATTAATACAGAAACTCACTCAGAGAGGCCAGCACTAATCTAGCATGTTTAGCATTGAGGCAGGAGCCACAAGCACAAGAGAAATCTTTCAGGCAATTAAAAAAACATAATTGAACTGTAGCGTCATTGTGTTTTTTCTGTGCCTTTCATATCTTACAGGGTAAGGTAATCATTAAAGCCCAACATCTGTCTGAACTGAAAAAAAAGACCTTTTTTTTTTTAGACACCTAAAATCCCATTAGAGAATCTGGGTCAGTAACCCATTCACTCGTGTAATGTCGCCAGACACTGCCCAGATGTGTGGCATGTGGAATGAAGCAAAGATGCTCGCTTTCCACTACAACATGAATTGTTGCATATTATGCATTTTGTATGGAGCCGCAAGTGTACTTAAAGTTGCAAAGACATATGTGCATCTCAGCGGCTGTTTCATGAGCAAAGGGAGTATCGTGTGGGAGTTGGCAGTGCGTGTACTCAGTTTGCCTCAGTTCGGAGATAGGATGATCCTCCACTACTATTTTATTATTACCATTATCATTATTATTTAGGTTTGCCTAAAAGCATTAGCACCAGTGAAGTTATATTAAAATCTAATTGTTTCGTTTATGGGTTTATGAGAGTTTATAATATTATCTATAAGAACGGCAGAGATACATGTCTTCAGTCAGCATAAGTACATATATTTAGTTACAGACAATACAGAGTGAGATTTCTCATGGTATTCAGTGAAACTAAGAAATTCATGTAAAATAATAAATGGGGCATCCAGTAGGCCGCAGCCCTGTGCACCAGCAGCAACGCCCCACCTTCAACAGCAGAACCTGCACAGTGAGCCTTCATCACCTGCTTCTCAGTTGTTTCTCTGTCTGTCATTTAACCTATTTTGGCACTAGAGGTCCCTAAATTTAATCACCTCAAGATCTCACCGTATTAATCCCCCTGTAAAATTTAGGAATGATCCATCCATTTTCTTTTTTGTATTATATAAATATACACAGACACACAGGGTGAAATCAATACCTTTCACATGGCAACACCAGTGCCCTGGGTAACTTCAGCTAACCCTTCAGGTCTTGATTTAAAAAGAATAAAACGATTGTTTATTTCTTCATTATCAGCGATCAGTAAACTCATCTCACGTCATCGCATAACAATGTTTGGCCTTTGTGTCACCAGCCATTCAAGTCTTTCTTTAATCTTCCCAGGCCAACATGCCAAGTCTCACACCCCACAAGTTTCCCCGAGAACTGGCCACCAACGTGACCGACCCTCCACTCAGCCCTGACCACGCCCCCTTTCTCCTTAAAAGAAGTGTGTTGCGCTAAATCATCTGTTCAAGTTAAATGCCTCTGCATCACTGTCTAACATCACAGGGTGTATCTGCTGCAGGTATATCAGACTGCGTATAAAGATGGACAACATGAGAGCTCCTCAAAAGTATTGCTAATACATCTCAACATCTCGGAATGTGATTATATTGGCCATTGGAATGGCGATGGGAGGGGGAAGACAAAAGTAAATGTTATACTACTGAAGTTATCTTATATTTAACCTAAAAAGTTGGTGTGAAAAACTTGCGATCAGAACATTGTCTATGAACTCAAAAGCAAAATATAAAAAATTCAACAACTATGATATCAGTGCGGATGTGAGGACCATAGCAAGGAGTGATCATGAGAAGTTTATCTGAGGAGTCTTTATCCACAGCCTTTAGTGGCAATTAAAACAGTATTGTGTTTCAGGTCACGCAACGGCCGAGCTCCTTTTATTTATTAACTGCGAGGCCTTGACAGACCACCTCTAACTAGCTCAGTGTGATTTATTCATAAGACTATGGATCTGCATAAAGCCACATCGATGCGGGAGGTCAATAAGTGGTCTATACAGTTGTGCTTACATGAGAATTATTCATCATTCTGTCTGACTGTTCATTCACCATCAACGTTACACTTCAGTTACCATCACAGTGAAGTGAGGAGGTTGGGAGAGTCATTACTTTGGTCATTTATTTGGGGTATTGGCAGGTTTTTGGGGTAGGTAGGTAAGCTTAATCAATTATTCTGGCCTGTAGAGGCACATACGCACAAAGAGACGGGCCTACTTTCAAGCAAAGCACTTTGTGGATCAACACAGGTAATAGCTTATGTTTGAAATAAAGTAGAAGTTAGACTCACTCTGATCCATATTTCATTATTTAATTCTCATTGTAATAATTAATTAAGAGGTAGAGATATGAAGATGTATTCAAAGGGTGAGATTGCAAACAAGCAAATATAGAATGAAACGCACATAAAGTGTTGAATAAATGAATAGGCGGTCAAGGTAAGAGATCCCAAAAGTCTATCTCATATGACACAATCAGAAAGTTTGTGAGTTTTTTGCTGGTGTAAGAAGTTATATCTCTACAGAACAAAGCCACAGGGTGAGAAAGTTCACGTTGGTTATAACTGCAAAAAATGAAAAGTTCCATGCCAGGCCGCATAAAATGGGCCATGGATGTTTTGTTCAGCATTAAGAATAATTCTATGATTTATAGTGGTTATTACGGGCAAAGTTAAAATCACAGAGTTCTCCCAGTCTGAACTAACCACCTTCATGAGCTAAGATCTTAAAGCTTTTGCCCTCACCGGACTCTAAAGGTCTCCAGGGCCCCTTGGACCCCAGCACAAGCTCTGTGATTTAGATTTGCCATAAAATTCTAAATGGAGATGGGAGGCTAGTTGCTTAATTGACCTTTATTGGGCTTTCTGCTTCATTTGAAGACTGGATATTAAATTAACATGAAAATTCGGGACCAACCCCTCAGCCCCCACAGACCCACACACACACACACACACACACACACACACACACACACTTTAATATTAGCCTGTAACTTTTATGGCTTCCACTGATTTAGCACTGCTTTTTACTAACTGGCTATAATTTTCCATATTGGCACATACTTACACAAATAAGGTTTTATTCAAATTGAACAGCACACTCTTACAGGATTGAGGTTTATGAGGTCATTTATATTAAAATCCTCCTCTGTTCTCTCTGGGACATACATGCTGTAACCTAGAGATGAGATCTAATATGAAGCGGGGGAGCCTTGGGGAATGTTATTGCCCCTGTAATACTTGTGTAAAGGGTGTTGGTGGAATGATTTAATTATGTATTGTGACAAAGTGTTGTGCATACATAAAAAATAAGTTTTGTATAAAGAAATAATTAGAACCCAATGAAAGCACAGTTCATCCTTTTCAAAACACAAAAAGCAATAGTTCTGCTTTAAATACTCAAAACACAAATACTTATGCTGCTTGTAGGCACCAAAATTAGGTCCATCAATTTAGTGGCTTGGTCAGTACGTCCATGCTGACAGGATGTTGTACGAACTTGGCTCCAATAGTGGCCAATGGCTATGTAGCTTCCACAAGACTTCCCGTTGCCCATCTTTTTAAATGACAGGGTCATAAAAATTCATAATCAGTAATAATCGTAATCTATTACTACCAGTCGCTTAAACTTGATTATTTTTTATGTTACTAAGAGATGGCCCCTTGGCCCAGGTGTGTCACTTTAATATCTGCTTCAACAGCAGGACAACGTAACCTCCCCATTCACTCACATTACAGTCAAGATGCCCATTATTTTATAATGTAGTCCCAAATTAAATGAATAAATACAATTACTATATAGTTACTCTTGTGGAGGGAATGTCACCGGCTGATTAATCTGTCTGCATTTTCATGCTCCAAACTATAGCTATTAAAACAGCCCTCCCTAAAAAATATTATAAGTGTTATACAGTGTCACAGAATAATTCAGCTTCTTTTTAAAATTGAAATTTATATCACTTTTTTCTCTTGTGCTCTCCACTGTCCTTCTTATATCAAAATGATGTTTAGCTACAACCAGATATGTTCCTCCAAACATCTCAGGAATCTCATATCTTGGCCTAGGTGATACAGATAGCCACTGCTGTATGCAGAAATAAGCTTTTTGGGCTGACTTAATGAAAGATTTATATGCCCCTAATATATAAAATACACTGTCATCCAAGGTGACATGTTTTGGTTTTTTTGGTCTGGCTTTTGGAGGGAGGGAGCTGAGCTGAGAGAGCGCTACTGTCCTCTTGTGGAAGCAACGAAGCTGGCATTTGGAGGCAGTGGAGCTTGATTTCAAAAGGAGAGAGAACACCTAGTTAAAGATAAATTAAACTTTAAGTGTGACCCAAAATACAGATTTGCTCATTAAGTCTGCATGCAACACCAAGCTCACTGCTGCACCGCTGTCTCATGCAAGAGGCATACAGAAATCCTGAATGTTTATTTTATTGTTGTCTTAATGTTGATATAATGTCATACCTTAGGGTCTGCAGGGACAGATTAGGGGAGCTAGGCAATTGCGTAGAGCAGCACTATTGCAAGGGCTGCGAAAGGTGGACCAAATGAGAAAATCTTGGAGCGAAAGGCTTGTTTATGTTGTAAACATCAATGAAACACAGACTGTCAACAAACACCCCCCCCAAAAAAGAGGCTACAATAATAACGTATGTAGCAATGTTTGCTTACATGTGCCGATGTTTGGGACAAACGATTGAGCCTCTTAACTGGTGACTTTCATCTTAATGCATCTGCGCTTGTGGTAGTAACAACAGATGTCCAAAACAGGAAGAGTATACACAACTGTCCTTGCCAATGTGTCTTTTTGAGTTTCTCATTATAAAACATCCCCGAGTCGTTTTTGGGGCATTATTTGAGCAAACATGGCACGTACAAACACTCGGTCGCCTTTTGATAGTTTCTCATTAAAGAAGATGTAAACAGTAAAGGAGCAATTGCTCTTTTCCTGTCAATGTGTAGGCTTATCTCTTTAATTAAATTTCTAAATAAACATATTTGTCTTTGGACCCTGAATGAGTAAATATGTATTGCCTACTGTATAAGGAAAACGTCTACAGTAGACAAAAAAAGTTGAGTAACTGAATCCACCTGAAAATAACAAATGGAACAGATTCAAACACATGCAACCATGGAGAAAAGGTACCGTTAGAGCTAATCAGCCAGAAATCTAATGCAGCAGGAGCTTTACCACCCTAAACAATTTTCTACATAAGGGATAAATAATATGGCCTAACACGCTTTGTGCGCCTATATGAACCATGTAATGTAATGAATGTCCTTTGTGTTTGTTTTGGCAAATAAATTACCTTCAAAACACAAGTGTGAATGGAGACTGTAAACATACTTATACATTATAAAACACAAGGTGACATGTTTGCTGAAATATGCATCCCTATTAGCATATCTGCATAATCAACACAATATTAATTAGTCAATTTCTTAATATCCAAGATACTGTATAATTAAAATTGACCAGAGATTCCAACTCCTCCTGAGTGCTCAGTGGTCATCTCTCCAAACCTGGCCCTGTTGCAAAGCTTGCAGTTTTTTAATGTCTGACCTGATACAGCTTTACTGTTCTACCCGCACTTTGAGGTCATGAGGTCAGAGGCTATTAGCGGGTCTGACAACTCACTTTTAGACTAGAGGGGACTGATCCTTTCTGGAAGTGGCACAGAGGCTGTGGAATGCCCTGCCTCTCTCTTTACGCTGCCTAAATTCAGTTGATTCTTCTTTTTCTCTAAAAGCAATTTAAGGCCTTTTTTCATTTATTTGAAAAGGCTTTTAATTAGATTAATTGGGTTTTATGACTATCTATATGTATCCATGTTTAGTGTTATTCACCTTGGCTGTCAGTGGTGTTAATGTTTTTGGCTAATTGGTGTATCTTTACGTGTGTACACGAATGTGCATATACAGAGAGAGAATTAGATACATAAACACATTTTAAAACAACAATACATTTTATTTTTATTTTTTATGTCTAATTACTTTTGTTTTTTGGTGCAATGGCCTACTCCATATTTATATACTCATCATGTATTTTTAATTACCAGCAAACGCAAGAAGACGTGCAGTATATCAGCGTATCTAATTTTCTTTCTTTCTTTATTGTGCAGCTTTGACCTGTGAATTTCTTTGATGATGGGTTGTCTTTTATATAACATAAAAGATATATTTTAAAGACTTGAATACTAAATATTGTAGAATAAATAACCACCAGTGCACCAGGAAAATCTGTAGCTCAGAGGACAAGGTGAGGATCCATCCATTATCTTGTCATATCCAGGGTTGCCGTGGCTGGAACCCAAGCAGAGATGCAGGTACAGGGAGAATATGCAAACTCCATACAAAATCCACGCCGAAGGTAAGGATATCAGGTGTAAGTTATATGTTTCTATAACTTTTGTTCTGGTTAAATTCAGTTAATATTGTTCTCCAACTTCCCTCCCTACTCTCTCTCTCTCCTGGTAGTTGAAAGTGAAAGGTGACAAAAAGAACAGCACCATTAAGCTTATTTTTAATAAAATACAGTCTCCCCTGGGCTTTAACAGCTATTACTCCAAAGACAACTCGGGTATGTTTTGTGGTGAAGAACCAAAACAGAGGCATTCACATGATGGAGGTTGTATTCTTAACCAGTTTTATCATATTCATGAGTGTCCTGCCTGAAATGCCGGTTAAGTGTCTGACTAAATACTTTTAATGGTGCCTTTGCGACCTTTGGATCACATCAGAAAGACATATATGAGTTCTCGTATGAGTTCATTAGTATGTAAAGGTACGCCTGCACATCGAAGTGCACGCACAGTGTTGTGACCCCCTTGTTTTTTAACACGGTCCTGTAGCCTCAAAAGCCACACAATGAGCAATATGTGTGTGTGTGTGTGTGTGTGTGTGTGTTCGTACAAATACACACTCTAGACAAATAGGAACTCACACAGCCAGTCTGACAAAAAGTCAATAATGCACGAGCACATTAGAGGTGAATTGCTTCCCGGATGCAGCCCCTGTCCCTCTCTCCTAAGTGGATGCATTACCATTTTGTCTGTCAAAAAAAGGGGAGAGAGAGAGAAGCTGAAGATTATGAATATGCGTTTACATCTGTCTTCCATTAATATGCATGCCTGAGTCCACATCTCAACACAAAGCCAATTTTCTGGCCATCTGGGGAATGGCTGGTAGAGGTAATGAATATTCTTTATGAATATGTTTTATTTTGCGAGGTGGCGATACATCATGAGCGTGCCACTATCATTCTCCTCTCTCCCTCCGTCCCTCTCGCTCGCTCGCTCTCTGGGGCGCTGGGAACCTTCATTGTACAACTTGATGAGTTTAATTAGACTCTATAGAGCGGGATGGATGGATGGATTGATGGATGGGCAGATGGAGGGAGGAATGATTGGATGAAAAAATGAAAAAAATGCCCTCTTTTCCATGCCGACATCCTCCCCCCCCCCCCCCCACACACACCAACTCTCTTCCTCTAATAGCAGCCTTATTAAGCCACACACCTGCTCTGAATGGTGATGCTGGAGAGAAATACGGCTGAAGCTAATAGCTATCATGACTTCTGCAGTAACTAGTCTACAGTCCTGATGTTCATTTAATTACCAGAGTAAATTATGACTGAGGTGCACCTCACAGAACGCTCGTTTTACTACATTTCCTCTTTGTGTTCGTGAAAATAAACTCAATCCTTTAACAAGTTTCAGGGGCAATAGGTGGATTATGCAAAAAAAAGACGTCTTAGCGTGTGCAGTCGTGAGCTTACTTTTTACAGTATTTTATCAGCAATAATTTGTGACTTCAGTAAAACACTTTGCAATTACCTAAATGATGTCTGGCCCAAATCCAAAAAGAAGGCATCTCTGACACACACGGCGCTGAGGCACACGTTACTTAATTACGGGGCGCATGTAGTTTTATGACAGGGAGTTAAGAATTGAGGATAGAGAGGTGCAGTGCAGGAAATGTCAGCCTGTAGGCACCTTTATATGTCACATCGATGATTTAGATGTCAGTGACAGTATTACTGTTGCTCGCATGTCTCTGGGGCCTCGGCACAGTCCATTGGCTAGTGATGTCCTTTAATGATTTATGATTGAAGTTGGCCTGCCATGTCCCTGGAGGATACCCTGAGAGTGAGAGGCGCAGGGAGTGGCCAGTTTTATGGCAGGACTGGGAATCAATTATGCTAATGGGGGCTAATGAATGCACTTGAGGGAAATGCTGGCTGCACTCAAGGACCATTTTTTTCTATTTGCATATTGATGGCAGAAGGACAGTGGCCGCTTTGATCTGCTGCTGATGGAGCGCCGCATAAATGGACTTTCCGTGTGTTCCTTTCACTCTTACTGTTGTTCTGGTTTTTCCTCTCTTTGTCTCTTCTTTTTTTTTTTTTTTTACATAAATGCTTTGTATTCAGCCCACAGCATCATCATCACTTAGATCACACACACAGCGGGGAAAAGTCCTACACACAAACAGTCTCTTCCTCCTCTCTTCAGCCAATTAAATATAACACAATGTTGAGCCCTCAACCAAACCTCTTCCTCCTTTTTCAACAGTCTGAAGTCATTTTCAATTAGGGCTGTTTTGCGGTTGGTGGG
>KV751318.1:9108055-9133846 GCA_001698575.1 Mola mola | reverse complement strand
CTGTATGGTTTAAGAGGAATAATGGGGAGGCCTTTTACTGCCACCAAGGTTAACATGCATTAAAGACTTCTGTTTGCAGAGATGGACCTCTGGCAACACTCACACTCACTCCACTAAAATGCATTAAGGTAAATAATGCCAGGCCAGGAGAGAAGTCACTGTGTTGGATGCATCTCAGTGAAGTAAAGAAGGCTATGAATGCAAAATGTGTTATGAATAAGTTATCTGGTGACGCTGCAAAAGAAAGACTAGAAAGACTCAAGGCCTTGTCAGAATGTTAAAGGGTCGCCTTGCTCGTTCAGTTGCACAATGAACTTGATATATGAATTATTTGACATGTTCAAAGGAATATTTTATTCACTTTTTCGCTATGAGTTAAATGAAAAGATTGATATCTATTCCACCCAAAGATTCTTTTCTATTCTAAACTTGTGCATGTCCCAAAATGTCCTCTAATTAACTAACTAACCCTATAATTAGTTCATCAAACCATGACTCCCTTTATTGCAGCCACTTTATGTGATTGTATCCAGATTAAAACAGAGACACATTCAGTCCTTTTCAGAGATCCTAATTATTCTATTGCAAAAAATATGGTGAAAATGTACTTTAAAGTTGCCACAAAGTCATAAAGTATTTTACCTGGGGAAGATTAAGTTTGTGCTAAACTCCTGAAAACTTCCATGACTGATGCTATCACTCGGTGGAATAGACAGACAGAGGCAGTGAGGCAGTGTTGCAGGCTCCCACTAATTTGATCTGGTGACATTTTCTTCTCCAGCTCCTTGGGGTAAAAGAGCAGTTGGGGGGGGTTGGGAAAAGGAGGTGAAGTGTTAGAGAGATAGAGATGGAGAAAGAGAGAGAGAGAGAGAAATGGCGAAGGAGACATTAATGAACGCAGACAACAAAGACCCTAACCTGAGCCCCGAGCCCCCAGAGACACAGAGAGGTTTCTCATCGGGTCAATAAAAGCACTGGACCGTGTCTGCGTCGACTCGCCCTGCAAGCACCCACTTAACTGCAGAGGGAGGACTTTTGTTCAAGGTTGCAGCGGTTTGAGGGTAATATCTCCGAATTTCACATCTGAAATATGCAGTTCAGAAAACCATTCATCACAGGGACGACAGACCCGTGACTTCTTGTTTACACGAGATGTCAGGCTACTGCACATTAGCATGAAGAATTCATCAGGAGAGGCAGAAAATGTAGTTGGATGTTCCAGCTTAACTTAACAAGACTGACAACTCGATTGTCTGTATGATGGATGTAGGAGTTTTATTTCAACACTCTGGAGAGGACAATTTAATTGTGCCGGAGAATAAATCAATTCTTCATGCAAGGACTAAGAGTTACAACTCTGATAACTGAGTTGAACACGCAGTCGGGATGGATATATTTCCCACTGGTTGCTTTGGGGTTGATTAATGTAAGAGAGCAGCCCTGTGTCCCACCACCAAATCACAGGATTGTAGCAGTTTAGGGTTAGCCAAAATCATCATGATGAGATATTGACCGTTGGCTTGTAATTTTGTTTCATGCACCAAGTGGCAAACAAGATATCACACTGTGTATCCTCAGCATCCCTGCACACATTTTCTCCTTTCAGTCTGTCTAGACATCCTTGTATGTCCAAAAAAAGGCACAAAAATCAAATATTAAATATTATGAATCAAGGATAGGAACTGCTCCATTTTTCTTGGAAAAGCTGAGCGACTTTTCCACTCTTCCCCTTTTAGAATCCAAAAATGTATACCCCGAAATGTTTTATCTGTAGCTCCTGTGTGCGATATTCGGCTAGTTTGAAATGTAGTCAGTGCGCGTAAAGGATTTCTATCGCTCTTATTGAGACAGCGCCCCATGTGGATAGACTGTGGAAGTGCAATTAGTTGTGAAATAGAAATGATTTTCTTTTTTCTCCAGTATTCATCATTTCATCAATTCATGTTCATTCAAAACGCCAGACCGGATCCCCTTGCAGGCCGTTTCTGGGCCATATGTTTGACACCCCTGGCTTAAGGTGTGGGGTCCTAACCCCAGGACTCACACCTGAAAGGGGAGGGTCAATACACACACACACACACACGCACGTTGGTAAAACACACAGTAATTCTCCACTAATTCCCACCAGGTCTGACATATGTCACACCCAATCTGTTTAGCAGGCCAGACATCTCTCCAGTGGTGTGCTGCCACTGTGACGTAGGGGGGTTCCAGAGGGGGTGGGTGATGGGGGCAGAGATTGAAGCAGAGCTGAGGACTGCAGAGTGAGACAGGAGGAAGAGTGCACGAGCGAGGTGCCAGCGCTGTTCGCCACCCTCTCTGTGCTAATTGGTGATTTGGAAACAACACCATCTGTTCTTTAAGAAAGCCTAAAAAGATGCCACCACTCCTGAATACATTGACTTGCAGCCAAGGCAAATAACTCAACACACCCCAGGCTTCTTTTAACACAACAATCCAGCGAGACAGACATCTGCTATATTTGTTATAAGTTTAGGGGCCTCAAGTCCTGTTGCTCCAAGACATTTCTGAATAATGTAAAGATGTGACAGTGAAGACAGTGAGCCAGTGTAGGAGGGAGTTATTCACAATCCACCTGTTAACACATCTGGAGCTCAGTTGCAAAGAGGAATGGAGGAGGATTGCCATCTTGTGGCTGAGACATGCAATTGCATAGAAGAAACAGAAATTCTGCCTTGTGTGAAGGCTTTACTTCCTGTAATTGTATGATTGTAGGAAAAAACGGCGCAGAAGATGAAAAAAATCCAAGAAATGTATTTTTCCTGCACAAGGTTTGATATCTGAATCACCTTGCTCCATACAATTTTGATCCTGACCAGCACCAAAATGTGTAGTGTGCCTGTGCTACAACAAGTTGTACTAGTGATCCAGCAGTGTATTTCAGTTTTTAGATTCAGTCTGGGGGTTTTTTCGCCTTGGTTTATACTCTGTTTGTTGTTTGGATATGTTTTTTGTTTTTGTATTATTTTATGGAAATGAAAATATTGTTTAACAAAAAAAAAGACACTGTTCCAGAAGCTCAATTCAGAATACAACATTAAATGAATGAATAAATAGAGTAGTGTGTAATTTACACAAGCAGGAAATAATTCCATATGAAATGTTAAAGAAAGGTTAAACATATACAGTTTAAAGGAAATACAATACTCTATACTAGCATCTGCTGTATCAGAGTGAAAAAACCAGAGCCTCCTGGGATTCCAAGCGCACAGCTCGATGCAATGGCCATGTTTTACATCACCAATCTGTTACAGTGGGATCTCCCCTGCTTCAGTCCCATGGATGATTAACCGTGATAATTAAGGTTTTTGGACATTTTCCACCGAGGAGCAGACGAGGCAGCTGGTGACATTCATGCATTCCCAAACAGAGAGGAGGGAATTACAAAAAGGCCTCCATTCATTTCAGTGATCACAAAGTCTGCACTTGGCGCCGGCTCAAAACCAGTCAAGCTGTTGTTGAAGAGGACTGTCTGTGGCCCTCTTTGTTGCCGTGAAGGCAATATACCATGATCTATTTTTGGAATTATTTATATATGTAAGATATATATATAGAATACATAGAGGTTGACTTTTATATTTTATTTCCAAAACGCATGGCACAATATTACTGATTTCAAAACCGCAAATTGCTGCTTGCCTTTTGTTAGCTTGATAAGAGTTTATTTTTCAAATGTAGGCTCAGTGACCCTAATAATTTATCAGTGACATGTAATATCCACAATAAGCCATCTCCACTGGTTAAAATGGTTGTTAGTTAATGAAATTAAGTGTGTTGTTCATTTTGGGTGACTGCCCATAAAAATCCAGGTCTATGAATGATATTTCTAGGTCACGAAAAGTCCTCTTTGCAGAAACATGAAACTGATAAAGGTGGATATTACTAAATATAAAATAAACTATACGTCAAAGTTACTTGTAAATAGAGGTGATAAAAGAAGGATTCTAAAAACAACAATTGCTCAATTTGAAATTTTGCTAGACCCTTTTATGATATTGTAGCTGCGTTGTATGATTGACAGATAATTTGAAATAAAATTGTTTATGTACAGTCATCAAAAGAGAGCTTTATTTAAAGAATCATTTATACAGAATCCAAATGAACGTTGCTGTACTCTATCTTTCATGTTCCGATATTGTGATGTGATTAATATTTTTCATGGATCAACAGTATAGCAGGATATATCATATTTTACTTCATACTGGGGTGCAGCTATTGACTCACTGGTGGGCCTCAGAGGCACCAGTAAGGCCCAGTTAGTGGATTAATTTTGCTTTGTTGTCATTCAAAAATATAGTCACTTTTATATTGTGCTCATGATTTCATATTTAATAAATATTTAAAATTAAACTGTATCATTTCAATCACCAGTTGCATTAGAATGTCACCAAACAAATACTTTGTGTTCTGCCACTACAGTTAGCAGGTGTGGTGAAGAAATACGAGTCTGACTACAATAAATCTGGATTTAGCTGGATATGTCGTGGGTGGTGGTCGTCAGGAAGTTGCTGACCATTAGAAATTGGCCTCGATCTTTTGTCACGCATTATATTATTGCGCATATGTAGTTTATCTGCTATGTAAGTCAAAAGATCCGAGCACTGACGGTGTGGGAGTATGAGGTAGTGTGACTCCATCTCCCAAAATGCACTGCTCCAGCGGAAATGCCGTAGACTCCATGGAAACGGTTAGGTGGCGTACTAGCCAGAGCGAGAGGAGGCGCGCTGCTGTTAGCTAGCATTACATTTGGAAGGCGACAATTTCGGTTCAAGTGGAAGAGTTTGTCACTCTGAAGAGATGAGTCGTACGCCGGACGTCAGGGCGAGGTGAGAGATGCGTCAGCACGTCAAAGCGTCGCCGGTTGTCGCGGGGAAAGTAACGGTAGTCCGCTAACTTTAACGTTAGCATCAAAGCTCCAGCAAATGATGCGCGCAGGAGAAGCAAGGGGGTTTTACTCGTGTTTTTCTGTGCTATTCACCGATTATAGATGTAGTTGGGAAGACTTGTTCGTCCTTAATTCACCTCTAGAAGTAAACGGTGGAATAAATCGAATTTCCGTTTGTAAGAGTCAGAAATGTAACCACTGAGAAGCTAATCTGTTCTAAAACTAACTATTACTAGTTGTTATTAGGTAGTTTGGTATACGTCTGTGTCGACTTATCTCCCTTATTTTACCATTAACCTTTTAATAAATCATTTTATTTTATTATCGTGTCAGGAAAATAAAGTCATCAGCTGTCTTGGGTTTACAAGCCTCCACTTTGACAATAGTTATGATTATCCACGTCATTACATTACAGCGTTGCAAATTCTATTTAATAGTACTGTCTTAAACAGGGTATTCTGCCTTCTTCCCCCAAGCTTTGCAGATAAAATCTGCAACTTTAAAGAGTTTTTTCATCATCCATTCATATGAAATGAGCGTAATCAGAGGGTTTTATTAAAAAAGACACATGTCTTCGTAGACCAGGCAGTAAAAAAAGTGAACCTCAATTTCAACTTGAGCCAACTCGGATAGTATAGAACACAAAGGGATGGACATGCATCTCAAAAAAGTAAGTTTTCATTATTTGATGGCTCAAACAGGTACAGTGAAATAATTTAATATTCCGAGACCTGTGGGTTTTTGTTTGTTTTCCTTTTTTAGGTGTTGGACAGAATTATTAAACTCAAAATACTAAAAGGCTCAAAATTGTGTCATTTACGTGTATTCAATGTTCGCTTTCTTAAATAACTGATGACAAGTCACAGTGTGTTACTTTTCTGAGATGCACTAGTTTGGTCAGTGGTACTACCTTACACACTCTCTGTAAGGTAAATAGAAACAGAGCATGAACACTAAAACCACATATTTCCAAGCTAAACTAGCACAAAGGCAGCATATCTCATGTCAAAACAGAGAAACTTTGCTGTCTTTTGTAAATTATGGCCTTTTTGATTGTAAGTGGTACCTACACAGCATCTCAACGTTTTGGAGACAGGGTTGTTCAAGTTACATAAAGACCTAGCTGTCCTGTGTGTATGTATGCATAGACGTGTGTGTTGGTGTCTACATATATTTCTATCGACCTACATTGAGAAAAATGTAAAACGGGAGTCAAATTCTGCTTATATGAATCCATACTTGGCTATTAAAGCTTCCTCTGAGTCTGAATCTGGAAATCTTGGGAGGAAAACATTGTACATCCCATCCACCAAATGTGCTGCTTTTTGATAGCCTGTTTCACATTGAACTGTTTAGGAAATTCAGACTCATCAGCTCAACATTTCCCTGCACAAATTGGTACTGCTACTTGTTTACTGCTGTTAATGCTGCCCCTTTACCTCCGCCAGGGACAGCCAGACGAGAAAGATCCAGGAAAACATCACCAATGTGGAGAAACACTTCGGAGAGATGTGCCAGCTGTTTGCTGCCTATGCCCGTAAAACGGCCAGGATGCGAGACAAAGCGGATGTGCTGGTCCAAGAGATCGGCATGTATGCGGACACAGAAACTCCAAACCTGAAGAGGGGTTTGAAACAGTTTGCTAATCACTTGGCCAAGATTGAAGACTACCGCCACGCTGAGGTAAGACTCCAGCGTTTGACTTCCTGCTGCTTTGAGAAATGAAATTAAAATTCCTTCTAGAGTTGGTCACCAGTGCTCACTTATACTGCTAACAATGGTGTTAAATTCAGACATCAAACTGTACATCACACTGTGTGTGTGACCATAAACTTGGCCTTCGCCTTACAGGTGCAACGACTTGAGGCCAAAGTCATAGCGCCCTTAAAAAGCTACGGAGCTGTTGTGAAACGTAAAAGGGTAAGTTTAGCATCATCTGTCATCATGAGCCAAATGAAAATGACACCTCATTCGCTATTGCGCCTGTCGTCTTGATGTGCACTGCTGTTTCACCGGCCGACTTCGCACAAGCAGCAGCCTTTGATTCATACATGCAGAATTTCATATCGAGGGAGAAAGAGAAGACATGCTCCCAGCTTTTTTTAAATGAAGAATGACCTGATATTAGTCAGGGGAGAGAATATTTGTGAGGGGGAACTTTAGAATAAACATATATTTTAAACTTGAACACAGAAAATAGTGCGAAAGCTGATGGACCATCAATATGATTTTAGCTTTCGAAGGTCACACTTCAGGATTAAATGTTGTCCGTCCTACATTTTTGTAGCAATCATTTTGCAAAAATTAGGGTTTATACATGAAGAAAGAGTGCACTTTGCTGGTTGGCCACGTGAGGGCAGTGTTGTACCATCCCCCACACGTCGCGGATCTTTTTTTAATCTTATGCTCTCAGCATCTTTTATCCAGAATTAAAAGACATATCAAGTTAGTTTTTTGTGTGTCATTTCCTTACAATTTCCATAATTGATGGAGTTGCCTCATGTTGTCCTCTTGCCCCCTGGTGCAACCTGTAGTTACAAGAGCAATTTTTGGGAGAATGACAAAATGTAATTGAATTTGGCTGGATTAAGTTATTTTTTCACTTTTAAAGTGAATTTATAAATAATAAATTTGAGTTCCACACTGAAGAACTATATTACTCTTTATTTCTTTATCTCTTGTTTGACTTGACCAACAATGTCAGAGTGGAGATCATACAAAAACCTCACAACAGGGTGTACTTGATATCTTTGCGAAGAAACACTGAGCTGCACCATTTGTTTGTTCAATTTTTTCCTTTAGTGTTTGGAAAAACTTTCACAAATAAGTCATTGTTTGTCACTGTGAATCTTCATTCTGAGAACTGTGTCCATGTGTGTTTGTGCATCCATGCAGGAGGATTTGAAGACAACTCAGAGTGCCAGAGACAGGGAGGCCAAACAGATGGCTCAGCTTGAGAGGACCAGACAGAAAAACCCCTCAGACAGGCAGATCATTGTATCCTTGGCTTGTTTAGCAGATTCAGTGAACGTACAATAACAGCAGTAATGGCAACCTTCTCTCATTTTTTAAAATAATTTCACTGCTTGTTAGTTATTGTTATCAGTTAATGCTGACGTAGTTCCATGTGCCCGCTTACTGCGCAATCAACCTGCATGATCACGTGAAGAGGTTGAATAAAGATTAACAGGCTCATATTTTTTCAGTGTTCCCTTGACCCAACCTTCAGTCTCAGGTTTGTCCTGCCTAATCTGAACACCTCTGCTGAATGCGGGACCACAGCGATTAAGCACACTTCTCAATAATTTTGAAATGAAAGTGCAACAAGGAAGTGTCCCAACAGAAATCATGCAATAGATTTTCTTGTGTTTCTCTTTTGTGACAGTAGTATGGGTGATGTTTGGTTGTCAGATGGCAACTACAGATGTGTTTTCACTGATGTTTGTTAGATAAGAAGGCCATTATGAAAGTAAATTGCTCGCAAAGGGTACAACAAGAAGGTGTTTGCCTATTTTCAGACTGGTTTACACATGCCACTGTGCATCTGTATATGCAATTAAACGTCTCCAAATTGCAGAAGCTTATTATTTTAATTTCCCGTAGAAACATGTCGACTCCAGAGTAGCTCTTGCAGATAGTCAGAGCAGGTGGAACTGGAACCGCTGGGCTCTCTAAAGCTTCAGCCACATCCTGCCGTGTCTGTTTCATGTCTTTTATCGTTTATTTGTTCATTTGTGCTGCCTTCAGGCAGAAAGTGAGCTTCAGAGAGCCACCATGGATGCCACGCAGACCACCAGGCAGCTGGAGGAGACCATAGACGAGTTTGAGCGGCAGAAGATCCGGGACATCAAGGTCTGCTGTTCAGAGTTTCCTGCCCACCTCAAATAAAGATTAGGGAAATATTTATCAGTTGAAGCAGTGGGCGACGGTGAGGTGAAACCAGACAGTGGTTATTTACATGGTCTGTCTTGACTCTTGCCCACACCTTTTCATCCTCCTCCACTTGGTTAGAACTGTTGTTTTGTCATTTCAGAACTCTTTTTAATGTCTTGTGGCCTGAAACCAGTTTTGAATAATTTGAATAGTGCCACAGCTTACTGGCTACTGAAATTGTATCTCTCTCCTTTTAGAAAATCTTCAGTGACTTTGTGCGGGTGGAGCTGTCGTTCCATGCCAAAGCCTTGGAGGTCTACACAATGGCCTACCAGAGCATTCAAAGTGTGGATGAGGAAGAGGACCTGGAGGTAGGCTTTAGATTGAAAAATGTGAGAACAAACTGGCACTACCGGCTGATGAAATTCTATTTACAGCCTCTGTTGTGTTCTTGATTTACCTTTAATTTGCTTAACTAGTGCCAAGCGATCTTGTTGCAGCCATAGCTCATTGACTCATCACTCCCAGTCCACACCCTTCAACTGATGTGGCCACTTTGAAGTGGATTCAGAGTCCTGCTACCTGCTTTTACCTGTTAACAATTTGGCTTGTCTGAACTATTTTTAGAGACAAAGTCTGTAGCAAGAAAACAAGAGCAAGGTCCCTCCTGCAGATGCCCTTTAGCTAATTTCCTCCACCCTTTGCCATCTCATCTGTTTTTTTTTTTTTCTTTGTACTGAATCATCTCCCTTCCATTCACATTGAAGTGAAACTCCTAACCGAGACGAGGCTGTTTTTCAGTGACTCACTGAACAAAGCATGGAAGATTGAATCACCCGAAAAAGGCACAGGCATGAAGACAATCCCGATCGAGGATTGCGTAATTTATTTTCCACACAGCGCAAGCCATTAGTTATTGGGCTCACACCTGCTGAGCAACTTTGCGGCAGTAAAAGAAAGCTGACCAGCCCAGTTGTGAATTTTCTGGATATTCCACAGTTGCCGAGTATTCAAATTGTGTATAATTTGTCCGATACTGAGCTGTTTTAACAATGTTTACACTTTATAGTCATTGTTGGTGGTTAGCCTGAACTATACTCTAACTAGTGACTTGTATGTGCAGGCTTTGCTTCTATTCTCCTGTTTTTCCTTTGGAAAAATATAGCGCCTACTGTCTTTGGCAGGTATTCAGGACTTCACTGCACCCCCCTGACTACCAGTCACGCTTAGATATAGTTCGAGCTAATTCCAGAACTTCCCTCGACCAGTCCGGGTCCTTCCTGAGTACATCAGGGACATTACAGGTAAGACATTACAAAGAAAAAGAAAAATTCCCCCAGAATAAACCTGTTTGATGAATTTCTGAATATGACCGTTTCGTTGTGCTGCTTGAAATGAATAAAACCACAGTAGATGTTTGGCTTGTGGTCAGTAACGCTGACTCCTCTCATGCGCAGCGTCACCCAGATCATCACTCAGTTTACATTTTCACACATCATTGCTCATCAAGAACATCTTGCATCCCTTCCTATGTTCAGTTTAACCTCTAAAAAGTGCCTAATAAGTACCTTCTGCGTTGTAAAATGCCTGGACATCACTTTATCACTAACTGAGAGGTGCAGTTTAATATCTCTGAAATGTCTTTTTAAACTATAAGAGGCATTGTCTGGTTTATCTAGAAATTTCCAGACTGTGTACAGAAAATGACTTCCAGTGCTTGAGGACAAAAATCAAGGCCTTGTAAGTTTTTGAAAATATTCATAAACCTACCTGGACCATTGAAGTGCGACATATCGCGCTTGAGTAAGTGAGACAGGTGAGATTATTCCAAACTTTACCTGCTCCTTGAAAATGAAACCTCCAGCACCTGTGGCCAAATGAAGATGAAAATGATCTGCTCACCTTCACGCTGATGTACAATTCAAAATTAATTTTATGTTTAAGGACGTTTAGTAACGCGAGTGACTCTGCACTAACGGTGACTGTTGATTTGTTGTCACAGCAACGGAGGGCCTGCAGTCGAGAGGCGAAAAGAGAGGATGAGGAGGACGACGAGGACGACGACGAAGACGATGAAGATGAATCCGAAGAAGAGGGTGATGAGGACGAGGAGGACTCAGATGAAAATTAATGTGACTTTGTACATCGTCTGAATGGAGCAAAATAATATATCAGAGAGGTGTGTAACTGATCTATTTTCTAGGCGAAAGAAAAGGCGCATGGCCAAAATCGCCTCACAAAACGGTCCGAGCAGTATTGTGGCGCAAGTGTGTTGTAGTTAGGTAATGCTTTTGTTCTTTACTTAGAATTGTCCTTGAAATTTCAGCCTTTTATTATCTTAGCTATATTTTTATATAACACACATTGCCAAAATGTGCATTCTAAATGTCGTTTGTGAACTTTTTGAATTTTTTTTTTTTTTTTTTTTTTTTTTGCAATTTTTTATTTTGAGAAATAAAGAAAATCTTTCACATTCCACATCGCTTCAGGTGAAATACTGATGTCAGTAAAATTTGCATTGAACTGCCAGCGGAGTGGTGGGTTGTTATTTTAGAAAGCGCTGCGAGTGTGAATCCGTCTAGAGTGACAGTTAAGTGATGGCCTTCAGTTGAAAGTGACTCATCTCTTTCACAGACGAGCAAAAGTGGCACCAATGAAGCCGGGGAAATTTTGCATCATGCTGTCTGTGTTTATCAGGATGTATAGTGAGTGTGTGTGTTGTCTGTAGCACTGGAGGCTGCTGCCGCTGTGTCAGCTGATGGCTCCTATGCCTCTCTTGCATGAGTCATTCGATACATTTATCATTCCTTGACTGCCTGTGTCACGATGAATACTTCTCCTCCCCTGGGCTTATGCTCACAAACATATTACAGCTCTTTATGTGCGTATCTGTGAAGAAGTTCATGGAGTCATTGTGCAAGCAAAGGCAAGAATTATATATATATGTATATGAGAGCCAGCAAAACTCTTACAGCAACATTAATTATCTCAGTGACCGAGATAAAAGTTGTGTAGATGGTGTGTTGTCCCCCAGTGCAACACAACACCTCAGTGCACATAAAGGTTAATGTGTTCGCAGTCACACATACCGGTTTGTCTTTAAGAGTGCTGTGGATCTGAATGGCCTGTGTTGCAATGAGTCATCATCTATAAAGTGTGTGTCTGTGCGAGTGAGTCAGAGACTTTTCCAATCGCAGATAAAACTTGGGCTCCACTCCCTGATCACAGAACAGGCGAACGGATGGCGGCGGTTGGAGGAATAAAAGCCTGAGAAGCAAAAGAGGAGCCTGTGAGGCAGGTGGTGAAAGGGAGACTTCACCTCAAAGGCACAAAAGGAAGAGAGGTTTAGCTAAAAGTTATTGACTATCAAAAAACAAAGGCTGACGCACAAACAAGGATAACAACACAAAGAACCAGCTGTGGAAGGAAAGGAAGAGGCGTATGGAGAGAGGGGGGGGGGGTTGAGAGAGGTCAGTATTATCCCCAGGTCCTTATCATTGAATGTGACTCACTGCCCCTCAGCGTCACACCACTCCTATCAAATCCATCACCCACGGCACACGTCAATCTCTGCACAGCCTCATGCAGCTGCTTTCATATGCAGCACCTTTCCCCTGAGCCTCAGTCTTGCTGGGCCACAGGTTTGTCTTCCCTGCACATCAAACCAAGCTGCTCGTTCCTTCTCAACGCTGCAGGTGTCTTCCATTACCGCCAATAAATGCAACTATTTGAATCTGGAATGAGCAGGGATATAAAAACATTGAGCAAATGAATGTTTTTCTCTTGGACTGGCAGTTACTGCAGGGGTTCCTTTTCACAAAGCCGCCAGCAGAGGGCGATGTTTAGAAGTTTTCTCACCTGGATAGTTTGATTCGGGAAACTGATATGGAGACATTGTGTTCTTTCGACATGAAAGGTAAATGCAATCAGTCAGACCTTTATGTTTTATGTTTTACATCTGCTTTGCTATTGTAGCACTTTGAAACATCTGATATTCCACCTCTAACTCTGACGCAGATTTTGAGGGCATGTCCTCATACTGGATGGCATTTTAAGAACACACCTTTAAGAATTTTTTTTTTCTGCCAAAGCAGCAAATACCCTCTCTGTGAGAATGTATAGAGGAAAAATTCCCATCGGTTAAATCTAATTAAGTCTGTCTGTAGTGCAGAAACCTGCAATTGGCTCTCCTAAAGATCTGACACACAAAGAGGTAAGGAATCCCTCCTCGTCCCTTCTGACTCATCTGCAGTCATTCCCAATGGCAAGTTTACATCTGTGTGTGTGAGTGAATGAAGCAAAAACACATTTTAAGAGAGTGTGATTTTTGTATATGCATGACTTTAACTCGATCTTGTTTGTTCAGGCTTACTTGACCAGAGGAAATACTCTGTCTTTGCTTATGTGTGTGTGTGTGTGTGCGTGCGTGTATGTGTGTGAGCGAGCATGTATGTCTGTGTGTGAGCGAGCGTGTATGTCTGTGTGTGTCCGTGAGTCTTAAAGTCTATGTACAGCACATTCAAATGTTGTCTGTGTGCCACGGAGTCCTACAGTACGTTTGTGTGCAATATTAACTACAGTGCCATGCTGGCAGCTGTTATAAAATCAAGAGGCAGCATAGCTGGAGTGTGACTCACGCACTGACTCACTGACAGCACTGCCGTGGCATGTGTATATGATTGTGTGTGTGTGTGTCTGTGTCGCACTATGTGGTTCTTCTGGCAGATCCGCTGTGTATTGCTGGTGTTCTAAGACCTCTGAACCCTGCCACAGTCCCTGGATTTCACAGCAGCACAAAAGGTTAGGTCTGTGATTGTCTTGCCTTCTGTTACAGTAAATGCATCGTGTATGTGCAACAGTCCAACAAACCCTACAGACCGTAAAGCAGGACCGAATCTTTAGACGCAAACACGTCATCGCTCCATCTACCATCAGACGGAACCAATCAGAGCAGAGCTGGATAACACATGTAAAGTACAAAACAACCCTAAAAATCACCAAGGTTCAGAAAAAATTCAACTTATGAAACACATCCGATAAATGACACAGCGATGATAGAAACCAGCGTATAGAGAAAAGGAGCGGGGAAAAAAACAATGGAAACAGTAAAAGAATTACTTTGAATCAAAGAGTTCAAAGAGAGGGAAATGTCAGCAAATATTAACCCTTGAAAAGACTGTAATGTGTAAAAGAAGGTTCCAATGGTAAACATTTCCAAAAAGATCACAATCTATCTCCAAAGCTGCACATTTTTTAGTGAAAATACAATTCCTCTCCCCTTAGGAGAAGAGGCAACAAAGCATATTTCCACATCTGAATAGAGGAGTGCTGTATGTGTGGCTTCCAGTCACGTGTTTGTTATTACGGAGGCAGGAGACCTCGGGCTGCCTGGGAATGTCTTCCCAACATCCTCACGAATTCTCTGATTTATGCGCCAACATAAAAGGCAGTGTACCTGCTGTCAAGTGCAGTAAGTCATAACAGTTATTGTACTCTGACTGTCCTGCATTCCACAATCACAGGTACAAATGTAAATCAGCAGATGGGATGTCTGTGTTTTAAAACAAAAGTGCAGCATCGTAAATCTGCATATGTATTGGTATGTGTCAACACTGTGCCAATGCGCAGTCCTTGATGATGACGATGAGCTACTTTCCACCGCCTGATAGTGGCGTCCCTTGGATAGCCCCGCTCAGCATAAATCACTGTTGGCAGAGAATAAAAGGGAAGTGAGAACCGTGGTGTGCATGTGCGTGTGTGTGTGAGTGTGTGTTCTCTACAGGCTGATTTTGATGTATATATCAAGTCATGTATCCTCATGATAAAAAGAAAAAAAAAAACAAGTTGCTTGTGATTAATTCAGTGGTTTAAGTTTGTTTTCATAGTATTAGTTGTAGTGCTGTATCTAGTAGTAATGCTATAAGTTTGAGAGATGTGCCTGTCCTGTGTGTTGAGTCATGTTTATCTCTGTGTGTGGTTTCTGTCTGTTACGTGTTGGACCTGAAATCCGGTTCTGGGCCCGCACGCCGCCTGCCAATCTACCCTTTCCACCCTCTCGCCTCATGGCTGTTGCTAATGATTTCGAAATCTTCTACTTTCAAAGGAATGGGAAGGAGGTCGAGAAAAAAAAAAAAAAGCGCACGCTTGCGTCTCTGTGTTGCGCAAAAAGGCTTATCAGACAGGGTCGTGTTGTGATCGGTGAGGGAGGCCTTGGCTCGGGCCTGTTCGGGAGCTCGTTGTCGCTTCAACCTTGGCGCGCAGCTCTGTGTGTTTGCATTTCTGTGCTCTCGTCGGCCCGTGTCCTGGTATCAATGGCTCGTTATGAAACCGTGTGTTGGCCAATCGCATCCACTGAGCAGCGAGAGTGTTTACAGTTGATCAACCACTTCCTAGTATACACTCCTATCAGCCTGAACTTGCAAGCCATTCACCTCTTAAACTGGCCACAAATGCCTCACATGTTATGTGAGATACTATAAAATAAATTGTCTAAGGTATGTAAGGGCCATTGTTGAAAAGATTAACTTGCCTGCTGTCCTTTGCACGCAGTCCTTCCCAAAGACAATTCAACAAAGACATGCAGAACAAACAATCCAATGTCCTCAAAAATATATGATGAACATGTGGAAAATGTAAATAATGGCAACTTGGACCAATTGATCAAAATCAGATTACAATATTATTTCATGTGTTACTGGCCATGAGCTGTGTCCAATGGTTGAAAGTATTTATTGTCAATATTTAACACTTCTCCTTATCTTTTACCAAGATCCTCTGCAGTAATTCAG
This sequence comes from Mola mola, assembly GCA_001698575.1. Lineage (NCBI taxonomy): Eukaryota > Metazoa > Chordata > Actinopteri > Tetraodontiformes > Molidae > Mola > Mola mola. The sequence goes on along the minus strand of KV751318.1, from coordinate 9,118,279 downwards.
TTTCTGTAACATCTGGAAGCTATAAATTTCATGGAATTGACAAGCCCTTGCGGCAGCTCTTTTTCTTCCCCTCATGTTACACACTGGAGGCCACAACGACTCTTCCTGGAACATATTTGGGATGGTTATTAAGGTCATTTAATTTCAGTTTCTGTGACAACGGTAGGCTGTAACTTCTGTGCAATTGAAAAAAAAAACCCTCTTCCTCGGCCCCTCGTGTTGCACACTGGAGGCCACAGTGACTCGCTATCACCTCTCGAGGTTCATGTGCTATTACAAGAAAATACTGGCCGTGGCGAGTTGATTAGCAAGCTATTTCCAGTGGCGATGTCTACGATACAACACAGAGATATTTGGGGCATAGCATCACAAGGATTAACTCTTCCCATTATGTTTAAAGGTTCATTTTCGAACATTTTAAATTTAAATATTGTCTTTCAATTGTACATTTAATTGAATATGTTTCTTTATTTAGAATAGTGTGGATTGCAGCCACTCGTTGTTTGTTGCCCACTCGCTCACAGATCCTCATGTGCGTCACGAGACAGACAGACAGACAGACAGACTGAACACATGGCAAATCTTTATTGTTCATCTCACAGTCATAGAAGAGCCAAAACGTCCACAAGTAATGATGAATACAGTGGGGACATATATCAATCACACTGCAGAGTAGGTTACTCGAACAGCAGCTTCGTTTTAAGAAAGTGTGAAGTAGCTGAACATGAACTCAGGGTCATGAGGAGTGGAAAAAAAAATCTGCCCCCTTGCACAACAAAGAAAACATTCTTCCACATTTTGAAAAATCAGAACAGTGTTTCCCTTGAACACCCCCCCACACACACACACACAAACACACACACACTCCCTCCGGACTGAAAAATAAAGTGAAACTAAACACAAATGTGACACAAGAAGCTGTCAGGTCAACGGCAGGAGATCAAATCAATGTCTGGAACCACAGAGGCACCGAGTGATGTGTTAAGTGTCTCTCAGGGGCACTTCAGCACACGACAGCATGGTGAAAGGAGAGAACGGTGTGTGCGTGTGCGTGTGCGTGCAAGGTTGAGAAGAGGCGAGAGGCAAGTCCCCTGAGTACATCTCAACCTCTTGTGGACTTCACTGACCTCTCCGTGGTCCCTCGCTGAATGTCACACGACACGTCAAAACACAGGCAGGAAGCCAGCACCAGCAGTCAAACCTGGCTTTTGTAACTCTACACACAAACACGGATACAATAGGGGCATCACAGTATGACAGAGACTAAGAGGACATGGACACACACAAAAAAATCTGTGAACATGTAAACAAAAGCTTCTACCTACGCACACACACACATACACACACACTCACACTGCGACAGTGGCTATGAGACAGCATGGGAACAGCTAGTCCACTAATGAGGTCTATCCCATGAGGATTTAGTACTGCACAGAGGAATGTAGGCTCCCTGCTCTCATGACTGAACTGACCTAACACACACACACACACACACACACACACACAGACACACAGATGGAGCTTCTATACCGTCCGAGAGCTGCCCTCTTACACATGAATGAGAATGGATAGAGGGCATCCAAGAATAGGACACTTGTAATTTGGTTGGCCCTGCGCTGGAGACAAACATAACAAGCACACTGGGGAATTTGACACCGCTTTGAGACAAGAGCGAGTGGAGGCAGGAAGAAGGGGGAAAAGTAGTCTGAGAAAACAGAATGAGAAGGAGGAAAAAATAAACAAGGTCACCGAATGGTCAGAGAGAGAGCCTGTGAGTTACGAGGAGATGGATCTGAGAGTTTTATTTGAGCCTAACATTTGTTGGCGGGGATTGTCGCACGGTTTTGGAAGCGAGAGCCAAATTCGGTGAGTTTACTAGAACAGATCTGGCGTCTGGAGGGGACAGACCACGGCCATGGGGGCCTGTTGACGGCGCCTGCTGCTAGCCGCTAGACATGCTGCACGGGTGTCCGTCTCTGTCACGACTCGCTCGGAGAACACATCAACACTCTCGAGTGGAAGTACAAGTTTCTGTATAAGTGCATTTTGTGTGGTTTTTGCAAAGCCAAACCAAACGTCTTAGAGTATTAATACATCATCTGAAAGTACACAAACGCTACTGTATTGAATGTATTGAAACAACACTAAAGTTTAGTGCTTATAAGAATTGACTTGAGAACATAATTCATTTCAGAGCACAGTGGAATCTTTAGGTTACACAGTCTGAAAATGACATTCCAAATAACTTCTTGTCTTGAGAGTTGTTTGGTCTGTTTCAGCTGATATCATGTATTAAAGTGCATGTGAACTAACCACTGGCTATTCAAGACTAATGTTCACCATCGCTCGGTACCTACTTGCACTGACTGCACTCAAAATTTCATCCCATAAACACCGAAGTAATATTTCCCTCATTCTCCTGTTTAAGTCAGCAGTCCGGGGTCTCACTGCCCTCAGCCTCCTCCCAAAGAAAAACCCCCTCTATTTCCTCCGTTGTGGTTGTTGAACGTACGTTATGTGCCTCCACGGGAGTTTCCCACAAGGTCTCTGTAGCAAACAGCTACTCTGAGGGGGTTCTACTGTTTTGGCAGTGATACCAAAGGCGAGCACAGTGGAGGCGAGGTTAAATAGGTACCATCTGCTGGACAGGGGGCAGTAGGGTCTGCAGCCATGATGTCGAGCCTGAGAAGCCGCACGGTGGTGCTTGGGGCTAAATGCTAGCCTAAATACGCACTGGTAAATGTAACTTTTTGAAATGATAACATGGTAGCACTGGCAGACAAGTCAGGGAATCCTGACTCAATTGATAATATCTGGAAGAGGACAAGTGGCGCCACATGAAAATTCAGGGGTTTAGCTAAAATGATATCACACTCTGTAAATGTCCGTGCAGTTTTCAGTCTTGAATTATTTCAATTATTTCTCTGTGCGGTACGTCTTTCTGGTTATTTTCACGTCAGGTTTGAGTAATTCTATATCCCACAGCCTGTCTGCTGATGACTACCCGAATAATAACAGTCTGCAACCACGCTGCACACATCCCTAGAAATAAACACTGAGTCCGCTGTTAATCGTCCCTGTGTCAGCAGTGGGTAACGCCGTGTCACAGCCGCCGTGCCTGCCGAATGCCTCGCAGGCTTTTGTTTTGGAAAATGTGACAGGGGTTGCCATGGAGCTTGTGTTTGATCTGTTGTAATTAAGCGAGCCCATTGATTGCACAATGCTTACCCCCATGGCTCTATGCCACCAGCAGACAGCCCCTACTGAAAAAAAAAAAAAAAAAAAACAACAACAAAAAAAACCCACCATTTATACAGTCATCTCCCCGCAATGATCTGTCCTGTCCTGACACGGCCTGCCAGTGATGAAAGGAGCACAGGAAATAAAGCGAAGGCAAGGCAATAAGGATCATGGGAGGATTTATCAAAGCTGCGGTTTACTGTTTGAAATGGGTTTTGATACTAAGCTCAATAGAGCTGATAGGTGTTAACCGATTACCGCGTCCGTGTTTGTGTGTGTGTGAAGGCTAGTTATGTGTCATTTGATTTTAAATCATTTATGATTGATGATATATATATTGAATATAGTTATTTCTTTAAGTTATTAATATTCACATTATTCCTTTGGCAAATTGAAAGTGATGCATTTCCTCTTCTTGTCACGAGTGTGTATTATTACGGTTGTAATTCCTCTGAAATCCAGGCAGTTTATATATGGCTTTGTACATAGAAGGTTCAACTAGGTGACAACATCCCTCTGCAAATGTGTCCTTTGTTCCCTGCTAATCCTGTTGCTGTGTCCTGATGTGTGTTACGCAGCCGGGTCTAAAGTGAATTAGCCTTGCTTCTCAACCCCAGGGGTGACAATCTGGGGCTCACGTGTCCCGTCAGGGCTGACCTTCACATGAGGGACGGAGCCAGCACTCACATATGGCTGAGCCCCGGGGTGAGACGCAGCCTGCTCTGGCCATAAGCACGACTGTGAGTGAAGGGTGCACGGATGGATGTGATGGAGAGCTTGTAATCGCTTGAGAACACACTGACATAGTAACTTATTTTTAATGTAACAGTGAGTTAAATTAAAGGTTGAAAAGGAATAACAGTGTTTACGTAGTGTTATAGGGTAGGATTTTTAATTTGATAAAAATATATCATTATTATTATTATCCATTGCACTATATTGGAAATAATGATAATGTTTTACATATTGTATTATTATATATTTCCATTATGATGCAATTACCCTAGAGCTATGTTTATAACCACAATTATATGGAATCTAGACTACAAAGACACAGTAGGCCCCGTGACTTGAGTCTGGACTTTCCCAGAGTAACTTCACTTTTTTCTTCTCTTTCTTTTTAACTCAAGGAGGATCAAGAGGAATATCGCCTGAAGTTACAACAAAGAAAAGCTCCTTGATTCTGAATATTGAGCCATAGATATGGAACACAGGACCACCCAACATTCAACTACTGGATTTTAGGAAGTCCACCCAATGCAGCCAATTTCTACTGCAGGAATACATCATCACAGGGGGTTTCCGTGATGTAAGACACATATAGAGTTAAAAACGTAAGCCTTGATACATTTTCACAGGATTCATCGAGCTGGGACTTTTTTGGATCTCCTTGCGCTACAGTTCAGTACAAATATAGTGTTAGGTGTGCGAGACGGCTCGCTGCAGTCAAACAAGGTGTTTCTAATTTGAGGGTCCATTGCTGAGCTGAATGGAAAAACAATCACATAAAGCAGCAAACTGCCTCGGCAAGCTCTTCACAGTGTTTACTACAGTTTGTATATGTGTGTGTGTCTGTGTAGGTGTGTGCGTGCGTGCGTGCGTGTAGGTGTGTGTGTGTGTGCGTGCGCGTGCATGGCGGCGGTACAGTTGTGCAACAGCAGCCCATTTGCCCAAAGCAAATAGCAACATTCTAAGAAAGAGAAAAAGGGGGTGGGAGGATGGTGCTTTAGCGAAAGTATTTTGCATGTTTTTCCACCAAAGCCACTGGCGATTAATCTGGAGGGCTTGCACAATTTTCTCTCAGATGTAATGTTGAGCAACAAGCTGATAAAGGTCACAAACAGCTGTGGCACTCCTTTCATAAACACCTCCCCGAAATACACTGAGGCTAGGATATGAATCCTGTGCATCCATTTTTAATAGTGCTCAATCATAATCCATAATGACAGGTTACTAATGTGTCTTGGGATTAGAGAAAAGGTCATCTGTTTTGCACAAATGCTCTGCTAAAGGTGTTGGCTCAACTTGTAAGAGCCTGTAAGTCTGCTTGCATTCCTGTATAACCATATCCTCCGGAAGCCACAGATTTCCAGGTGAAAGCCTCCAGCTTTGGTATGAATTCAAAAGTTAAAATGTATAAAACTGTGTTATGGACTTTGCAGGGTGCACAAACTTTTGACCTGTTTAAAATAATGACAGAGACACAGAGATGCTGATGAACTAGAACAACAGAACATCAAAGGGCAGCCTGTCCTCAGTCAAATCAGTCTCAGGCGCAAGCAGCTTATTAAAATCCATATTCAAATTTAGCATCCGGCAGTGATATCTAAAAGATGTAATCATTATGCTGACTAAAACAAAGGGGGACGTCAGGTGATGTAGTTAAAAGGGAGGGATGGGTCAAACACATCCAGGCTTTCACCCAAAGGATCACTGACTTGTTGATCTATGCTAAAGTTCCCAAACTTTTGTCACATGTGGTAACCTAAGTTACATAGCTAATGAACATTTAGCCAAGACTATGATGGCTAAAAGTAGATTTGGTGCATTAAAGCTTCCCAAACTGCAGCCATTTGAACATTCCCCATATGGCAAGAAAAGTTTGGTATGATGGAGGATTAGTTACGTTTCGCTGGCACCCTCTAACAGTCATACAGTGAACATTACGTTGTTAAGACATCTATGATGCAGTGGGATTAATTTACAATTGTTTAGTGTTACCAAAGTCGCATGGCTTTTCTATTTCTAGCTTTTGTTCACAAGCAGAAAGAGCAGAGCAGAGAGGACAAACACCTGTAGTGGGCTTAGGTACGCTGGATTGGATCTAAAATGTCTTTGGAATCCAATCCAGCGTACTTGGGCCCATCACAGGTCTGTCGTGTTTGAATTCATCTCATAGCATCGTCCTCTGTTCCTTCATCCTGGCACCGTCATCACGGTCTCATTCCTGCATATTTACTACAACTATTCGTACAAAGCTAGCTGCGTGCTCTTTACTTCAAGGACTGAGTTGAGAGTGAGGAGAAGTTCTCTATTGAAGCACACGAGGCCACAATTCTTCCTCAACAGTTAATGTGACTAACTTTTATGTTTTTTCCAGCATAATCCAACTCAACAAATAGTCAACAAATCATCATCAAAAAAGACATCTCAATAAACCAATAAACTAGCATTATACTGCTCATATTCAAATCTATTTGACCTGCAGTAAAGCGTGACTCACCCACAGCAAACAGAAAAGAGGAACACCTGTGTCGAAAGACAAATATGAAGGGTGATGAGACAGATGTTTCAACAACAGGACAGCCCCGTCAGTACACAAGTCAGCAATGATCTACGCACCGGCACATGTCTATTGGTGAGTGCTTATGTGCACTCGTGAAAGGGCAATATCCTCTAAGCCTTCCTGGTAAATGTTTGTTTGCTGACATGGCAACAGTCTGTGGGATTTTACCAGAAGACCAATGACAGGAGGTGTGTGTGGGAGTGATGGGGATCACCGACAGAATTCTGATTTTAGAAGACCTTTTCCAATGAAGAGATGAACATGGCCTCAGACACCCTCCCTCCCATCCCACTGTAACCACTACTGCCTTCACCAGTGGGAATCTTGTGTTTACTCACCACACAAACACCAGCCAGCGCCTGGTACCAAGCTTGATTACAGTCACTAAGTATACATTTGTCAGCCTGATGGTAAGTGCACTTCCTAGTGTGGTGACATACGGATGTCTGCTCCTCCTGTAATCAGAATGTAAGTCGGTCATCTTTTCACCCGTCCTCCTCTGCCCGGTCTGTCGGATGGTCCTAGTCTCAATGGTCATATCTTCACAATGACTGTGCTGCGTTGGCCAAAACAGGAATGGATTTGAAAGAGAATAAGTGCAGAAATGTGCGATTGTGGTTTTGCAAAGAAATGATAGAATCTGGCTTTGAAATCAGCACTCAACCTTCCACGGCCGTTGTGGATTGTAAGACATTAAATGTTTGTTTCAGGGAAAGTTTTGTCCAAACGTGTACAAGTTGTAAACTTAAAGGAGAATTCCGTGCATTTATCAAACTAAGCCCTATTTTTTTGTCTTTTAGAATATAAACGTGCACAAAAAACATGTTTTTTTCAAAATTGCTTCAATACTGAGTTCAGCTCCCAGGACTGTTTCGATTGAAAAGGCTACACAATGTGACGGCACTGGGCAAGTTGAGACATCGGGGGGAAAAAAAAATCACTTTTTTTTTGCCACTAACTACACTTAAAATGGTAACATGGAGTAGATTTATTCCAGAGTGTTTATTTATAACATGCTGTAGTTATCCGCCAAATACTCAGATAATACTTCCAAAAAATCTACACAAATTTGTTTGCCTTTCATGAACATCAGAACACCAAAAAACTTCGTAAAAGAGCACCCTTTCAGAAATGTACTGGTTGTGTCTGGGTTGCACCACCAGCGACAGGAAATAGAGATAGGTAGGGGAAGCACAGACTGTACACACATTCTTTTTTTTAACATATTTTTACAGTTATTGAGCCAAAAACGCACGGGTGTTTCAATGTTACCAGACGATAACTTTTCGAGTGCAGTTAGTGGTGGAAAAAAGCTATTTATTAACAACGTTTTGACTTGTCCAGTATGGTTGCATTGTTAAGCATTTTTGAGGTAAACAGTCCTAGTGCCGGTCCTCAACACTGAAGTACTCCTCAACAGTATGAAAGATGACCATTTTGGATACTGTGTGTGTTTGTAATTGTTTCCAATTTTCCCTTTTGACCTTTTCCTAAACTATCCGTGCTTTGATGTCGTGCTAATTGCTTGTTGCAGGTATCTCATCTCAGGGTCACGCGTCACATTTTTTAATTATTCAACACGCGATGCAAAATATGTCTCATATGCAACTCGTTCCACCAGTGAAACCCAAGGTCACATTTTAACAGCATGTATCATAACTCTGATGCGATCATGTACCCGGTAATGATGGGTTCTTGGAGCCGAAAAAAATTCCAAACCACCCGTTTGTCACTTGAGTCATCTCGCCTTGTGCAGTCCTTTGTCCATCAGCCTCTTGTAGGGCATAACCCGCCAACAGTGGGGCTTTTGAAATAGAGCAAATTTGGAATGTAAAAATGTTCTCCTTTTTTTGGTTGTTTGATAAATTCCCCCCGGCCACACACTATGTGGGAGTGGTGGATGTTTTCCACTAATAAACATGTTCCTGGTCCAAACAAGCCTTTTATTCATATTCATGTTGCAGTGGCTGTGAAAGCAGGCATATTTGAATTATCATAGCACATCACAAGGCGACTGTGTGCACATAGCTACTTCAAAGGAAATGTGATTTACCTCCCGACATCCAAATCACTGAAAATTATATTCATTATCTGACTGCGAGGGGCTTTCAGTCTTCCGAGGCTTCATTACACTGCCTTGTGAATTTATTACCTTGGTTTTTAGTTATAGCCCAAACCCTCGTGATTTTCCACAAATACCACATGGCACAAGGTTTAGGTCTAACATAATTTAGTTCAAACAACAAAAACAAACATCAGCTGTGCAGCAGACAGATAAGGCTTTAATTTTCAGTCTCTCTCGTGCTTTAAGCCCTCTGCCATGACAATAAGTAGACAGGCTGTGGACAGAAATATTAACACCGGAAAGAATGCTCATCACATGAAATAAACTTTCCATCGTCTCTTCCTTGGCAGATGTGTCATTACGAATATTTTTCTGACAACTGCAGCATACAGGTGGAATTCTTGATACAGCAGAGGAGAGCTTTAAACAATAGACGCTTACAGCTCTAGGCAGGTCAACACTGGCATCATGAGATTGTCAGCCCCTGCCCTCCTCCTCTCCATGATTTCTGTGTAAGCACTGAACTTTTCATTGTATGCATAAAAGTTTTCTCTCAAAAACGTTCTGATTTGTTCTAGTCGACCAGGAAACAGCTAAATACAGAGCGCAATTCGCTCCGCAGGCCTTCTCGATATTACGCCTCTAAAAAAATGGTGTTGTTGGGGATGGACAGAGTCACATTGTGAATGGTTATTCACTATTTTATTTCTATGGCTTAACATTTACACCTTTGCCCCAATCTGGGAAAAAAAAAGGCCAAATTAGAAGGTTAAAAGATTAAATATGAGTCATTATCTATTTAGATTGGCTCTCAAAATATTAAAATAAACTGGTAAAAACACAGCAGGAAGTCATTAGTTTCCAGCTTTGAGACAGAAAATAAGTTATTTCTAGCTTTTCTATGACAGTGTTGCTCCATAGTGAAAGGATTTTGCTTGTTGTGCTGTGACGTTGTGTTGCGTGATGTCATTTGTGTCTTAAATACTTCAAGAAATGGGAGGAACAAACACCACATGAGACTGACTTCAGTATAATGTAGGAGTTTCTTCAGGTTCGCTCAAGTGTGCTCACAGGTGTGTACTTCTAATTCATGTTATGCATTTAAGTCACATAAACAAGACTTATTTTTTGGGAATTTGTTTTTTTTTTTACAACAATCTAGCAAAGGTGAACCTTTATCAAAGAATGAGCGTCCCAATCATGATTAAAAAAAAACACAGTCAGCATTTATATATATATATGTATAATTTACCTTAAATCAAAGTAACAATATTATACTGGAAATTTAAAAAAAAGATTTGTGGCTGCGATTGCTAAGATTTCTTCAGCTTCTCTGGAGCTATGAATTCTGTAAATCTTTCGGCACAGACTTTTACAGCCTTTTTTTTTCAGGCGATGTCTTTACCCACTTAATTATTTTTCGAATGACTTCAGCAGTCAGTTCCCTCGTAATGTCTTGTCTCCTAAATAGCGTAACTCTATACTTTGCCCCTTTCCCAGAATGCAGGCGAGTGTGTTTGAGCCACAGGTGCTTGGAACATCACGCTCTGCCTTCTCGAGACTTTGTTTCATTAAACCACCATCAATCATTCAGTGATACAGTCAAGATCCCCTGAGTGTCACATTTCGCCAG
>KV751318.1:9066226-9092828 GCA_001698575.1 Mola mola | reverse complement strand
CATATTGTTGACTATGTATACAGAATTTTACTTTCAGTTAAATTTTCCAACTTCTCAGAAGACCTTTAGGGAAGTTTTTGTGCTGAATATGTGCAAATTTGGCAAATCCCCAGTGTGAGAACAAATGTTTTCAATCAATGGGGAACCATGTATAGGAGTGCTAGCTGAAGAACAATTAGCGGTCATGTGCTGTGAAATCTGAGCACAGCATATTGTGAAAATTCTAAGGATGTATTAAACTGGGGTTTGAATTGCACAAATCACTTGACTTGCCAGAAACGGAGCCTCTAATATAACCAAATCTGTCTCAACCAAACAGATCAAAGAAACAGTGATGGACATATTGGGATAACTAGCAGAGGAAGGCAAAGATTTTTTGGCCAGACCGCAATCTGGAGTCCATCCACATGAAACAATCCTCAGCTCCTGGTCTGATTGATTGTCCTCGAGGTCAGCCAGGGTTGTGAAAATATAGAACATGTTCAGTAGAGTTGGTTATAGCAGGGCGATGACTAATTTTGGATGAAACCCCAAGACTTGAGTTCACAAAGTACACAATGTCGAGATGCTTGTGTCACAGATGTACAACAGACTTTTGTTATGTTCTGACGGCAGAATTTAGACCCTGACGGAGAAGAATATTCATAGCTTTCATTGCCAATGCATAACTCAGTATCCAGTGGCCCACTTCTATCTCCCACTCTACTTTTAGATTCATAGAAATTGTCAGCTGTCCAAAGACACAATGGTAATGGAAGACGACCAGACATTTGCAAAAACAAAATTCAGAAAAGAGAAAATTGGTATTAATCAGTATAAAACCCATAAAGGAAGATGATGGAATGTTGCCACCAGTATCCTTGCTTCTGTCTATCCTGAACTTAACCTTTCAAGTGCTCTGAAACGGAGTTAGATCTAATTTCATTAGTTTTGTTCAGGACATACTCATCTTGTGTCCTTGCAGAGATGAAATGTCTGGGGTACAGTACAATGTGCACAGATTTTTGGCATACAGCAGATCATGCAGCACTTATCTTCAGCATAATACTTAACCAAAATGATTTAATAACAATACCTAAACAATGTACCTTACATTTGTAAAATAAACATAGCCAACCCTGGTTCACATATGTAAGCTTTTTGGGCTCCTGTTGAGGATGTAGTGGATGACAGCATTAAAAGTGCAGCTGCATGTAATAAAATTAATCCCAGCTGAATTCCATTTAGCTGCATTAGTTTCAGGGTCATGGTATTGTGCATGCCGAGACGAGAAGATCTTTTACGTCAGACGCTAAGAGATATTAGGAGTCTCTGACAAATGAATCTCCAGTGGAAGTTCAGTCAGGCAGAGTTTTCCTTGCATGCTCAAACCAGAGGTTTATTTCTCAAATGATCCATTCACTCCTCTCACGCATGTTCACCCATAACTTCCTCTGTATCACCGTCTGTGGCTGTCAATTGATATATCAGTTGCTCTCCTCAACATTTCTCATGTATCCAAAAAGCACAATGACACGCCTTAATCATCAGCTTCTCATCTTTCTGCTGCCTTTTTAAAATGCAGTTTTGCTTTTTACCCTTAGCACACTCACGCTGCTCCAGTTTCCACCTCCTCATCACCACCAAGCCTTCATCAGCTTCATCCTGTCGTCAGCGTCACCGATTTTGGGACTGATTCGCCGCTTCTGATCAAAGTCAGCAACGGCCTGATTATCTCTTGGTTCTAGAGATTATTTTGCCAGATTATCCTCTGGCGTGGGGTGGGATAAAAGGGATTTTACTCTCACCGACCTGCTCGGAAGACAATGGGGGCTGCCCTGATTTGAAAGCGTAACTATTAAACTTGTTCAATATTTAAGATCAGAAATCTTGTGGTGTGGGGGGAACACAGAGGACAGCCGAGTACACACTCGGATTTTGGATTGTCTCATGGAACAACATCCAATTAGGAAGCAAGCATAACAAACAGCCATGGCGACAGTGAAGCATAAAGTGAGATGAGCATCAGAAATGGAGAACCTTCACAATGGTACGTGTGTTTATGTACGAGTATGACACAGAGAGATGTTGTTTCATGAATGATGACGGATGGATGACGCCATGTTTCTTTACTTTAAAGTAACATTTGACTGTGTGTGTGTTGTGCTGTATTGGTCACCTCACTGCACACCATACAGTATGAGAACAAAATGATTAAATCTCTCAATAATTGTCATCATGTGTGGGGTCTCTCACATTTTCAAAACTAGTTAAGATATTAAAAATCTTTTAGTGTGTACCAGCTTTTACCTGCCAGTACCAGTGTCTGGACTCCGTGACCCTCAATTGCAAAATCTTCCTGTAAAGTCTAAATGCCCAAGGCTTTTTGTAAAGACTTCATTTCTTCTTTCTGGATAACATTTGAACTTGGATTTCTGCCAATGAGTGAAAAAACAAGACTAGGTTGACTAGGTTTCTGTTTTTGAAAATTGCTTTACTTTGGAGTTCGGTTGCTAGAGCCGTTTGCATAGCAATACAATTGCCACACATGGGTGATTCACTATAGATATCTACTCCATGGTACACTTGCAGTAACGTTTGAGTGTAGTTGTGGCAAAAAGTGATTTTTTTTTTATGACATTTTTGCTTGCCTTGTGCCATTTCATTGCATATCCTTGTCAAGCTAAATGGTCCCAGTAACTGAACTGTACCATACTAAAGAAATTTTCCAAAAAAAAGATGTATTTTATGACAGGGAAAAAGGACTTGCAAAACAGTGGAATTGTCCTTTAACTGTATCCTTCCGTAAACAACAGCATTTTCAGTGTAGGACCACGGCTCCCCCTTAACCCTAACCCTAAAATGGCTGCTAGGCCTTCTTCATTTACATTTGCATCTACATATAATCCAACATTAACACAAATAAACTAATGCATCTCATCATGAAGCTATGTGAGTGGTTTTGATTTGATTGATTGATTTGATTTGATTAGAATATTAAATATCAACACAAATGCATCTGACCTGCTGTGATTAGGCTGGCAGCAATAGTCTTGGAATAGTGTCTCTCAAATCGGAGCACCAGGAAGTTTTCCTGTCCTCATTCTTTATGTAAATGCATCATTACGGGGACAGAATCAAACAGGACCATCTGTCATGTGAGCGAAATCTACACCTTTCCCACCATGGCAATTACAAATGTCTGCAAGGCAAGAATGGCCTATTGCTCACACAAAGTGAATTTAACAGCTGCATAAGTCCTGCGCAGATTGTAAAGCACACTGTAAAACTTCTTAACCATTATTCAGCATCATAAGGAAACCACTTTTACTTCTAGCCTATATTGAGAGGAATCATAAAGTTACATTATCACTCATTATCCATCTGTTATCACCTTTATCATTTATCCACCAATATCCTCACCAGAATGACGGATTTGGGAACAAAGCTATTTCACAAGCTTCAGGTGTAGAGGTGAGTAGTTCAGGTTCAAGTCCACAAATGAAGAATAATCAACAGCTGGCTGCCGGCCAGATCAGATTGAACTATTCTCAGGGCAGATCAATTCTCGGCCTCTCTTTACCGCTGCTGGTGGTGGGTGACTCAGCTGATTATAACAAGGGAGAGTATGCTCTGCATGCTGTTTTCTCCTCCGGCTCACTGGCATGGGGATGCAGCCACATGCCTACACACACACACACACACACACACACAAGATGCATACCCACACACGCCGTGAGGTGCACACTGCCAGGGCAGCTATATAACATGCAGTCCTATACCATCAACTATGTTGCATATTATTAACGTGCCGTCTACGCATGTAATGTGGACTGAATCCAGCTTAATTACCCGGGAACAAATTGGCATATCGCACACACGAGCAAGCGTTAATCACAGCCAACACTGATAGTTCAGTTTTTCCAAGAAATATCTAAACACTGTGGTCACACAAGAAAACAAGACACAAACATGCATCATCACTTTGATGCACTGACACACCACCTCCGGACTTTGTCAGATAACAATAAACCTTTAGACCCTCCTTAGCGCCGACGCCCATTCCCACAGTGACTTTTCATCCTGCTTTTGAGATCTTCTTCAAAAGAAAGAGAGGGAGAGGAAACCTGCTCTGCCACATGACAAACACGCTTGCTCACAGGGACACACGCATCTCAATCAGCCGGTGAGTCACCTTATTCACAGGACGACCACTGCGCAAAAGAAAGAATGCAAAGCCTAAAAATAACAGGCCATCATTCGTGTGGAATCTGCGGCTAAGCTTGGACGGCCTGCACCGACAGGTTCACATGACCTTTTTTCAGTCAGGCTGAGTCAAGCTGGTTAGGTGTGTGACCTCTCGTGGAAGGGAGGGTGCCGCACATTTAACAAGAAAGATTTAACATTTAATAAGAAATGTTAATAAGAAATGGCCGGCTTCTGTTTTGGCAGGAGCTCTTGCGCAAAAGATAAAAACTAAGATGAAGGGGGTGTGGGTGGGGGGCAGCTGGTGCTCTGCGTTTTTTTAGCCTCCATGCCTCTTCACTTAAGGCAGTGGGATAAAGAGAACTCTTGCACAACACACCCATGGTCATGTGTGCATGGGTGTATGTGTGTGTGTGTGTGTGTGTGTGTGTGAGCGAGTGCATCAAACACACACACATTCACATTTATAATTACCTCGCACCAGCAGCTCATCACAGCACTCATCTTCTCAGGAATGTTTTTCAGTGTGACTCTATCCTGTACTTTACCCTTCAATTTCTCTTCTCACATTAAGCAACAGTCCACAGTTCACTGATTATACTTTTGTTTCAAGAATATTGCATAATTTTCATGCAGATTGCGCAGCATTGGCTTGTTTTGTGGTAATTGGATATACAAGTCGTCTTAGCCCTCGTGTCTCTCTCTGCAAGTCCAGCTGCTCTGATGTTGTTTATGGAGCCACGCTGGCATATTTTATGTGAATCCTTACAGCCCAACACTGCTGAGGCTTTATTGAGGTGAGTCATATGCACATAACAAACAAACTCCGCATGGGAAAATATCACAGTGATGTTAATGCTGGAGTTAAGGCTCACACACTATGGCTTTGTGCTGGCATAGTTCACACTTGAGGCATAACATTTAGAGAGTAAACACTCAAGGTGCCGCGCAGGAGCCCTCTGGGAGGGGTGATGGGGGGTGTTGCTGGTATTAAATGACATGTGAACATTAAGCAACGAGCCAGAGAGAGTTTTGAATGATTGTTAATTATTGCCTAAAACATGTGCACGCATGAGGAGGCAGCCATGATAAGCACAGTTGTTTCCTGTCACAAGGTCTTTTTACTTTATCTTTTAAAATGCGCGACGCTGTGACAAACAGAGAAAAGAGAAAAAGATCATATTGGCAGCATGTGTTTACAGTGTTCTGTGACAGGTAATAGAGCAGCAGGCAGTTTGACCAGATCCGAGCTGAGCTAGAGCCGGTGCCGTTACAGGATTGCTCAATGGTTGTGTCACCAGGAGGTTGGACTGGTCGGGCGGAGTGTGTGAGCTCTGATCTCTCAACATCACCGAGGCGCACTCACTCTCTGCCTCTCGGGCTGTGAGGCGGTCTCTCTCCTTCTCTCTGCCTCTCTCTCCCTCTCTCTCTCTCTCTCTCTGTCTGTCTGTCTGTCTGTCTGTCTGTCTGTCTGTCTTTCCTCCTCTTTCTCTCTCCCAGTCTGGACTCTGAGGGATTAAAAAGTGCACAGAGCTCAGAGGACGCGGCTTGGATTTATCACCGGAGAAATCTTTTCATTTAAGGGGGAATGGAGCGCGCCGCGTCTACTCCGTTTTAGCCATTAAAGGACACATCCTAAGCGAGTCTCCCTTTCCGTTGTTGCGCTCACGATGAATCAGCCTGTCAGGATGAACTTACAGTGGAGCAGCCCGGTGCCCTGCATCCGCTCGCGGAGAGTCGCGCACAAGCGGCTGGACTCTGACGACCAGCCGCCGGCCAAATGCGCCCGGCTGAGCGCCGAGGCGGCGGACGCGCAGGGGCTCCTCGGCGCGTCTCCGGGCTCCCCGGTCAGCCCCGTCTCCAGCCCCGTGCCGGCCACCCACGTGGGGCCGTCCAGAATAGGACCGTTCCTGCTGCTACCTCTGGCGGACCGGGAGAGCGTGCACAGCGCGCTCAACGCTGACACCGGTGACGAGCTACTGTGCAAGGTATGCGCAATCGCTCGTCATTGTGCAATTTCTCTGAATGAATTGGTGTTTCAAGACAGCGCGTTGCTCAACAGCCTGTCAGACGTGTCATCAGCCTTTAGCCGACGTTTCAGCCGCCGCGAGTCGCTCGCACGCGATTGTGGCACGCTTTGCGCAATGACAGCGGAGTCGGCTCTTGGTGCATCAGCATCAACCGTGCTGGGGTGGCAGCGGATTCCAGCCACACGGCGAGGCTTCGCGGTGTGCAGCGGCTCGTCTGCCTACACGTCACTGCAATACGCCACGCCGTGACACAAAAAACGCAACACCAGACAAAAGAGGGACCCCTGCGATAAAGATCGGCTCTGATAACGCCGGGGCCCTCTGCGGCTTCACGTCCGTCTGCCTGTTTTAGCATGACGGACCTGCAGGCGCGTTGGCTCTGCTGATTAGTGGTGTTAATCGATTCACACTTGGTGATTCATTAGTCATGCGCACGGGTTTTGAGATAGAATCAAAGCACATCCAGCCTTTTAACTCGCGGCCAAATTTGCATGGTTGTTTCCTCAGAAAAAAATTAAATGCACACTGGCCCGTTGCATCCCCACCCCCCACCCTCCATAATTTCCATCCTGACTTCCCCGTGTCTCTTTTGTCTCTGCTGCTCTCTTGCCTTCCTCAGGTCTTTGACATGGGGGTGTACCAGGAAAAGATCAGACCCTACGGCGTCCTACCAGCCCACAAGAACGTGGCCGGCATCAGGGACATCATCCTCGGGGAACGCAGGGCCTATGTGTTCCTAGACAAGGACTTTGGCGACATGCACACCTTCGTGAAGAGCCGCCGCAGGCTGGACGAGGAGCACGCCTGCAGGCTCTTCCGTCAGGTGGCTCTGGCTGTGGCACACTGCCACCAGGCCGGCATCGTGCTGGGCGACCTCAAGCTGCGCAAGTTCATCTTCGCCGACGAGAAAAGGTGAGAAGGGGATTTCTCACCCTCCTTCCAGTCAATTGTCAGTTTCGCCCAACTCCAGTGGCATCAGTTAACTTTATTTGGATGCTGTCAGACTTGAAACCGGAGGCAGCTCAGTGGGACGTGCCAGGGAAGGAAGAGCAAACATGGCAGCAGCTGATACACACAGGCCATGTGGGCACAGATAGAGTAGGAGGTTCTGTACTTGTGGCTGCTTCCCAGATCTTCACCCTCTGTCTGTCTCCCTCTCTCACTCACTCTCCACTTGTGTCTCTTTGTACACGCGTATTGTGTGTGAATGTAGTGGGAGGTAGTTTTTGGCTGCTAGAAGAGGCTGCTGAATGAGACAGTCATCCTCCTCCTGCGGTCTAAATCTTCGAAATACATTTATTACTCATTTTTTTATTAATAAATTACCTCACACCGATGCCGCAGAGTAACGTCCAACAAATTCATTCAGACACAATTTCATCTTTGAATGAGCAGTTCAAAGCACACATGCGTTAATGTCCGCATTCTGGTAAGGAAGATACAAAATCCCTGCCTGTAAAACTATTTGTCGCCTCTTCGCCCTTTCATCATTGTCTTTCCTGTAAATGCCTGCTGGAGACGTTTGAACAGTAACATTCTCCAGCCGTGACCTCTGGGTTTGCAGGGTCGCGCCGGATGAGTGAGAGCAGACAGCCAGTGAGAGAAGTTGAAGTTGTTGCTTCCTTCTGATAGCTAAATGGCAGCAGAGCGATTAGTCAGAGTATAAAAGTGCAGGGGGTGGGTGTTCCATGCATGCAAGCATGTTTGTCTGTATGCTGATCACACATTCAGAGCCGCAAAGCCTCTTTTGTGTGTGATTCAGTATTTTGTTGGCAGGATTGCAAAATAAATGCTGGTTGACTGACCCACAAGACCCACTTGACCCCGGAGTGGTGGGCCGCTCTTTGTCTTTTCCTGGCAACACCACTATAATCTGATCTGACTGTGAGAACGGAGCTGCAGATGCGGCTGATAGCGTTAGATGGCGTGCATGACATCACGGCCTTTTCGTCGGCAGATAAAGTGACAATCCCAAAAGAATCAGGCATCATTCAAACCCCAGCAATCACGCTGTGATGCAATGTGCCGGCCAACAACGCAGTGGTCGAGCCAGAGACAGAGAAAGTCACAACAATCGCACACAAGCACACACGCACGCAGAGCGCAATTGGAAAAGCCAGTTTAGGGACAGTGACTAGCACTGTGAAGCATGCAGAGCTTCACGGCTGGGCCAGCCCTCCCGTGCGTCACTGATGTGGCAACAGCCATTTGAGGGAAATTATGGGATGGCTGGCGCCGCAAGTGTGGGACCCAGGTGCAGATAGCCTTGACTGGAGAGAGAGAGAGAGAGAGAGAGAGAGAGGAGATTTGTACTCTCAACAGAAGGATGAGTCACTCTCTCCACCCCTCTACCTCTCTGCTCTGCTTCCTTTTCTGTCTCTCCTTCTCCTCTCCTGACTTACCTCCTCCACTATCTCAGTGTTTAAATATCTATTGCTATCTATTTCAGTCCTTCTGGCTCTCTCTCTCTCTCTCTCTCTGTCCCTTGACAACTGTAGTACCTTGCCGAGTCGACCCTCTGAATGTGAGCTCAAGCTCGACAAAACCTCAGTCCCTGCATTAGCCTTTGGGAGCACATCTCGAGGGGCGCAAATTGTTTAACATAATCGCTCTTGACATTCCTCATTGCCATTTGAAAAAAACGGCACAAGTTTCCCATCATGTGCTTTTTTTTTATTATTTAAGTATATCTTTGTCCCATCCCTCACTTTGTAAGAGCGTTTAAGTGGTAAATGAGTCATCGACAAATACACGCTCTCGCAGTCTTAGCTGCTCTAATAGCGGACTAAACGTGTGTCCTATCATTAACATGTCTAAATATAGTATTGCGTGTGAGAGTAGAGGAGACAGAGGGTGCCGGAGCCGTGTATTTATGTGTGTGTTTATGTGACCGTGTGCGTGTGTGTGTGTGTGTGTGTGTGTGTGCCGGGAAGTCATTGGAAATTTGCTCGGGCAGCTCTGCTTCAGCTCTCACTCTTACTGTAGGTCAGCTAATACGTGTGTGTGTGTGTGTGTGTGTGTGTGTGTGTGTGTGTGTAGACCACTGTAAGGCCAAAGGAAGATGCTTGTATTTCCATGATGCAATCAGTGGCTTACATTTAACAGGTCTCTGAAATGACAGTGTTAAATAAAGCTGGTAGTAGAAATAGACACACACACACACACACACACACACACACACACACACAAGCTCATGGAGAAATGTTCTTTAAGTGTTGTTGCACATGAGAACTGTCGAGAAAGTGACTTCCAACAGTAACAAGCCAGTCGTCGTGAAAGTTTTTACTCACAAAAGGCAGATTTGGTCGAGGAGGATGAACACTCTTGTTTCACAGTTTATAAGGTTGATTTCTGTGGGAGATAAACGCTGTCACTGCCATCACATCTCTACAATCTGCTGTGAGCAGACATGTGGCTACGAGAAAGGAATTTTTCAGTATTGTCTAATCTCTCTGAGTTCCTTGTTTTGACCTTTATTTTTCATTTTCTCTCCTCAGGACGCACGTGAGACTAGAAAGCCTCGAGGATTGCCGGATCCTCGAAGACCCCAGCGACGACTCCATGTCGGACACCCACGGCTGCCCGGCCTACGTCAGCCCAGAGATCCTCAGCAGCTCGGCGCCTTACTCTGGCAAGATGGCCGACATGTGGAGCCTGGGCGTCATGCTGTACACCATGCTGGTCGGTCGCTACCCCTTCCACGACCCGGACCCCGCCACTCTGTTTTCCAAAATCCGCAGGGGCCAGTGCTGTCTGCCGGAGGGCCTGTCACCGAAGGCCAAGTGTCTGCTCCAGAGCCTGCTGAGGAAAGAGCCCTGGGAGAGACTTACCGTGACCGAGCTATTCGCTCACCCATGGTTCCACCAGCCGCCGTCGTCGCAGGAAGTAGCGCCGGGTGAACAGGAAGTGAGCTTGGCGGAGCAGATGGTGCCGTCCTTTGAACTGGAGGAGGATGATGATCTGTTCTGCTGATAGACTCGAGCCAAGTGAGTCCGGCTGAGGGACCAAAACAAAAAACTGCTTTGAGGACTCGTTTTTTTGTTTTTTTTTGTTGTTTTTTTACATTGGCACTTTTTAGAAAACCCATTTGTGTACTGTCGACTGTACATACACCCTCAAGCTTTCTACACAAACTTACTGTACTGTATTTTTCGTTGTTGTTGTATTCGTATGTGTTACTTGCTAAGGGCATTGTTCACAATGACCATCTCTTGTCTTTCCATATGTTCGTTATTTGAAATCATTTGGTGCTAAAACAAACGACAAGAAGTCAGAATTTGCCCAATTAGATCAGATCATGTTAACAAAAAAATAATGTCATCACAGAAAAGGAATCCATGGCAGTAGATGCTGACGCTTGCACTTGGCCTCGCACCCTGAACGGGAAGTGAGGAGAGTGGGATGTTGTTCCTTTCGCTCTCTGACTAGGCCGGTCGCGTCAATGGCTGACTCACCTGCTAGCTCTCTGAAACTTGATGGTGTCTCCCAGCCGGCGGAGTCACTGAGTGAGAAAGATGGTTAGCAGAAGACTGATGTGTCCCCCGCGGCAAAGGTGCTTCGATGCCAACCTGGCAAAGTCTCAGCAAATGGAGCGTCCACAAATCTCTCACCGTGTGCAGAAATTTGAGAAAAGCATGGTGCAAGACTCGAGCAGAGAGAGTTCCTCGCTCACACACTCACAATATGCAGGGTTTTTTTAAATCATTTTTAGTTACCGAAACTAAAACCTTAATGAAATGGTGCACGCTGCTAAGTAAGATAAAATTTGAAGCCGAACACATGTTTTGACCATGCAAATTTGACTGTGATCAACCTGCACGGCTCTTCTGAAATGCAGCTAGCCGAAGCTAAACCTAACACTAATGCTTCTGTTTTCGTGAAAATCACGTGGTCCCATGCGTCTGCAGCAATTCAGGCCTGGAGGCATGCTGCAAGCGGACGTCAGTGGATACAAAGTCAAAACAATACACAGAATTCCAGTGTCCCTTCCAACTCATCCAGCGTCTCTCATAATTGCACCAAATTTCTCTAAATTCAACAGCAAGGAATGCGTCAAATAGCCATCAAATCAGTAAAGAAACGCATTACAGACCAGTGGAAACTCTCTCTGCTTAGCAGTTGAACATCTTCTGTGAATTTCTGTGCTGTGTCGTTGCCCGTATCACTGTGTTTCCTAAACTGAATGGCTCTGAATCAGCCGCAGCCAGGCGCTGTTTGATGTTGGCAGTCTGATGGTGACTCAACACTTGAGCGTGTCTGTGGAGAATGGTCCTGACCTTGGCTGGAAGAAGCCGGGCTGGCTGTTTCACCTCTTTAATGGTACTTTTTTTTCCTCCCTTCTCCCTCGTTATTTATTTTATTTTTTATTTTTTTGCAGTTGAAAGCTGTGGATCCATGGAGACTAGACTCAGAGTTAATGACATGATGTACCATGTTTATAAATCATATTATATCTTATATTTTGACAGGCAGGTGCAGCACTTCAATGACGTAAGCCTTAAAATCCTTTTGACAGTGGTTCTAAATTTGGCATATGAGAAGCGCTGTGCAGTTTAGTTTTGAGTTAGGCTAATAAATAGTCTTGCAGTCCTTTATTTTTTTGTTTGTAAATCTGTTTGAGATACCAGATGGAAGCAGAGCGGCGACAATCTTACTCACATAAAAGTAATTCAAGAGATTTATGATCTTGTTTCTGCTTCATACATTCAGAATGAGTCACGCGTTCATGTGACACGTAGAGTAAACTGACACGGGTGCACAAACTTCATATTGCACTGTGAATTATGTATTTGTGACACGACCTTGAGGCTCTTAAAGGTCCAGACAGGTTACACACAAGAGATATATTCATTGTACAAAAGATGTAAATATGTATATTTGAATATATGTGTGGAGATGATGAATAAAGATACATGCTGCTACTCTGTCACACACACACACACACACACGAAACACCTGCACATTACACAGCTCGACTGCATGCCTCGGGGGTTATTTTGCAAGAATTCTCTTCACACATTTCTAAATCACTCAGACAGAAAACAATACATTTTCTCATTTTCACCAGCACTTTCATTTTCATCCTTGAAAGGTAAAAAAGCTCTTCCTCCCTCCCTCCCGCTCTCTCTCCCTATCTCTCTCTCTCTCTCTCTCTCTCTCTCTATCCCTGCCTCTAACGGTTTACTCTTCTCTGACCTTTGCGTAATGTAACATTTAACTCCTCAAACACACAAGTGTCAATAGTGGGTCAGAGTTTTTCCTAGAATACAGAGGGGTCAGCATAGACCCCCTCACACAAGCTCGACGCATCCCATCCAGCACCAGATGAACTCAAACACACATATTGTTTATCATCCGATCTGCTTCTCCTTATGAATCACTGTGTGACCTATAAGAGCTTGGCACGTCTCCACCATCTTTGTGTTATGACTACCCCAGGCGCGGCTGGCCTCGGCTTGCGTAAGCATTGTGAGTGCGCGTCCATGCACATACCTGCCTGCCTAGGATTGTGCGTACGTGCACGCGTGATCACAGGGAGTCAGATTAGGCATCAACAGGGTCGCTGCTGTATCTCTGCTGTTGGGAATCTGCCAAACCAACAATCGTCCGACACGTCAGAGGCCTGGTTCTTTGGGGGATGACAACAGGGGCCCCCTAAAAAGTAGGCTAGTAGTAGGTCAAGTGATGAGTATCTAGTAAAACATGTTTGTGTGTGTCTGTGTGTGTGAGAAAGGAGGTGGTTGGCGGCCTGTCCTTCAGGCAATAACTGAACTTTTTGTAATAGCCTCCTTCACTTTCTTCTTCCTGTCAGTTGTATGATTCATACAACTTTGATGCATATTTTATATACAGCTAGCAGTTGGCTTGCGAGCTGAGCTCACATATGAAGAGAAAACGGGAATTAGCACCATTAAAGAAGATTGTGGCCAATAATCCCAGTGAAAACCACAACTGTTTTGACAACTACGGATCCATGACTCACCTCTTTCGTCCGGCTGCTACGTTTATTGTATTTGCCTTATCCAAACATGTGGAGTAACTGTCATGGCACGCTGTTAGGTAAGTCCCCATTTTTAGGTATCTGGGTTATTGCCACAGTCAGTTTCACCTCAGCTTTCTGCAGTTTTATGGTCGCAGTCCCTTGTTCACATCGTATTCGTGAAACTCGTAACCGCCCTGTGCAGGTTATCAGCTAATACGATTAATCTTGCTTTAGTGCCTCGGTTTTACAACTGTTTAGTGACACCTCAGAGTCGCGGCTTGATTGGCTACCCGTCTATATGTGCGTTGAAGTTTCTCAAGCCTTTTCTTGTTGTTGGGCATCCCAGCATTCTTTGAAATCGGCCAGTGAACAGGGGTGGAGCTTATCACTAGTTCACATGATAATTGTGCTACTTTAGCACCATCCAAGCTGCAGGCTAAGCTCACTGGCAGAAGCTTCAGTTTCAACTTCATCTAACTCCGAGCGGTGAATAAGCTATTTTCCAAATTTAAAAACCGTCCAGCCATCCTGAAAGTTCACACTCAAAGTGTTTTTGTGGTCACCAGTGCAATGAGGCTGGCTGTTATGTGTTCAGGCATGATGTTTGTCTACATGATCTCATCCTGTTCCTTGGCCACAAGTGTAAACTTTATACTACCTTGTGATCCGGGATCATTAAAGTTTCCCAACCACAAAAACCTTTTAATAAGAAGCTTCACACACTTCCTTGTGGATTGATGTGACGTAGTGACGTGTAATTAGTTATTCCCCTCATCCTCCATGACCTCATTTGATAAAGAGGACAGTATTTCCTGGTGTTTTGTAGGGATATTTATACAGTGTAGAATGATTTCTGAGCAGATGTCGAGGCCACATATACATTATAGTCTATAACTGAGGAATTTTACATATGAATTAAAAGCGTGTGGTTTATTTTTGACGTTGTGTGCGATATAGGAAAATGGGGTCACAGATGTATCACTCTGCCCTGTTTTTGTCTCATAGGCCAAAAAAGGAAGTGCAAAAGCAGACATTAAATCACTTGCCGGTCTTAACTCTGAGATGATTTTATTAAGTATGTGTCTCTTCCAGGAACTCTTTGGCACAGGCCAGCACTCCCCTCCTTTGTTTAAGTGACACTTTAACCTTATTTATTTAATAAAACACATACCCGGAGGAATGTCAGGTATTGT
Source organism: Mola mola (assembly GCA_001698575.1). Lineage (NCBI taxonomy): Eukaryota > Metazoa > Chordata > Actinopteri > Tetraodontiformes > Molidae > Mola > Mola mola. The sequence goes on along the minus strand of KV751318.1, from coordinate 9,078,438 downwards.
GTTGATCTTAGTTCTAATGTTTGTCATCAGCCTGGTATTCTCAATAGTCATCATATATCACCAACACATATTTGGAATTAATTTGAATGAAATCAAGTTAGGATCTCTACTGCGCCCTTGAGGAAGTTTGGAAAACTGCAGTTTTGGGGCAGACAGGAAGACATAGGAGTATCTGTTTACTCTCATGAGTCGTTGCTCTAATCTGACTTAATGGCTAATTATAGTGGAAGAATGCTTTAATAAATTATTACTGTTTCAGTTGCAGACCTGATGGCGTGTGGTGAGAAAATTCCCTGCTCATTATGTTAATATGTTATATTTTGCTGAGGAAAAAAAATCTATAAAGTCTTGAGAATGAACAAATGTTTGTTTTTCTTGGTTGACAATCACTCATGTTAATGTTAATGACTGGAGTTTGGTCAAAATGTTCTGCAGGCAGAGCAGTTATTCAGCCATCTTAAATGTGGTTCTTAAAAACAGTTTCCATAATGCATTTATATGGATTTGTAATGGCTCTTAATAATCCCATCGCTCCAATAATACTGTATCTGGTTCTATATACAGTCAACAGCTAATAGGAAAACCAAAAAATATTTTCCAATACTAATGCATTTCATCAGTTATTTAAGAACATGTACATTTAATATATTCTAAACTCATTACACATATCTTTAAATGTTCAAAGTATTCTCTAATATTAAAAATGTATCAAAATGTTGGCTTCACTGTAACTGTATTAGCCATTACAATCAAAATGAAAACAAAAAAGTCTTTAAAAGTTTTATGTGTGATGAATATAGAGTATATGTAAGTTTAACAGATAATCAATAGATTAGGAGACATTAATATATGTTTATGCTTAGTTTTCTAACAAAAACACATTGTGTGAAATTCTGAAACCTGCATTGTTTACATCTATTTGTATGAGTGAACAGTCCTCTTCTTCACCACCTATGTTGGCACGTTGTTATGTCTCTCAGCACAGTAGCGCCACCTGTTGAGTGGCAGAGTAGTCGCCAAACACTGGTAGGAAATATGTATTGTGCCAATAGTTCGAATGGTGAAAAAACAGACAGGGACTCATTTTGTGGGACTGCTTGTGTTCGTTGCGCCTTTAAATCAGAAATTAATCCTCAGATTAAACAATAGGATCATAATCGTCTGTATCTGTACTGACTGGAATAACACAATCATCTTTCTCTGTTGGAGGCAAAGAGGAGTCTGGGTCAACAGGCTCTTGTGCACAGACGGGAGCAAAATGAAGAGTGTTTCCCTGATGAGGGGTTATATCAGGCAAAGTGGCCCCTCGGGGCTCACTGTCATCATCATGATTGCTTTCTAGTCAGACACATAAACTGAAACGGAAAAAACATGTTAAGATGTTAGAATATGCTGATAATGTGGCCTTGGGTGGCCCACAGGGTTTGTTTCTTATGACTGATGTAAATCCAAATGCATAATATTTTTTTCTTTTGCTGTCATCTGTGGTCCTACTGTGCTGAATCATTCAATGCTAGAATTCTCTCTCAGAGGGTCTATAGAAACGACTTATGCTCTATAATATCGATCAGTTTGAGACTTGTTCACGGAAAAGGTCGGTGTTTCTGAGCCCTCAAGCTATTCTTATCCGTGTATATACACAGCGCTCGCACAAAACTGTTCTTCTCAAACTTGAAAATACAAATGTGTTTTAAAAGATGCATATATCCTCTTAGTTGTCAGTGTTACCTCACGTGGGAGAAGCACCCATTTAACAATACCTAATCTTGAGCTGTTGGACGTCATGACAACAAATGTCCAGAAGGTGGCAGTGTTTTCATGCACTTGTCCAGGTTTATCGCCACTAATGTAATTAAACATCTCTTTGGCCCCAGGAGCAGGTGAATCAGAAGTTATTGATCTTTTTTGCGTGATGCCATGAAATTAAAAATTAAACCAAAAAAAAAGGCAGTGAGATCAAAATGAACGCCTTATGTCGTCTGCATGCAGTATATTTGAATAGGAACAATGCTTCTCATGAAATCTACACAACTAGAGCGAATCTGAACGCTGAGATTTTCATCAGAATACACCATTTTAATGCTATTGTTGCCTGAACAATAGGCACCCCATGCTCATGCATTCCCACACGAATTCTTCATTTGAGATAAGCGACACAGCACAGCTGCAGATTGGGGTTTTATAAAGTCGTGAACAACAGCACAGCGAAAATTGTTTAAAACTGTTTGGAAGTTTTAAAAAAAATCATCCATCTGGCTTGTGGCACCAGTAGGTCATTTCCTGGCGTGAAATCAGAATGTGTCGCTAAGTTAGCAGAGTAAAGAACATTTATTAGCTTTTAAAACTCGAAATGTGGAACATGAATCAGTCTTAGTGATACCTAAAGGTCATTTGCTGCTGCACAGCAAATTCAAGGAATATTATTAGCATTTCCTAGCAGTTCCTCAACTTAGTCTTGCTGAACACCAAAATGTCAAATTAACGTTGTGCCAGCACAGGGCACACACAGTAAAATGAGCAATCCATTTTCTATGAAATTTTAACCAACTTAACATTTGTTCAATCACACTGAGGGCTTGGTTTGAGCTCAGTGTCCAACATCTCTGCAACAAGAATCTGCTCCACCCAAACAAAGGTTTTATGACATATCTCGACAAGAAAACACAGTTGTATCTACAGTTGCATTTACAAAGCCTGCTTGGATTGAATGATATGCTCTGAAGTGTCTTGTTATTCGGCTGCTTTCTCAGATATCACAGAGCATTGATTACTGAGCCTCTTTGATTAAGGTAAATGTCTCCCATGCAGCTTTGCATCATGCAGTGTCTTTAAAAAGTGTCAATAATACAGCATGAGGGCTACTTCCCACATGCAAGTTACATCCATTTATCTGTTTTGGCTGCAGTAGAAAAGGTGATATGCAGCATACCATTTCATCCGTGAGTTCCACTTGATGTTTGCACTGCGCTTCTCTAAAAATGCATTGTTCTGCCACCAGCTTTGTGTGCTCAGGCTGCAGTTAATGGGAGCTAATCGAGCGTAGGTGAGAGCTCTCTGAAAGCTTTGAGTCATTCACAAGTTCGTATGGACAGTTGCTTCTGAAAAATTTTCAGCGCAGGCCTGTTGCATTTATGGTGCCAGCTCTGAATGTAGGAGCCCATCCCAGAATGCACTCTGCAGCAGGCAAGGAAGCATCACAAACAAGCCACCAAACCATCACAAGATCAGTGCAGACTGACAGCCTCATGTATCCTAATCTTCTTGGGGTGTGAGAGAGGTTAGTATGCTAATATGTAAACCAAAGTCCCAGTGGGAAAAAAACAAAACATGTATGGAGTCCCGAATGTAAAAAACATTGTTATATTTTTCTTGCTGATGAATTATTTATTATTTAGTGCACATTTAGCCAATTTTGCTTGTATTTGACATTTAAAAAAATAGCAAAAATATGTCAAATTTGATATGAATATGTAATTGTTGATATGTTTACAGATAAGAACAAAGTTAAACAGTAAACATTAAATATAAAATCTGTAACTTTTCAATCTAAATCTAAATTTCTCACCAAACATAATACAAAATATTTAGAAAATACACAAGAAGCCCTATGCAGTTTCCCTTTGCTCTTAGCCACCACTGTTCATTTTGTTGCTTTTCATGTCAAGTATTGTTGCATTGGGCTATTTGCTTATTTCTAAATATTTAGCTTTACATTCAGTGAGGCATTTAGATCATTTTTTGAATTTTACTTTTCATATTACACTCAGATTTAATTTATAATGTTTGTATAAATTTTTGAATCCAATCTGAGCAAAATTGGCTAAATTTGAGAACTGAATGTTTAAACAGCATAGAAAGAAACAAATAATGGCAAGAAAGATAAAACTGATTATTTTAAATTTCGCATGACCTCAAGTTCAATACGAAATGTCTTCAGCCGGAACCTGTGTGCTGAATATTACATATTTAATTTAGTTAAATAAAGACCAAAAGCAGCAAGACAAAAAAAACAAAAAAGTCCTTTCCTGGAGCATTTTTGGCAATTTTGTAACCTGGGAACAAAGCAGCAATCGGCTGTCATCCACTCTTGCGTGATGCTCATTCTTCAAGGGGCACACGGTAGCTTGTGTTTTCAGAGCGACTTTGTTCAAAAGGCACAGTGTCAACCTACCTAATGCTTGACTTTTTAGTTTTGCTCTGCAGATCTCAGTGCTCGAACACTATCAGCACGAGTCTCCGTGCAATAGACCCACATCTATGAGAAGAATAGAAATCAGGCAACTTTGTGTTTTTCATCATCTACGGTATAAATGGGAATTTGGCTGAGCCAGGGGTTGGTCATTTCTTGTAGGAAAGTAAAAGGAAGGTAAAATAATAAAAATAAGATCATGTTAAATACGAAGCAAACACAGAACTGTGTGAAAACTAAAGCAGTCAGGGGCGACTTGACATTTGCATGGTTAGGTGTTGGTGAAGAGTATATACATAATCTGCTTAATTCCTAATCCTGGAAAATGATAAATCAGCAGTTTTCCTTACTGATGGCAGAGAGAAAATAATGCGCCGGACAAAGAGATTAGCCAACAATGAAACAAAGAGCACAATGTGAGGGGATTTTCTCCGCCACACGGGACCGTGTTGACTGAAAGGGTATACAGTCGCTCTGGCCGCAGCCTTTGTGGACTTTCACATTTAGAAATGCTCACTAGCCAACTTGCAGGCTCATTTCAAGTCTGTGGATAAGGTGTTGGGAACATAGGCCCATTGTACGTTGGAGGAAATACACAAATCAATTGTACTGAGCAGCTTTAACCCTTTGACCTGCTCACGCGCTGGAATCCATACGTACAATTGTACTTTACGTAGGTATCTCAATTTTATGCCAATTTTACACGTCTACTACATTTCAGGGAAAAATATGGCACTATTCTACACAATATTTAAATGATAAACAATAAATAACAGAGCTGATGTACTAAAAAGTAGCTACAACTGATTGACTCTAATAAAGCGCTAAGTGATTGGATATTGAACAAAACCAGCATAATTTTTTTTTCACCCGTGTAAAAATTTAAATGTTTCTTGCTAGAAATCCTTTTAGCTTTTTTCTGGTCTTCACCAGTAGGAAATTGCAACCATGAAAGTGAGCCAATAGAATGAATTTGCAGCCATAAAACCAAAACATTGAGCTTAATTTGGTGATCATTTCTGTGGGTTCAACACTTTGAACATTGACAGTGGTATAAAACACTTAAAAAACTTTCATTGCTAATATTCAAATGCGGATTAGACTCTGTTCACATAACTTAACATGGAAAACAGCACACAGAGAGTGCCAACACCTGCCAGTGTGGCTAAATTCAGTAAGACAATCCCTCCCCAGCAAAAAAAATCATATAATTTTGGAAATACATTTATTTGTGGTGAGCTTGACCTTTGACCTTTCAAGGTAAGCATTTTTCTGTGAGCTCATATTTCACCTTTCTACCAGATGGTGGCCTTAGTTATTATTTTTGGCATTTCTAAATGTGGTTTTTATATCAATTCGCGCAAATTGAGCACATGTTGGCCGCCTGGTGAGTGACACATGAACCACAGAGCCAGTTGGCTCTGATTGTTTGATGGACCTTGGGATTAGTTACTAAAAACATCAGTCAGACATCTTTATGTTGATTCCCTCTGGAGATATGTATCAAAAATGTGTTTGACCTTTCAGTGACCTTGATCTTTGACGTAGAAAGCCCAAGAATCATCTGTAGCCAGTGCTAATGACAACAGTTGGACCATCCCATGTCAATTCATTCAGAAGAAATGGGCAGAACCTTTTTTTTTTTTTACCTGTCTGTAACCTTGACCTTTGAATTTGAAGCCCAAAGGCTCTCTGCATTACTGTAGAAATTACAGTAGTTGGACCTTCCTTCTGGAGTTATGTAGTTATATTTTGACCATTGAATGACCTCTGACTAATGGCCTCTAAAGTCTAATATGTTGTAGGTTGGCTCAAGACTCACCTTTGATGACAATTTCATAGAAATCGGTCAGGTAGTTTTTATGTAATCCGGCTAACGGATTAACAAACGCCACACAAAACATAACCTCATCAAACTTCATTGCAAACTTCACTGCACTTCACATTGCCCAGAAAATGCAACGAAATGGCTCTAACAACTTTTTAAAACACAATATGTGATTAAAAAAAAAAGACAAAAGAAAATCACCAGAAAAGCTCCAAATCAAATAGCTCTGTTTGATTCTCTGATGAAGGCTTGATCTTGTTTGTAAGGTCCTATATGACCTTGCTATGACAATAAATGCGTTTTAATTGTAGCAGAGAGTGCCTCTGGGCTTTTCTTGTTATTTTTTTTGCCTATATTTATCCCTGCCCAAAGAGCACAACAAACCGAACTCAATTTGGGTCCAGGACACACTCCTATGCTCACATTCTTACTGCATTTTATGTCAGCAATTTCTCAATGGAACCAATGACTGTAATGATGCAATGAATTGAGGTAATGGAAATATTTCATCATCGTTTGAAAAAATACCACAGCCTTTCAAAATGTATCTGGGTGAGTCTGGCTGAAATGTGGTAATGTTTTAGTATTTTCACTTCCTTTTGTCATGTCTTCAGACTTCCTTCTTGTCTCACTCAGAGTAACAAGCTCCTAAATGCAACCCTCCTACTCACTGTACGTAGACAACTTCACAGACTAAAAAAAAAAGTTTCGAACATCAATAAATGCATATAATGGATTACATATTAGAAACACTAAGTGAACTTTCCACCATTAATCATCAGTCGAGTGTGCATCTTGTGCTTGCATTCGTGGCATTATGAAAAGCATACGGTGACAAACAAATCTTTATCGGTGCTGAGGGGAAGGATTAAACACACATGTTTTCTTGACATTCTGTCTACCCCTGTCAGCTGATTCACCGTTGGTGCAATTTCAGTCAGCCTATCAACGTCGCTCACTTCAGCAGGCTTGTCCCTGAGTTGGAAAAATTGAACAAGCACTCACACTATATATGTAGTGCGCAAATTCTGTAAACATGAAAAGTTGAAGAGGGGATTAAATCACCAATCCATGCAGTTGCACAATGGCCTCCTACCGTCCATTTCATTTGCTCACCCAGAGCTCCCTGCAGCAGTGAACGGGGTAATCTTACATTTCTTTGCACAGCATAAGGGCTTAGATGAAGATAAACCCAAACTCTGCAGCCTGCAAGTGATATTAGATCAATCACCTTATGTTGGTAACAGATGTGGATCTGAGAGGACATAGATGAGCCAATACATTATGCAGAAAAACAGAAATACACATAGAATGCATGTGTTAATTATGTACTTAAGATACGTAAAAGTGCCGGTCAGAAAGTTGATCTAAAGGGATAGTTCTGCCTAAAATCAAAAACAGATATTACCTATTACCTTTGGTGTTATTTATCAAGATTGTTTTGTTATGAGTTGCAAATTATTGGAGGGTTTAACTGTGAAGGTGCTCAATTCTCAAAGCACAAAAAAAAAAGACGTCTCAGAACTCATGCTCTAGGTACTCAAAATAATCTACAGACATTTTTGTGACTCATGACGAGCAGGATGTAAACATAACTGGACACATCCTCGGTTGAATTGTCACTGTCAGCTTACTCAGTTAGTCTCTCTTAATAGATGCATGCTTCACTTTATAGTCAATGGCCTCGTTTACATGCTCACAAATATCCCCAGTTCAATCAATCAATCAATCAATCAATCAATCAAGTGTTTTATCTGTTGCATTTCAGAATATTATTGCCCCTCCTCTGATGCAGTTAAAGGTCGTTAGTGATTTTAACCAATACTGTATCTTTGCTATGACGCATTGTAAAACCTGACTGGAAGACTTTATGTAAACTATTGTTGCAAAAAGTCACATGACTGATTAGCGACCATCTCCTCAAGAATCTTGGAGGGAAGCGGCAGGTTAGGAATTGGTCTGTAGTGTGTTAGATCCCCGGGGTCAAGAGTGGGCTTTTATAGGGGAGGTTAAATTACAGCGACTTTAAAGGCCTGTGGTACATAGCCTGTTAACAGAGATAGACTGATCATATTTAGAGGAAGAAAACTGATTAGTGATAGAATTTTTATTTCTTCAAGCAGTTTAGTTGGGATGGGATCTAAAAGGCAAGTCGCTGGTTTAGAGGAACCAATTAAAGTGAAGCAGTCAAGATAAAGGCTTGGTCTCGCAGCTCACTCCAAAGTTCCTGTGTTTAAAGATAAATCTGTACCAGTTGAGGACAGACGTTGAGGAACTGTCTCTCTAATAATTTCAATTCTATTATTAAAAAAGGTCATAAAGTTGTTACTACCAAGATTTACAGGAATACGTGGTCGATAGGAGCTAGGACTCGGTGTCAGACTGGCTATAGGGCTGAAAGAAACCTGGGATTTTTCTTATTGTCCTCTATCAATGCTGAGGAATAGGCTGCTTTAGCGTTGCGGAGGGCCGTCTATATGTTCAGGCCATTTTGCCAGACTAAGCGTGACTCTTCGGGTGTGGCGGAGTGCCATTTCCTTTCTGGGCTACATGTTTTTGGCCTCAGTTTGCAGGTGTGAGGATTAAACCGTGGAGCTGACATCCTTTTTTTTTTAATAAACTTCCTTTTTAGAGGAACGATAGTATGTAAAGTTGTTCACAGCGAGCATGCAGCACTGTCAACAAGATGATCAATTTGAGAGGGAGTAAGATCAGCTAAGTAGTCCTTTTGATCTATTAATGCATCACATTGAATGTAAAGCTCATGTGATCAATTCTTTATGTTTACTCAAAGTATCATTTGTTAAACATCTCACGTAGAAATGCTTTCCTACTGGTGCGTAGTCAAAGCGATCGTGGGGAAACACCATTAAATGATCAATTTCAATGCCTTAAGAAAGGACAAGTTCAAGGGTCTGATTGAAGCAGTGATGGGTTTATGTACATATTGGCAAAAGCAAATTGAGTCCAAAAATGAAATAAATCAATATCAATCAATATCCTCATGAATATTAAAATCAAGTTATGTTAAAAGTTATGGTCAGATCAGGCGCAGACCTGTTTACATGACAATGACTGGAAAATACCCCCATCATATTCCTAAATACATGACACCCCGTAGTGTCCTCTAACCAGCTGAAGTACACAAGCACACTTTGCCCAACTAGATTTCAACACGGATGCGATTAATTTCATCCTGCATCCTGCCCTGTTTTTAGCTATTTTACAGCAACAGATGCTATTGCAAACAGCATGCTTGCTGCTTCCTCTCTCATGTGCTGGAAGACAAGAGCGACAGGATGAAGACATCCCAAGGATGTTGTTAATGTTGATGCCCCATCAGATTGCCTGCAGACTGTGGATAAAAGTTTGTGGCCAAGACTGGTGTGAGATGGCTGTGAGGATGCACACAAGATAATTGCCCCAGTAGTTACCAGGGTAAGGTATTCATGTCAAGTATTGTGGTTATTACAGGCATAACCCAGAGATCTAATTCAGGTTTCTCATTACCTGAATAAGGCCTTAATTGGGTAATGCTGACAGGGGTAAGAGGTTTACATGAGTCACAGAGTTACAGGAAAGTTTCAATACACCAATCAATAACCGGAAAAATTGTGTGCATGTAAACATGGCCAATATTTCCAAAACCCTGCAAATCACACCAACACGGCTGAGAATGAAATAGCACTACAGTTAAGAGATTAAAAAATGTATCTTTAAATCTGAGGTGACATCAACCCATTCTGCTCTTGGACAAGAATATTGGGTGAGGTGACTAACAGGCCACTTTCAGGCATACTTTCACTGCTTTAGACAGAACAGGTAGCTAGCTACTGCTTTCATGAGTCAGCCGTTGATGGATGAAGAGGAGAAAAAGCCCACCCAGGCTCCAGGACAGAAGCAAGAGTCAAAGAGGGAGTTAGCTGAGGGTTTGGGGGGGCTTGTGAAAGAGTGAAATGCAGCAGCAGGATGTGAAAGCAAGAGAAACAGGAGCCAGGTAAGAAAAGAGGAGAGAGAACAATAGAACAGCAAGAAGTCGCGAAGGGGTGTTGTACCAAGCTGGGAGTGCAGTTTGCATGGTCTCACTCTGTGGGCGACTTTAATTACTTTTCAGCGCCACCGCTTCTCTTGGTCTTGAGCCGCACGCTCTGATCACCAGCCTGTGATTATCGGGCCTTTGTAAGGGCCTCTGCCCGCTGTCAGGCCATAATTACGTGTGCACCGGGGAGCCCCTCAGCACGTCAGAAAGCTTACAAAGCCATTATCCACGGGCTCTCCTTCCTGAAGGGCTTTAAGTGCATGCTGCAGATTAAGGCCACTTTATACATACTTTCTGAGCATTTATGTTTTATAATCAGTTTTATGTGAGTATGTGTGCTTTCCCTGGTCAGTTTTCAAGCTTTCGTTGGAAAAAAAAATGGGTAAAATAAACAGGACCTGAGCATGAAAATACATGTGACGATTCATGATGACGCCTGCGTAACACACCCAGGTTCCCCCATGGAGACACCCACTCAATGGTGACACAATGCCTGTTTAACGCAGCTGTCATCATGGTCACCGTGACTCGGCAACATGGTCGCAAGGTGCTGATCTGCTTCTCTTTGATAAGTCCAGATTTTGTCTTTTTTTGTTTGTTTTTTTTTTACCAGCCTTAATAAAAAGAAATCTTATTGCACCTTTATAGACAGAATTCTGAGCAAATTCCAAACAGGTTAGTGAGGGTAAAAAGAAAAAAAGAAAGAAGTAGTTTCTTGTTGGACCTCTGTACCACTGGTCATGGTTACGAATCTGTGTTATAGTTGTCCAAGATATTTTGTGTTAAATGTGTTTCTTGTTTGATGGTTTTAACTTTCTAGTTTATTTCCTCTATCATTATCATTATTCCTCTATCATTTTCAAGGGTTTTAGTAGTTGTTGTGTATTTGATTGTCTACAGTGTTTACTACTGCGCTACCTGTGTCTCCTGTTTTGTTTTCAAAGTCACTTGCCACTATGGATCAAGTGGCCGACAGGCTGCCGACAAAGTCCGATCAAAGAGTGTTCTGTAAAACTGCAAAGTGGAGTGTTTAGCAGCAACTGATCACAAGTGAGGCTGCTACCTGTAAATAAAATGCTGCAGAGCCTCTGTGTGTTCTTTTATACTGCTCCAAGGGATAAAAGTTAAGCGGGCAAGCCCTGAGGCTGCACACACACACAGACATCTCCCCTGATTCCCGACTCTGTTCTGGATCCAAAGTAGGAAAAGTCTAACAGCTTCATGTAAACAAAAGACACAGCACTGTTATGCCTCCTCAGTCTCCCTGGTTACACCCTGACACCAATGGGGGTGTTCCTCTCTCATTACCTGCTCTGCCTTAATGTTCCACACACACATTCCTCCAATCACCCTGTGTATTTACAACCCGAGCTATATTTACCCAGTGTAAGCGTTCCAGGAAGCGGTATGACCTGTTCTGTGAGTTTTCTCAGCCCAACCTCTAGCCTAGCCCTTTCAGGTATTGTTTACTCTTGCCTGGTAGTAGACCTTTTTTCTATTTTTGACTTAGACACCAGCCTACCTTTATAGTTTTTTTTGTCTGCTCTTATTATCAGAGCCTTTGCTTAGTTTTTGCCCTCCCTCTCATCAGATCACTGTTTTTGAAATTTTTTGTATTTTTGCTGTTGGTATCAAAATGGCTAAAAACTTTCTGGTTTACCTCTGAGTTATGCTTTTGGGTCCTAAAACGTATTCTCTAGCGCCACACACTGATATCAAACAGAGGAGAAACTGGAGCACACATGAGGATGAGTTTTCTCTTTCATCATGCATTTTACATATGTTTAAAAGGCCAAAATGCACAGAAAAACCTCTGTTTTCAGAAATACCCACCTACCCTGTTTGGCTGTTGGATTTCGCCTGTGCCCTTTTAAATGTTTGCTTACCTGCTCTTAAACTGTAGGTTTTGCAAAACTCATAAACGTTCTTTTCTTTTTATCTTTGGTTTGTGTCCAAATAACTACAAATAGCTATGGAACTGATAGCATCTCCATCAGCCTCAGCTGTCCTTCACTTTTGATTCACTGATGTGAGCTTGCTTACATGCAACATCTTGGTCTTTTTCCTCTCTTTTTTCATACTGTGTAACTATATCTTATTTTGATCTTATTACTCTAAGAATTATATCATCTTTTCATTATCTCCATCTTATTTGT
>KV751318.1:9018476-9048118 GCA_001698575.1 Mola mola | reverse complement strand
TGGCGGACTGCAAGCTCTTCTCGTAAATGCGCTCGTCCCTGTAGGAGACGGCGCACTGCACCTCGTCGCGCTGGTCGTAGTGCTTCTCTTCCTGACTCGGGTCCCTGTCCGTGCCACCGGGCGCACGGCCGTCCTCCAGCTCGTCGTCGTCGCTGGAAAATATGTAGGAGACGCCGATCCGCGGACCGTCCTCCTTGTCCACGCCGTTCGGGTCCACCGTGGGCACTTCTGCGTAACTTAAGTGCGACAGCTTGTCCATCTGGTTCCCCATGTCGCGGCTCGCCTGGCGGCAGCGCGTGTACCACGATCTGTTGCCCGAGAGCTGCTATTGGCCCTCAAAAATCACCGCTGCCGGCCTCACGATGCCTCCCAGGCGGGAACGTCCTCATTCCCGCTGTCGGACAGGAGCTCCATCCAAATGACGCCTTCGAGTGTCTCCGCGACGCAGCTGCTCTGGACAGCCTGTGGGCGCATCAACAGGTGGAGTTGGACGCAGAGAGCTTCAGTTCAGCCGGGAGGGTAAAGCTTCAGGTGTAGCCTCGCACAGGCCGAGTTCCTCCCGCTGAGTGTCGCAAGAAACGAGTAAAAATCCAGGTCTTCCACGCCCACGGGACCGCTCCTTTGTCTTCCCACGCCGCGAATAAACGAGTCCACGGCGCATGCAGTGCACGCTGTGCGGCGGAGATCCGGCCAGCGGTGAGGCGAAGGCAGGTCTGTGGCTCGGCATCGCCCCAGCAACTCTCTCCTTGCAGCGACACGCACACACCACACACCACACACACACACACACACACACACACACACACACTCACACAGAGCGCCGCTTGTAAAGCGGAAGCTTGAGTAATCTTCTGCTCGGCGCCTCTGATATCCGTTTACATTCAGACAACTCGACTGCTCTTTGAAACGAAAATTGTGCCTGTGTCCCAACAGCTTTGCTCATAAAGCTTTAATTGAACAACTCCCTTGTTTGGATCCTGTGAGTGTTGTCTACGCCAGAGCATGTCCAGGGCCAACCCTGGACATCTGGGGGCCCAGAGCAGGAATACGTTTTTGGGGGGCCGTGGTTCGAAGTGTATATGAAACTATTCACAGAACAGGAAACCGTGTGCAGTTGTAACTGTTATGCTGCAAGAAACAATATTTTCAGTCCTAAAGAATGAAATTTTGCTTTTCTATCTCTTTCAAATATCAAAATCAATGACATTTTTTAAATATAATTTTTCAAGTTTTCAAGCATGTAAAGGTTAATTTGCAAACCCAATTCAAGGTAAAAAAAAAAAAACAAAAAACAAACATTTTCAGCCTCGCTGTTGTTGCACACACACAATGTGGACTGAATTATAAAACTTAACTTTCATTCAAAATTGTTTGGATGCAAAGTCAAAAATACAGCTTTCTTCGTCTGATCAACAACTCGTGAGCCCTTCGCTCACTGGCAAAGAGGAGGTAGCACTGGCCCACGGGCCAGTTTAGGGTCAAACAAACATGATGATGCTTACCGGCCACGTTCACTCGGTTTAGCATAAGACACCTGAGTTTGGGGCCCCCCGGTGGCCACGGGGCCCTAAGCAGCAGCCTAGCCAACATCGTAACTTTTTTCATCAGTTATTGAAGAAAGTAACACGAACATTAAAATGTTTTCGAGTCTTTTACCATTTTGAGTTGGAGAACTCTGGCATAAACATTCACAAGCTCAAAAAATCCCACAATTTAAAAACGGCGTAAGCCGTAATCAGCAAAATGAACAAAAAGGCCTGAAATATTACATACATTTCAGTATATGTTGTATTAAAGTATTTTAGGCTTAACAAATATAGAATACAGTATGTAGAAGTTTAATTATTTCAATAAAATTGTTAAATGATAATAATCTTGCACGATATTCTAATTTTATGAGATGCACTAGTATACAACCCACAGTATAGTCTTGTCCTTTAGGGTTATAAAGGATAAAATCCTTTGTATTAAATTATTATATTATGTTATTGTACTGTAATTTTTACTGCACTGTTATTTAGCTAGATTTGTTGAATGTTACGGAAGTGTTAAGTTAATAATTTTTACTTAATACAATGAAAATTTTTAATTTCATTGTATTTATTAATCGTGTCATTATATGCCTTTATTGTGTTTTCAACTTGTCTTTTTTTTACATAACATTTTTATTTTCAATTTATTCATTAATCTTATTTGCACATTCATATATTTATTTCATGTTTTATTTATTCATGCAATCATTAGTTGTTTTTTTATGGGATTTATTCATGTAAACATTTTTATTTTTGCTTAATGTTGATTATACTTTGCGATCTGCAGAGAAAAAGTGCAGAGTAGGCATCCATCCATGGGTTTACAGGCTGACTGTGGTTTCTGCACTGCGAGGGTTCCACTATCTGCAGAGATTTCATTGTTTTGACCACCTGCCTCTCCCTGAATGACCTGAAGCTATATGCAATATCTGGCTCACTCTCCATCTCCTGCTGGGACTATAATGTCTCCATTACATCTGTAGTGGCTTGTGACCTGTCTACGCTCGCTCTCAGCTATGGGCTATTTTCTCACGTCTGCATCCCACTGGCAAGGGAAATGCCTTCACTATTCCCCAAATATGGCGCACACAGTGCGGCAGAGAGCCGGACAGAGGCACAAATGAACAGAAGGGATTAACCTGGTTTTGAGCCCGGCACTGAGCTGGGTGCCCACAGGAGAGTCTAATTACAAACTGACAGCAAAGTCATCCACTACAGTAGAGATATGATAGAGGACGTGTCTCAGAAGGAGGAAATACTCTCTTCTTTGTCCTCTCATTTAGTTTTAACAGGCAGAATAGCATTATTGCCCACAGAGGACTCAGACGATTCGCATGCAGGCTTCTGGATGGAACTTAATTAAGAGACAGCTTTCCTAAAGCTGCTGGATCACACTGTGATTTCTAAACCTGTGTAATCCAGATTGGATACTTTCTCTGGCTAGTAAACTGGGGAACTGGGTTCAAATCAGATTCCTTCATGCAGGTTCCCGGGTCAAAACAGAACCAATTAGCCAGGCTAGGACTGGGACATGAAGGCAAGGTCTGTCTGATGCTGCATAATTGCAACATTTATCACCATAACACCTCATACAGATGTTTATGGCCCCAAGAGGATGAATCATAATGACATTATTTATCCCAACTGTTCCCGGAGCACTATCAGCATGTCAAAAATTTAACCTATCTGCTGAAATTTGCAACTCCTGTCACCTTCAACAAAGTCTTTTAAGCACAGTTCAGCACATTCAGCTCATTCTTCCACAAGCCGTACTTAGTTATTAACGGTAGGGAGCACATGACAATGAACGGGGTAAATATAGATGCCATACAAATGCCCAATATAGATGACAATTCTTAGTGGTAAAAAAAGATTTATTTTCATTGGTAATATGGATTACTGAGGGTGCTGGAACTGTTTTTAAGTTCAATACAAAAGTGGATAAATATGACGGCCAGTAATAATGGTGCAACACAACTCAAACTGGAAAGACGACACTCAGAGAGTGCAAACCTCCACCAATGCAGCTAAATTCCCGAAAACATATGCTCTCCAGCACAAAATACTCATCTCTCAAGGTCATTTTTTTCTGTGAACTCTAATTTCAGCTTTCTACCAGACTGTGGTATTAGTGTTTGTTTTGTGGTGTTAGTGTGATTTTTAGGCCACTTTAGGTCTCGGGCCAGCTATGTCATGGACCCTGGGATTAGTTACAAAATGACAGCAGTTAGACCTCACTATGTCAATGTATTCAGTACAAATGTCCAAAAATGCATGTATTGACTTTTGACATAAAAAAGCTGAAAAGTTAATCATCTGAAGCCAGTGTCAAATGACACCAGCTGGAACTCCACATCAATTCAACCAGGAGAAATGGCAAAAAAATGTTTTTTGACCTTTAGGTGACCTTGACCTTTGACCCTGACAACCCAAAAATTAATCATGCATAACCAGTGCTGTAAACTACAAAATGACACCAATTACACTGCTCTGTTTCAATATAATGTGTCTATTTCTAGAAAAAAAAACATGCCTTTTGACCCCTTTACCACCACAGTCTAATCAATTGCAAATTGGATAAAGACACGACTTAAATCAAAATTTTGTCGAAATCAGTCAGGTAGCTTTTATGTAGTCCTGCTAACAGACAGACAAAAAATAACCTCTTATTTTATCTCAGCGTATCCACATATTCTGCATAAGTGTCTTTATGTTTCTTTTATTCCAGGCTTTTCTCCCATTTCAGCCAGAGGCCTTGCAGCAGTGAGACAGCACATATGATGGAAGACAAAAATAACAAATCTGCTAAATGAATGCAGGGCTGAGGGTGTCATGGAGAGAAATTAATTGTGCAAGTGTCGACACGCAGCCCATTGGACCGCTTCTCGGAGCTCTCTGGCGTGACCCAGTTTGCGCCCCAGGTGCCCTCGTCCCTGGGAGACACGGTCAATTAGCCAGGGCTCCACCTGTCCGGCGGGGGCACAGCCAGCCACAGACTGACAACTTAATCTTCATTACAAAAATTTGGAATTTGAACAGCTTTTTTAAAGGCTTCCACGTATCATTGAGGGACACTGTTTTTCAGCTCGGTACCTATTTAAATATAGAAAGATAGGTGAACAAGTGTGTCGTTAAACAGATGGACACAGCATCCTGACCGCTGCGTCTTGCGTACCATCTGTTACACGCAGCGAGGAAAACATCAGAGGACGGGCTAATATCATGTACCAGTACGGTTAAAATTACTGATACGAACAGTGATATGTAGACTATGAATACAAAACACCACCACTGGGACACACTTTCAGGGAGAAAGAAATTATTACATATTTATTTTTTTAATATACTTTTTACATATTTATTTGGAGTAATCGTATCTGGAGAAGAGAAGGTGATGCAGCAAGGATGAAGGAAGGGCATGTCTAAGGAATGTCGATGTCTTTCTTTTTCTAAACCCATTTAACTACAAGAGCATCATCATTATTAACTCAGGCAATGATATTCACAGTCCCATTAAACAAGCTACAACAAAGATTTCCTAAAATATAGGCTGACATATAAAATTAGCATTTTTTTTAAACACTCTGGTGAATGTACACCCAAGATGATGGGAGATATCTGGGATGAATGAGTACTGCAACTGGATAACAGACAGGCAGGACTGGAGGAGTCCTATCATGAAAGGTAGAATGTGGTGTACAACACATACACACATACTCACACACACGTACACAACATACACACAACAGTTTCTACACCGGCTTCATGCTTCAAAAGAACCTCATCTTAGTCTTTTTTTTTTTTTTTTTTTTATGTATTTCAGTATCATGTCGTTAGAAACAACCACAAGTGGGTCCATAAACTCAATTTTCCTTCAAAATAAAAAAGGACATTCAACAACAACACTCTAAATGCAATAAAAAGTATTCTTGGAATCGGGCGCTAAAAATGTGTGACAGACTTCACACACGTTTTGGGCCGTCACATCTCTCAGATGCTGGCCATAGCATTAGCATTTCCATCCCATGGGTCTGTCACAGCATTCACAGCGAAAGTTGACGGTTTCTCTCTAGACCTCTACTTTTTCTTTTTTTTGTTCCCCAAAACAAGGAGTAAACAAAATCCCATGGAGAGTGTGGTGGACTGGCCAAGAGTGCACACAAACTGGAGTCAATCCAGAGGGAGATACTGGCAACAAGCCCGGGTCGACCCAACTGTTCCCATTATAGTATCTGATTATGTGCACTTGTCAAATTCTTGAACAGGGGTCAGGGTTGGTGCTGTGGGTACGCATGTTAGATATGCTCATTGAAATGCACATAAATCACTTGAAATTGTCATTTGTAAAAATCTAAAAAGGCAAAAAATAACTCAGCATAAACAAACCTAATCCAAAGATTTGATCGAAAACCTGGTAGTTTTGATTGGCTGGCATTAATAAGGCAACTGAATAAAAGGGGGAAAAAAATTATTATACAGGAAAAAAATTATCTTTGGTGTTCTCATGTGCTGAGAAAGAATGATAACAAGGATTAAACAAAACAACAAAAAACAAAAACTGCGGTTTCTCTGATGCCCACTCAATTTCTAACCTGTCTGAGTTTCCAGGAGGAAACATGTGACATCATGTGCACAATTGATGCGAAAAATAATTAAATGACATTACTTTATCCATGTTTGGAGGAATCTTGCACAGTGCAAATAATAAATGCCCCTAGTGCTGATTACAAATAGTTGTTTTTTGTTTTTTTGTTTGTTTTTTTAAATGGTACAACTTTTGCAACACTATCATGCATCGGATCACTTAACATGAGACAACACAAGGAGGCAGCAGGGTCTTTATGTGGACTCCAGTCCAAAGACTTGGTCCTCAAATTATGCATATTGTCAAATGATTCCTGAAGAAGTCTGTTCAACACTTTGTTTATTTTACGGGTTGTTTTTAGAACCTCTATTCAATATCAACCACTGTTACACACTGCTCTGAAGGATGAAACAACAGCCACTGATTGAAGGATTGGGTGTGGGGCTAGTCGTTGGAGAGCAGCGATTGCGTTTGCAGTTAAATGGCGTTTTACGCTGATATGCTGTTTACTTGCATCGCTGTTTTAGATGGTGATAATAGCACCACTCCTACGGATAACACTGCCTTGCTACAAATACAAGGAATCACGGAGGGGAACAGCGGGGGGGTTTGAACTAGTGCTTTCAACACTGTCAGAACGATGACTCCTCATACAGAAGGAAAATGGCAAAGTACTGGCAGAGCAATACTTCCCATGAATGGACACAGACTTCTGAATGACTGTTTCCTTGAGATCAGATATGAAGATGCAGGGTTGGGTTGGACCGAATCTGGAAGATTTTTGAAGTTTTATGTGGGTTGGTCCTTCTGCAGAGCTGAGATGTCCAGAGCAGGAGGAGCCCGTCCACTCCACTCCTTCAGCTGCCCGTCCTTGAAGAGGAGGTTGAGGGCGGGCAGGGGGACGCCAGACTCTGCCTGGGGCTGACTGAGAGGGTTTGACACGCCACTGTCCAGGTCAGAGGCCTGGATGCCGTCCTGTCAACATGGGGGCAAATGTCACAGATCAGAATGCTATGATATTGCATATGATATGCTATGATATTCGCTGTCTCATTTATAGTCTGAGGCTTCTGTCCACCCCCACCCCACTGTAACTACGTGCTCCTACACTAATGTAACTGATTTAATGTTCAACTTTCAACAAAATAAAACAGCTGCTATAATTACTTCAGTTTATTTCTCGTATTTTTTTGGGTCTGAAAAATGTATTAAGACATTTTTTCTCCATTAAGACTATCTGACAGGGATGGGCAATATGCAGGATATACAGTCGTGGACAAAATTGTTGGTACCCTTCCATTAAAGAAAGAAAAAACCCACAATGGTAAGTGAAATAACTTGAGACTGACAAAAGTAACAATAAATAGTAATTTACTGAACATTGGCTTATGAAAATCAGACATTTCTCTTGAATTGTTGTTCAACAGAATCATTTAACAAAAACAATCTATTTCCATCTAATCTGTCCAAAAGACATTCTCCCAGAAGCATTGTGGCTTGTCAATATGCTTTCAACAGTGGAGTCCTCTTTGGTCGTCTTCCATTAGGTCCACTTTGGCTCAAACATGATGCGATCTTGACCTCGGAGTTCACTTTTAATCTCTTTGGAAGTTGTTCTGGGCTCTTTGGTTACCAATTGTATTATCCGTCTCTTCAATTTGTCATTAATTTTCCTCTTGTGGCCACGTCCAGGGAGATAGGCTGCAGTCCCGAGGACCCTAAACTTCTGAATAATATTTGCAACTTTAGTCACAGGAACATCAAGCTGCTTGGAGATGGTCTTACAGCCTTTACCTTAACATGCTTGTCTATAATTTTCTTTCTTATCTCCTCAAACAAATATCTCCTTTGCTTTCTGTGGTCCGTGTACAGTGTGGTACACACCATGATATCAAACAGCACAGTGACTACTTTTCACCCTTTAAATAGATGGACTGACTGTTTGCAAGATTGAAGACACGTGTGATGCTAATTACAGAATACATATTAGTCTAACATGTCCCTATGGTCAAATTATTTTCAATCTTTTCAAGGGGTCCCATCGTTTTTTGTTGTTTTTTTAAATGATTCTATTGAACCACAATTCAAAAGCAATGTCTGATTCTCATAATTCAATGTTTAGTTAATTGCTATTTATTGCTACTTTTGTCAGTTTCACATTATTTTAGTGACCAATGTAGGTTTTTGTTTCTTTAATGGGAGGGTACCAACAATTTTGTCCACGACTGTGCGTATTGCCCAGCCCTTGCAGATAGTCTTAATGGAGAAAATGTCTTAATAAATTTGTAAAACCCAGTCCTTATATCGCTATCATGGTATTTGAATATGTATAATCCGAGATTTTGGATATGATTGAATTGCAATAAACTGATGCTATTTTCAAACTTTTGTAATATTTGTTTTTAACTGCTTCAATCATTAAATCCAGATTACTGATGATCACTGACATATTTATCCATATCAAGATGGAAGGTCATAAATATTGTAATATATGGATTTGTTACCGAGTCCTAGCACTTATAAAGAGCTTTGGATAAGAAATCTAATGATATTTACAGTGAATTGTATAAAAATAGAATCCATCTGACAAATGCAACCTAAACCGTACTGATTGAACAAAAGAAGCCATCATGGTTGCTGGTTTGTTTTAATCCCGTTATATCATCATCATCATCATCTCTTTATCTAAACATGACAAAAACAGCTGCTTCTGACAGAGACAGCTGTGTTTTTACCTGGAATGACTGAACGAAGCTCAACACCTTTAGTGACAATTTGCGGCTTGAGTGTAGGAGCTCTTGAAGACTGGAGGTTGAAAAAGTTCAAGTTTAGTGCCGCTGCCACATATGTCTTCATACGTTGCTCAGTGTTTTTTTACCTTTCATTGCTGCACAGTTTGTGCGAGGCGATTTTTCGGCACACTTTGCGGTTGAGCTCAGAGCTGAAGAGGGGCATGCCAAAGCACAGTTCAAGAGGGACCCACTCATCTTCAGATGATAGGGCTGAAAGAAAGGTAACGAAACACACTATAAAATGTGATACATGCCATGAACACATATGTGCTTGTTTAAAATCCAAGTTAGGTCATCTCTTCGAAATCTTCAAAGCAAAGATGCTCAAAGAAAAAAATAGACCTACCGTCTGTCTTTCCTTTGCCGTCCCCGTTGTTTTCTTCTGTTACAAGCTCGAAGGACTCGGTGCTGCCGTTGGTGTCCAGGCCCCCACCTAGATGAGTGTCTCCTGGAAGAAAAGCTACAATTACCATTCACCAACAAGACTGTTGACAAACAGCTTGAGTATATTTTAGTTTACAAGCTGTCTGTTGATTAAAATAAACTGTTTTCCATTATGAATGAGATTCAATCAGTAAATTTCATAATAAATGCTAACACCATTTGAACACATGTCCATTACCAAAAGGCTATAACAACGAGGGAGACAATTATGCAGACAAACAGCACAATGAAACTAGGCTGTGAGCAATTTGATCTAATTTGCACAAACAGAGGCAGGACACATTTGCTAATTCAACTATAGGCACTTGTTTCTGTAATGCTCAGGTTCGTACATTTTGTAGCCCCTACCTCTGCACTCAGCACTGTCGCTGGCCCGGCGGCGGTGCCTGTTGTTAGAGTTGAGCATGGTGATGTAGCCACACTGGTGCTCCAGGTCCACATGCTCCTTCAGCTTCTGCAGCGCCTTGTGCGTGCACATGTTGGAGTAGGAGAACTCTGCACCAGAAGAAAAAAAAAACCACACGATCTGTGGAAGTGCTGCCCATGAAGACAATTCATAAAGCGTTTCATTCAAATAAGTACTCCAGCGGACGTAATATTCAGAAAGCGAATGTATTAAGAGGTTGATAGTTTACTGTTACAGTTAAGCTTGACACGCAAATTCATGAGGAAAGGGATTTCAGAGGATTCCAACATCTTTTACTGACACTAAAACCCCTAAAACCCACAAACTGCATATTTGCTTCACCAGGAAAAGGATGGTAACTTGACTGAAGTTATATAAATCATCTGCAGTGTGGTAAACACTAATTACTCTGACTAACTAACATAAGAGTTCAGTGTTAACAGTTATCATTTTTTGGGTTTTTAAAGTATAAACTCCAAATTAGCCACTAGCAAAAAACAGCTTAGCTGGGAGGATTTGAGCTGGAGGTGGACATTTGTTTTTTTACATAATTATTATTATCAATATTATTTATTTCAACTGGTTTTTGTAAGAACACAATTCTAAGATACTTAGTCATGAAAATGGATAGGATAGATGGGTTGAAGTGCTGAGAAGGGTAGTGATATGGTACTGCAAATGTTTGCATTTGAATAAAAACACAAAAGAATTAACCTACCCATCCACTCTTTAATATGTTAATCTTGTTCAGTCAGAAAAGTAATGTTCTTCATAAAACATGTAAAATAAATGCCACTTTTAAAGACTATTATTCTTCACAATGCATTATCATGGCCATATGAACCAACATAACATGATTTTCTAGCTTTATCTTTATGTCGGCTCACCAGCTTTCAGATCTTCCTCGTCAAAGGGGAACGGGATGTGAACCGTTTCTCCATGACCGTGCATACCATGACCCTGCAAGTTACACACAAATATACATACAGCGTAGTTTATATATCTACAGAGTGAGCACCGAATATGTTATTACTGAAAACACGCAAAGATTAGATGTGTAATATTAGATGACGCAATGTGGAAAAGTGTAATAACGAGAAATTAAGCCACAAACAACTTCCTGTATGTTTACCTGAATTAGAACAGCAGAATGTGTGAGGGCATCGTTGAGCATGGTCAGCACGTTGGACGTGGGGACAACTCCAGGATCGTGACCCCAGGAGGTGATCAACAACCTGTCATAGACCTGAACCGAGGAAAAAAGCAGCTCAAAAAGTAATTCTTCCACATCTGCTAATCACTGTCACTGTGAGGACTTGGATGTGATGGTGCAAAGCAGGGACAGTTCAGACTTCTTCAGAAAGCTTAAAGGATCTTGAAACAAAGCAGCAAGCAAACAGAAGGATAAACAACAGAAAATAACATTTCAAAGTTGATAAATAATGTCACTGGTGCTTTTTATATTAGACAATTTTTAATCTTGGAAGTTAAAAACAACATTAGAGGAGACAACACTATTCTGTTCATAGTAAATTATAGTAAATTACAGTAAATTCTCTATATAACTTTGTCCATCAACACTGTCCACACTAAATTGTAGACTACATAAATAACGGTTATAGACTACACTAATATTTTAATATGCTCTTTTTAATATGCTATGTTCATTACTTTAAGCTCTGAGTAAATACCCTTTTATTACTGGAGTTTGCCGAGAATCAGTACAATTAAAAAGAATAAAATTCAGAAGCAGACCACGATAAACTTTCTTTTATAAGTCTGTCTGTGATAATATACTGCATCAAAACTGTCTTTCGTCCCCTGTCTCAATCTCCCAGGCTGCGACTGTGAAGTGCCAAATGCTTCATTCAGAACTGAAGACAGATGAGTCTGATGACCAAAACAGCTTTAAGGTTACCTGTTCCTCCAATTGACGGTCAAAATTGAAAAATGAATCCAATCAAGTATCATTTTTTACTCGCTTTTCTTATCCATCTTCAAAGAGATGATTTTTATGTTTGCTTGCAGTGTCTACCTTAACAGAATAAATTCAGTTCCTCAACATTTATCTACATTTGATTAATTGTTGGCTAACCTGGAATATCTCTGGCAGTTTGCGGAGCCGGGAGCCTTTGGAGAGCAGCAGAGACGGCGGGCCTTGGCCAGTCACATGATACAGGTACAGCTTGAACCAGATGGAGCTCACTTCAGGGATGGCCGGGCCAATGTGCTACAGGGAGAAACAAACACGCTCACGTACAATGTCTAAGAGTGCCGAAACAGGACTAGCACACAGACGTCTTCAGATATTCTTTCTAATTTAATTTCATACCGAAATACACAAAATTTTGTCTGCTACAAAAAAAGACAGTAACTTATTGGATTCTGAGTCTCAGTGGTGTGAGAATAGACAGCATGAATGGAACAATTAGACTTTAACTCCTTTTCTTTGGGCTCAGCCTAAAAGCTGGACTGTGGCCAGGCAAAAGAATTACTTATAAGCCTCCCCTCCCATCCTCTCCCGCTCCTTCTACCTTTGTGCAGTTGGGTTGTTAGGGGCAACTGCAGGCTGAGACCCCTTAAAGCGTCCACACACAGTTACACAAATCACAAGAGTGTACACGAATAAAAAGGGCAAACAAAACACACACGCAAGGGTAAACTTACAAACACACCTATGAAATGAGTGAAGACTGATCTGACACTTCAGCACGCCATATTGTCCCTCCCCCCCGAGGTGTGTACCTGAGGCGTGCAGCTGCTGATGGGTCTGATCTCATTGCTGAGTGGCGCCATCGACACCAGTAGCTTGTAGTTCTTGTTGAGGACGCGACTGCAGGTGGCCTGGTCCAGACCCAGCAGGCTCTCACAACGCAGCATGTCCAAGGGGAAACCTAGTGGGCAGAAAAGCCACAAACTTCTGTACAAAACTTGGAAACAGAAAACAAGCGCAAATACACGCAGCTGGAATTTTTGTGTCTTCTGCTACCTGACTGAAGTAACCCCATGGATGTAGTACATTTCGTGAAGTTGCACTATCAAAATTTGGCTAGTCTACTCCAGTGTAAATAGCAATAATCCAATTCTCATCAAGAAATAATTGTATAGTATATTGCATATACTACTTCATGAATGAAGAGAAACTGAGGAAAGAAGGTCAAATAAAGGTCCTGTAAGTTCACCTGCCTAGTGTTGATAAATCAGTTACATTGTTGGAGAGCAGTGGGTAACATCTAGAGAGACGGTCCCTGCCCTCTTGCAAGGGCACATGTAAAGAATGTCATCTAAAAGGACACAAATGTTATACTCTGCATTTTTTAATTTAATTATCACCTATTTCCACCTAATCATAAAGAGGCAACAGGGGTCTGTATGAGCTGCTGAGAGTTATGATTAACAGAAAACAACCACAGAGTCGAGTCTCATGGATAATCAGTTCCTTTATCCTGTTTGACTTTTTGGTCAAACAGGATAAACGAACTGATGTGTACATTTATTTCACACCATAGAGAGGAAAAAAATCCCTTAAAGGCCATTAGCCATAAGCAATAAAACTACTAGTACACAGGATGATATCTGATGGAGGTTTGGGTGTTGAATTTTGTAATGCCACGTTAATTTAGCTCCATAATTTAAAAGACAGTCTGTCAATAACCTTCCAAAAGTCAAGTGTTCTCTGATGAACAAAAAGATCAATTCACCTCTGTGTTGTCAAGTCAATGTTATTTATTACCATATGGTGCTGCACTGAAGACTTGGAGGTATTCAGCTCCGTTGAGAGATTTCAATTTTCCTTAGATCATCACTAGACTTATGCATGATTGTAATGTTTGTCTAACTGCTGCCAATCGATTCCCAATACGCTCGTCCCTCGACAAACTCCTCGCAGCAGCGGCAGAGGAGGGCTAAGAGATAAAACATCAGTAGTGCGATACACAGCAAAACTAAACATATGAATGTCGAAATGAAAACTACTTAGACACTCAGAGATTTGCTTTTTCATCATTGGAGGACTCACTCTCTGCTGCTCCCCCTAGAGACATTAGTACAACAATACAGCTTTCCTCTAAATCCAGAAATATGTGACCATACTCAAGAAGAACCATTCAAACACAGGTGAGACACAAATAGATCTGCTTCCTAGCTTTAAAGTAAACCGAAATGACCCTTATATGCTTAAATCAATACTGATTTCATTATTCCACTGAACAAGTAATGAAGTAGTTGCATCTGAGTCATTTTCCCCAGGAGTGAAAATGATAGCACAAAATATAATTTTAATGATTTCCTTTTAATAAAAGTGAAATATCTACCTGCTGAATATGAGCATCACTTACTCACTCAATACTAATTATTTTCACTTTTTCTGTCTGATTGAAATGTAAAGCTTTGAAAGAGTTTTGAAAATATGTTTATAGTACAAAAGGTTAGCCGCATCTTTATCACAGATGATGTCAACTGCAGGCAAAAAACAACACAGATGAAGCAAAGCGGAAAGTCTGTGCAGGCAACAGACTTAAACATGAGTTTGTGTACTACTATCTTCCCGATGAGGCAGCAAACATGACCAGCAAACTTCATTTTTCCATGTATGGGTGTATGACATCTGGATCTTCAATGCCCAGAGAGGGAATGACAAAAATGGTATTTATTTTATAATTACCTATATTTGGGATTTCGGGTCCCTGGTCCTGAGTGAGTTCTTTGTTGTAGCGCAGGAAGAGGATAGTATTTTTCAGGGTTAGAGCGTGGTCAAAGTAACGCTGAGCCTCACCCTCTGCAGTGCTCTCCACCTGCAGGCAAAACCAGAGCCATCAAGCTATAAATTACTGTCTGAAACAATTTAGCATCCTGTGGTGTTCAGTGAGAGAGTACTTTCAAGGTAAATCTTCATTTTCTTCTCACCTTCTCCAACTCAGCCAGGAAGGTGTCCAGGGTCTCATCAGACAGCTTACCCACCTCAAACATGGTCACGGCATGACTCTTCAAGTTCTGATGGGTGTAGAAAGACACAGAGGAATCAAGATGTGCAGTTTCTATTTCCAATGAGAATCCATTCATGCGCAGTCACTAACTGGAGACAGATTGCCCATCATGAGGAAGGCTGTGAGGGTGGAGTCGAAGAGGAAGGCAATCCTCTTTGTGGGTGCGGCAGGGATGCTCAGGCTGCTCACACTGGCTGTATCTGCTGCAGAGACATTACAGAAGTTTAATGCATGCTGTAGCACAGCTGCTTAGCTGTATCAGTCTCACAGTGAGGATAAGAGCTCACGGTTTTCTGATTAATTAATAAATTGTGCTTACAAGGACCAAACTCAGAAACATCTGTTTCTCATTAAGTTCAATTTCAACTGATTTCTAATGTGAAAATTTAACTGGTCAATTGCCACTATAACAATATCATATTTGTTAGCCAGAGTAATCCAACTATTCTACCTTAACATGCATAACAAAGTTGAAATAGTATAAAAATGAGACCATTTTAGACAAAAACACTAATATAAGAATGACTTTCAGAAGCACAACAGAGCTTTCCAGAGGAATAATTATCACTGCTGTGTCAAAAACTTCCACAGTTAAGTTCAGGAAGGGCTTCTTGCATTTCAGAAAATGTAATTATCTGACACACAGGAGTATTGATGTCTGGAGAAGCTCCTAAACATGTGTCTGTACAAGTGTGTGTATGGCCAGACAGACCTTGGTCTTCCAAACTGGTGGTGTCTGTGTCGGTGGCCGAGGAGCCGCCCTCCATGACGGGGCTGCCCTGCTCCCAGGACAGCAGCATCTTCTTTTTGAAAGAACAATAGTTTAAAAGTTATAAAACCGACTTAATCTAAATATTCGAACATTGAATGGAAATAGTTTTTTCTGGAAAAACATGTTTCATTTTCACACGAGATGACAGGAGATCGGGTTTCCTAATAAAGGAAACTCAATCATCCAGTGATTGCAGTAGTGTTGTTTCAGGACGATGGATGGTTGAAACCGGGCACGGGAACAGTCAGCACGTACCTGAGTCTGTTGACAGACGGGGCATTCCTCCAGGTGGGGTGGAGCTGGTCTGAGCTGAACACCTGACCCTTCTTCACAGCAAAGCCGAGGCGGCAGTACATGGATACAGCATTCTGATAACAACACAGCAGAAACATGCTTTCAAGACGTTTATAGCATCACTATTCTGTAACATACAATCAACCTGTAACCTGCCGGCCTCCTGATCTTTAAGTATCAAGTATTGGGGATAGACAGTGAGAAACAGAACTGCACTGCACCACTCATTCACAGTCTTGAGACCATTGTTGGAAAAAATTTGACTAATAATAAAACTTCTTCCTGTATGAATGCATGAGATTGACTTAAAACTGTGAGTGATTCTCTCTCTTATCCATCAGAGTAAACTTTAAACTTAGATCACATTAAACTGTCTATACAGGGAAATTAACAGCAAGCATGATAAAAACAAAGTGCTTTGAGGAGGATATTTTATTTACTGTGTTAATATTTAACATTGCTCTAAACATCTGTTTCATTTACTTCAAACAACAACACAAAAGCATTACTGTATTGTGAAAAAGGTTGACTATTTCAGTTTACTATGTGAAGGATGGATGAATGTCTTCTTCCTCTTTACCAAGGATTTTCTAGGAGTCGCCACAGCACATCATTCTCCTCCATGTCTCCCTGTCTTCTGCATCTTCTTTTCTCACATAAACTGTCTGCATATCCTCTTTCACTACATCCATGAATTTCCTCTGTGCCTTCTGCCTGGTAGCTCCATCTTTACTATCCTTCTACCAATATATCCACAGAGGGGCTCTATATGTCCAAATCATCTCAATCTGGCCCCTAACTTTGTCTCCAAAACGTCTGACCTGTGCTGTCCCTCTGATGTGCTCATACCTAATCCTGTCCATCCTTGTCACTACTCCCTGGTAAACCTTTCCTTTCACTTTTGCTGCTACTCTTTTGTCGCAGATCATTCCTGACTCTTTTCTCCACCCACTCCACCCTGTCTGCTCTTACTTCTCCACCTCTTTACCACTCTCCCCTATTGCTTGAACAGTTGACCCTAAATTCTTAAACTCGTGGACCTTTTCTACCCCTTCTCACTTTAGCCTCACCGTTCCACTTTCCTCCCTTTCATTCACACACACACACACATGTATTCAACATGTGTTGTTGCGACTGACTTTCATTCCTCCTCTTTCCAACGCATACGTCCACCTCTCCAAGTTTTCTTCCACCTGCTCCCTGCTCTCACTACAGATCACAATGTCATCTGCAAACATCATCTCCCACAGATTCCTGCCTGACCTCATCTGTCAGTCTGTCCATCACCATAGCAAACAAGAAGGGGTTCAGGGCCGATCCTTGATGCAGTCTCACCTCCACCTTGAAGCCATCCGCCACTCCTACAGCACATCTCACCACTGTCATACTGCTGTCATAAACAGTATATCCTGCAACAGTCTAACATACTTCTCTGCCACTTCAGACTTCCTCATACAGAACCACAGTTCCTCCCTTGGCAATCTGTCTGAGGCTTTCTCTGGATCCACAAAGACACAGTGCAACTCTTTTCTGACATTCTCTATATTTCTCCATCAGTATTCTCAAAGCAAACATGTTGTCTGTAGTGCTCTTTCCTGGCATTAAACCACACTGCTGCTCACAAATTA
The DNA here is from genome assembly GCA_001698575.1 of Mola mola. Lineage (NCBI taxonomy): Eukaryota > Metazoa > Chordata > Actinopteri > Tetraodontiformes > Molidae > Mola > Mola mola. Next base: position 9,030,680 of record KV751318.1, on the reverse strand, counting down.
TCACTCCTTCTCTTAGCTTCACTTCTTTTTCCCAAATCTTCATTGTGTGGCTCATCAGCTTTATCCCTCTGTAGTTGCTACAACTCTGCACATCACCCCTTGTTCCTAAAAAAAAAATGCAAAAGTACACTTTTCCTTCATTCCTCAGGCATCTTTTCACTGTCCAAGAACATATTAAACAGATTTGTCAAAAACTCCACTGCCCTCTCTCCCAGACAGTTCTCATCTGGACCAACTGCCTTTCCATTTTTCAGCCTCTTTTACTAATCTTTGCAATTTCCTGTTCCACAGTTTCCACCTTCCCACCCTTCTTTCACTTGCATTTTCTTCATTCATCAGCTCCTCAATGTACTCCCTCCATCTTCTCAGCACACTCTCCTCACTTGTTTGTCAATTTCCATCCCTGTCCTTAAATCACCCTAACCTGCTGCACATCCTTCCCAGCTCGAACCCTCTTTGTATTCCAAGAGCTTTAGCTCTTTTCTGGTCATTTAAAAAGATTCACTATAATATATCCAAGTTTCACTTGTGAGCATCTAAAAGAGTATTCACGCTGATAACCCTTCAACAAAAAGTCATTTTTTTTCTGGCTACATCATAATTTCCTTAATTCTACACCTCAGTCATGTATTGTTGCCTTGATTTCTTTCTACATCTTAATTCCCCGCTGGTGAAAGCTGAGGTCAACCCTTAGCCAGTCACTTTCTCATATCAAAACAAGCTTAGCAACTGACATTTCCAAGCCCTGGGGCAGTCATTACACAAGGGAAAGTTCAATTCAAATCAAAGTGAACAAGTTCTGCACATCAGTCCCCTCAGACATCTCAATCTTCTCTGATGTCACACAGTTTTCTCCTGGAGGATCGCTGCAACTGCTGCCTTCAATCACTCCCTTTAAATGCTGCTTTTCAGCAGCAGGAAAGAGATGAGACCAAGTGACAGAGGGAGTTCAGTTCTTCATACTGCAGGTCATAACATCGAGGGGGAGCTCAGCTCTACGTCTCATAGAGAGCAATTAGGAAACAGCAGAAAAACTGGGTCAAACTCCAGCACCAATCCGAAAGGAATGTTGCTGCTAAACCCTCTTGCGGAGTCATAGGGCAACATGGATATGATCTGAATGTGAACAGCAAGTGTGCTCATGTGCTTCTGTGTGTGAGAATCTATTTCTCAGGTGAGGCCTATGTGAATATTGATTATGAAACTGTTAAATTATGCAGAAATAGCTACATGATTCACACTGTTTGTCTCATCAATTAGCAAACAGTTTCATTTGAAAAGTTTAACAACAGAGATGACAGCGATGCCAATTTCGTACAATGTACTAGGCTGTGTCTCTGTGTCTCTGTACTGCTCCACTATGCGCCTGTAGCATACAGACAGGCATGCCTCAAAATGGAAGAGAAAATGACCTCCGCATTTTGTCACATTTCCAACATCCCGTTTTTCCTTTCCCTTGTGAAATAAAAGGACTTTGGTCTATGCATTCCAGATGGACTCCCACATTCTGCAGAAAGCAGACACCCACCTTCACTAAGTCCAAGTCAATCTCCAACACGTTTGCCAGCTGAAAGGGGAAGGAGGGAGAAAGGAGAAGGAGAGAGAAATAAATAGGACTCAGCTGAAATACTGATTAATAAACACACAGTCATATTATACAAAATGACAAAGCACATTTGTAAAACCTACTTCCGCTACGTTCGTCTGCTCATCAATGGACACAAAAATTTTGTAGAGAAGTGTTTCAAAGTAGTCGCCTTGGACACGGTTCATGACAAAGCCTTCCAGCGGCGGCACTGAAAGACAAAAATAAAAAAGAAATAATAATAGTGAAAATAATTTACACAGATATTAAGCTGTAGGCAATAACTTGTTTCTACTGCTTTCTTTTTAAATTCTGTGCTTTAACTGACTCAATTATGCATCATTCCAGATCAGTCATTACCCCCAATAATGATGCTCACTCATGTTCCCCAAGTTGTAATTTAGGTGCGTACAATGTTTAATAGCCAAGCAGTGACCACTCAGAGTAGAATGTGCACAAACACACCCACATTAATGTACCTGAGATGCAGCTGTCATCAGATATGGGAACATCCAAGTAGATAAAGCCTCGATTGTACAAGCCTTTAGTACAAAAGCAAACACACAATTAAACCCTGGTAGAGTAATTGACATGATTAGGATAACATCCATTACAATTGCTGTTGCCAAGTTCAGAAAAACAAATCTTATGATACAATTCATTTAGTTATCGAACTTTCTACAGCACAATATACATGCAACAATGGAATGAAAGAAAGCAGAACCAATAAAAAGTCATTTAAACCACTACTTGGATTCAAATAACTCTGTGCTCCCTCATTTAATTGTAATTGTGTGCACTCCATCAGCAGCACTCTAGAGGCAGAGGTTCATCACTGTCAAACTGTACTCTAATTAAAATCTAAACGGCATAGGCACAACCTCAGTCCCTGTGCTGCAAGCTTTCATCACACGAGCATGCTGATGAAAGACCTAAAACTTTCGCGTCAGCCTCCATATCTCTTTTGTTTTACAGTAAAATCTCATTATTTTATGGCAAGTAAAGCGTTAGAGTTCGGTTTTAAAACACTTAGAACAACTCTTTCATTCCTGAGCTGTCTGCACTAATATACTGATTGAACAACAATAATATTCAACAGTGATCAGGATGCTGTTGCTCACAGATTATTGCGTTTAAAAACAGGTTTGGAGACTACTTAAATGGAGAGTGGACCAGATCAATTTTGGAAAACTGAACACACTGAAATGCTTTGTGGTAAAAATCCAGACACATTTAAAATAGCTTAGCTTTTTGGTTTTGGGAGTAAACATTGTGGATGCTTCAGTTTGCCATATATCTGTCTTATTAATGGCATCCTTATGAGCACCATTAGTGTATGGAGTTTGAAAAATATTACTCTATTTCAAATTACACACAAGATAACAAACATCTCAATCATAACGAGTAACACTTGGTTTGGCATCAGTTTCAGAATAATAATTTTAAAGTATATGTATCGCATCAGACAACGCACATGTTTAGAAATTAATCACAAGATGCAATACACATGAATGGTAGGGTCAGTGTCGGATCAGTAGGTGAAAAGGTTAGTAGGCGCATCAAAAAATGACAAGAGTTTTGAAGACAAGCAGTGTATTGCAGTGATAAATATACTTCAAAACAGCTAGTGAGCGATCAGTGGCAAGTCGGCATGGAAAATGTACAAAAATATATGGAAACAACGTTTGAAAAACAAAGTGAGGACAGTGCTGATACTGCGTTTTGTCCTCCAGATGATTGCGCTGGCATTAACCATACGCTGAGCTGTTCAAGTGTTGGTATATACAGTATATTGTTTACTCCACGCATGCTAGGCTTGTTTAAAATGGAATATAATATATTACATATACTCACTTAAAACAACGTTGTACTCCATTGATCCAGCCAGCTGTGGACCAGAATCTATCATCTTATCAATGGTTTTTTTCTCTGCTGGAGAACAGATCTGCAATGACACAATAAACACACAACATTAGAGAACACAGGTGGGTTTGTTTTCTTGGTTTTCAAAACAGTACAGTCTCTAGGAAGATGAGTACATTTAGAAATGCGAGATATGCAGATTCCTGTTTGCCAGTGTTTCTATACTCGCTTGTGGAGAGATGAACAACTGTTGGGAAACTGGCAGGTGTTTTGTTTTTAGTCAGGTGAGACTTCGACATGTAGCGCAGGGGCTCATGGAAGTAACAGCTGTACCTAGTTGGGTAAGTGTGAATTTCAATAAAAGCTCAGGGCAAAAATCACATCAACATACATCATTCTCTCACTTATTCTATGGCTTAATAATACAAGTAATAAGCATAAAAGGGAAGTTTTAAAGAAATTAATCTGAACTACATTGCCTATAATCAAACTCAAGTGAAATGTGAAAAGGGAAAAAGCAAAGCTCTTGACTCACCCTGATGTCATCCTCAGTGATAAATCCTGCCTGTGCAACCCACCACGGCTCCACAGAGATTTCCACTGGTTTGGCCGGCAACAGGTCTCGTGCTGACTTCCTACGGAAGAATTTCTGAGACAAAAGACAGATGAGGAAGCAAGTGACGTGAGATTGACACATTCTGATAAAGGTGGCTGATATTTTGGAAGGGAATGCACAAGTATTTCTGTTGATGGTGTTTTCAGCTTTAATGTGCTACTTTTGGTAGTAATTATACTGATATTTAAGAGTTTGTCATTAGCCAACCATCAAGGGATGAAGATGGATTAAATAATTAGCATTCACACTAAATTTGCATACACAAACAGAGTTATGAGTTTATTAGATGAGGAGAAAGTGTTCTTACTTTGGAGGACCGGCACTGGTTCATCAGGTCAATATACTGGTTTCTTCCAATGCCAAGAAGCCGCAGACCTGTTCATTTGTGGAAATAAACAGGTTTATAACATGCCTCAGTACCTGGCCAAGAACTGGCAACTGCAGAACAGTAGGACAATGGCAAATAAGTCTTATTCAGGTATTTTTCATTTACAGTCTCTGAAACTTTACTAATGGCAAAGTCTGAGAATTAGTTGTTATGGCAACTGCATGCTTTTTTATCTGTAACTAAATGAACACAGAGTATATCTGAGAAAAGACTGAGACATATATAGCAAGTTATTTTCTCATTATAGCAAGAAGGTGTGAAACATTTGGCTGCAATTCCCAATGTGTCATCTCCTCTAGCCTGTGATGCACAGCCATGGAACAGGGAGAGTAAAATGTGCTGGGATGGCTGCCAATGCAAACTGGGACCAGTGAGGAATGTTTGCATTTTGGCCCTCTAATGCAGCAGAAGCCTGCAAACATACCATGCGGTTTCACCGCAAACTACTACCCACATGAAGCTCTCTCTCACAGCCTCTCCATCCACCCACTACTCCATGACACACTTCCAAAGCTCCTTCGAGATTACAGGAGAGAGGCGAGAGTCCTGCAAGCTCGGCAGCCTGCTGGCAGCCTTCTGTCTCCACAGCATGAAGGTCCTGTACTGCCTGGACACAGTCCTCCACAGGCAAACATCAAGGCCTGTTTCACTTGGCAGAAGAAAGTCAAAGAATGCTACAACTGTCTATTCGTTTGACCGAAGGGCTTTGACGCATTATCAATCTGGGTTTGCAATAATTCAAGAGAGACAGTTTGTTAAGAAGCAATTTCCTCACTATGAAATGAGATTTATATCAGTCAATCCAAAAACCTTTTGGCCAGTGCCACTGATGTGGCCACAGAAATATAAGAAAAATGATAAAGCTGTACCGTATTTTTGTTCACAGCTGATCAAAAATGTAAAGGAAAAAAAAAAGAATCATCTGTCAAAAATAAACATCTTCATTGAGACACAAAAAAACCAACAGACTTTCTTAAATAATGTTTACACTGTAAATTAAGCCAAAGCCACAAATTAAAAGTCAGAAAAGGCAAAAAGGCATTGATTAAACAAACGTAAAGGAATCTGCAAATTATTTGGAAAAGCTGAAGGTGGCATCTTCCAATTGCAAAAATATTTGTTTTATCGTGACATCAAACAGGAGAAGAAGGAAATTCTAATAATTGATGTTTGGAATTTTTACTAAAAAAAAAATTTTAAACATTTCACCAAAACAGTAAACAACTAATTTTCTGTCAGTCAAAACACTGAATGTTTCAGCTCTACTTTAGTTTCATTATAGTGCTGAAAAGGACACTATGATTAATACAACAACATCTGACTTTCTTTGAAAATTTCAAATTTAGATTTTAAAGTAACCCTCATTCAATATCTCTTCCCTAAAATGTTGCATCTCTTCCCTGAGACATTTCTGTCATTTCATACATTGGCAGACCTCTGAAAATAAGAGTTGTAACAGAGGGGGACCAGAAGTGCTGAGAAAGCTGGAGGGGGGGGTGTATACAGAACCTCTATAAAGTAATTCAACAGTGTGGGAGAGAAAAACAAAACTCACAGTCAGCAGCAGTGAAGTTGGGCAGAGAGTCGTAACTCTTCTCACTGTTCATAATATCCTGGAGGTGTAAAAAGAAAGAGAGAGAGGAGAAAGAAGACAAGAAAGGGAATAATTAAACTAATTTTTCCTCTTCGTCTTTTCTATGCCCCCTGACTCTGATTAATAACAGGATTAGCAGAACTAGGCAGCCGTGCTAATTTCTGCTCCCCATTTTCATTATGGGCTTAAGACTGATTATCAAAATATGACATAGCCTTTAGCAATGGTGTGACCACAATTAAAGCTCAGTCGAGTCTAATGGAGCACGGTGAGGACGCAGACTAAACCCTTTTAAAGCACAACTGAAACCTAAATGGTTTGTTTATTCTCATAACATGTCATATAAAGGACACTGGGCACAGTGTACATGTGTGTTGTGATGAAATGGGAGGTTTGCTAAATGTGGCAGCTAGCATTGGCACATGCACTCAGAATACACAGGTTTGTGAAGTAATGCAAATACACCCGCAGGCATTATGCAAAGACATTACACATATAGAAAGTAAACATTTTTTAAGAGTTACAAAAAACAGATGACATGTGCATCATATTTTTTAAAGGATCTGCTTTAGCATTGAATAAACCAATAAACAATATTTTTTGTTGCATAAAATTACATATTTCTATTATTGTTTTCATGAAAAATTTCTTTGTTGACTTAAAATAGCTTGGATGTAACTTTACACCTATACATTCCGTTAACTGTACTATATGAGTGAGAAAAGCTGAAACTGGAAACAGATTTTTCTTTAACATACATTAATCAAGATATGGATTTCCTGTAAATCAGCTAATCTTTTCAGCTGTGGTGTGGTAACACATTTGATTTTTGATATTGTATAACAGATCCTCATAGTAGCTCTTAAAGTATTGCTCCTCCATTGACTATACCCCAACTAAACTTATTTCTGTTTTGTAAAATTACATATTTTTTTAAATGAAAAAATACCTCATGGCCTTGTCTATCTAGGTTGTGGGGATCATGAATATGCTACTTCAGTTTGCCCCATCTCTACACACGGCTCTGCACATCAATTGCAGCCGGAGCAAGCCGGAGTTTACCTGCTCCGTCATCTTCCAACTTTTAAACTAGTCTACTACACTATGCACAATGGCACGGACAGGATTGTTTCCTTAGGTTTTTTTAGGTTGAGGACCCCGGCAATCAGAATTAATTTTTCGAGACTGTCTTTGGTGGAATGCAAAATGAAAACAGCAATGACACTGACTGCTTGACTGTCATAGTAAATACATACATACAGAGAAAAAAACAACATATGGACATGTTAACAAGGTCAAAAATGCAACTTTCATCAGAAGCAATCTTTCAATCCTGGTACTGTAAAAACCTCTGACAGACTGTTTCTCTTTGAGCCCAGCAACATCAACCTCAAACAACACACTGAGCTTATCAGTGTGACCAAGGCCAAACTGACTGCAGAGCAAAGAGCAACAGATTTTCCCTGGGGGAATTCAGCCTATGCTCAGTCTTCTGTGTCCCTCTGAGCTGGTAGACGAGGCATCCCTAGACACTGACTGACACCTAGTGTCTGAATAATGCCAAGTCTATCAACAGAGAAAATACCATACACCATATGCTCTTCTGAAACTGTAGAATATCTTATAAACCAACTGAAACTACCTCATAAATAAATGCACTCACTGTGATGAGATATTATGTGCTACGTTTCAAAAGGTTCCCCATTGTTTTTAAAAGCCATTTAGTTTCAAGTGCATGACTCATGCTAGCCAGTGACACACACAGGTTTCTCTTGTATACGTACTGACTCATATGCAAAATAAGACAGTAGATCCATTCAAGTGCGCAAATCAAATATTTCCATCACTCCGGTAGCAAAGGACTAAATAGGGAGGGCGAATACTAACTCCACTTAGGCTCAATACCCCCTTTCAAATAAAATTCCTTGTTCTCCCAATGTATCCAGTTCTTCAGCAAAACCTTGTTTCATGGAAATACATCCAGCAATCTTTGTGTAACCTTGCTTACAAACAAAGCAACTAACTAACAGATGGTGTGAAAACATAACCTCCTTTGCAGAGGTAATTACACATAACAGCAAGGGAGCTCTAAAATATACTGTTCTGCCTTATTATAATGGATGTGTCTGGGATTCCTGGGTTTGTTAGAAACAGCCTTTTTCTGCAGCGGCTTCCCGGAATGCAACAATTGAAGACATTGTTCAAATGTATTGAATTAAGAAATACTGGATGTCTCCGAACCAATTAGACATTCTTTACCACTGCAATGAAATCACCATGTTGTTGGCTTGGAATGGAAGCAGGGCTCCACTACTAAATCAGCCAGGGCTTTTCAGGTAGATTTTCAGGTGCATGAGAAGCTGGTTACTGAGATTTGGATAATAAAAGAGGTTGAGGTTTAGCCTTCCATTAAAAACAACTACAGTATCTCATAAAAGTGGGCACACCCCTCACATTTCAGCCTTTCACCATTTTATCATATCTTCTCAAGGGACAATACTATAGAAATGAAACTTGGATATATTTTAGAATAGTAGGTGTACAGCTTGTATAGCAGTATAGATTTACTATCCACTGAAAATTACTCAAAACACAGCCATCTAAAGCCAGTCTAAATAGCTGGCAACACAATTGAGTACAACCCTAGTGATACCTGCTCATATCGTTCAAACATGCAAAGCCACCTGTCATATTCATCACGTGCATGTATTGTAAATCTATCAGTGCCGGTACTTTCAGCCAATCACAGGTCATTTCAGAGAGAGAGAGTGTTCCTACTGGCTGTTCTACAAGTGTGCACACATGTGCACTTCCCCATACTTGGTGAAAGGCTTATACAATGGCGATATCCCAGCAGGAAAAAGTTGCTCTTCAAGTATTACCAACAACTGCATACAGAGCAAAAAGTCAAAAACAGGAAAAAAGACCAAGATGTCAAAACAACTGTCCAAGAACCCTTCTCAAGGATTCTTCAACTGTCTACAAGCGCAGGATGGAGCTACAGAGACGAAAGAGTAGGGAGAGCTGTTGCTTTGGATTCTAATGCTTGATTCCCAGAAGTTAAAAATTCCTTCTTTCATATAGGTTGAACAACTTTTATTACTATACTTTTATTGCAACAGAAGTTATTCCATCTTGTGTGCATTCAGCGATGTCCAGACAGATGGTTGTACAAATTTCTTTCTCCAAATTTGCGGCCATCTGCCAGTTTTCGGAATGCTGTGATGAAGAATCATACAAATGCACATATCTGCAAACTTCTTCATTCAAATTATCCTTGATTTGATCCATGTTTGTCTCCGAGAGCAGGAAATGAAACAGAAATTTTCGGGAGGAAATAAATAGCGAGCCAGACAACCAATCACAGCTGTTACAGTCTGCATCACTGTGACATGTAGCTGGGTGTGAGATATGACGATTAAAGATTTTGAAGGATTTTAATGTATTGACTGCCAGTGGAGAGAGATCATACAATCAGACTACAGTGCACATTTCATCTGTTGCTGTTGTTGTTGTTCATACACAGCTACTACACTGATTGCTAGTCTGTTTCATGCTTTCCCTCAAGAGACACAGACAAACTAATCATAGCGAGCTGTAGATAGTGTCACAGTTGATTCAAGGCAAAGCAGGATATCATGACTAAAAACGAGACCAGAGAATAAGTCCTTAAAAAGAACGCTACCTCCGTGATATAGAACTGGTTTGGATTTTCCCAAACCAACGAGGCACAATCAACAGTTATTTACTATAGCTGCAAGTACTCGTTGGTGACGTTAGTATTATTCAAGTAACGTTTTACTATTTGCTTACTTGCACAGCGTTGTTTTTGGCTAAAACAGTTGAACTTAGTAAGTGTTAGGTGCAACATGTTAGCAGTGAACAGGAAAAGCAAGGCCTGAAACTTTGATCCAAACAAAATATGTGTAATTAAACTTATAGAAATACTAGTTTGATGTTTTGTCACATGCACTCGAAGCAAACGGATTAACCAGTGGAGACAGTGTCACATCACATCATCTGCTAGCTCTGTTAGTACACACTGCTGCAATGATAACAGAGTGGTGAAGATTAACCTGCTAATGAAAATGGTGACAGGATGGATGCTCCCATCAAGTGTTATGGTATGAGAAAGCTTCTGTAAGCTGATGGTTGGCCAGAGTAAGGCATGACAGGGGAAAGATATACATAGACAGACAGCTGGGCTGAATTAGAAGGCTGTGTTATTCTTTTTTTTCTTCTTTTACAGGCTATATTTTATATGAGGAAATTAGTTTGGTTGTACTATACTCTCAAAATAGTGTAAAAATTCAACATGAAAGAGAATTGTTCTAAAATCGCGATCCTGATAATGTCATAAAAACACATGATATATTCTTATATATTGCCCACCTATAACATGTAATTACATTTCTGGGGAGGTGCAAGCTAGGTAACATCTTAGGGGTTCTGCATAGGATGTGCAACAACACAGTACCTACAATGTAGCTCCAACTCACAAAATCGATCAATTCAGTTTAATGCAGTAGTTGCTTACCTCCATGATTCCTATATAATATGAGAATGGAGTGACACGTAGCCCTTTGACCATGATGTCAGAAAGGTGGTAAGGGTACAGCATCAGATGGTCCCGGCTGTACTTCAGGAGCTCTTCATAATACTTTCGTTCGTCCTTCCTGACATGTCGGACTGCGCAAGAACCACCAAGCCAAGAGTGAGTGTTCATAGTCACACTTTCTACATACAATATATACCAGATCAATCCAGATGAAAACTAAAAGCATTGATTCTCATCAAGCTCCAGAAGGTCAAATGTATTATAAGAAGTATTATTACACAGCTATATTGCACATCATTTTAGTGACATATCACTTAACTTGTAATACATTTAACAAACAAAGACAAGCATGCTGGAGTGTTGTGTCACTGTCACTCAATCTCGTTTTCCTGCTCATAGACATACAGTAACCGTGTACTGATCAAACACTACTGTGTTTCCAGGCTGCCCCCGCCTGTCCCAATGTGCAATGTGTATGTTTAGAACTGGTGTGAGGTATAAACTCCACGCTTACCTAGGTTATTGCGGAATCGCAGCTGGTTGCGTATGCTGTACAGGAGCACATGTTTCTCATACTCACGCTGAGAGTTCCCCAAACTCTGTGGAAGAGATAGCACAGCACAAAAAGCGAGAATTCAATTCAGGGTAAACCCATACAGGGGCTTGAATGTGGATGTGAATACTTCCTGGCTCCAAATGTTGTGTGTGACAATTTACTTAAGACATGCATTTGGGAGTAACCATCACTGCTTATCCAAAGTTGAGCTATGCAGGAACCGACACAGACACATGGAAAACATGCAGTCTACACAGAAGGGCCCTGAATCCTGGCTGGGACCTGAACTCTGATCCCTCTTCTTTATGAGGCGCATTTGGGAATAAGCAACACATAAAACTGTTAAGGTGTGAAAACTAGATTTGGACATAAAGACACAATGCACGGATTTAAGGTCAGGTAATACAGCAGAACCCACCACAAGGCTGCTGCTTCCAAAACAACTTTTTTTAAGAATGCATCTTCAAATACACCGACTGCCAGCTCAGGTGCATCAGCCATAAGTTAGTCAAAAAAATAGAAAACTTTTTGCAGCATCTCTACAACTTTCAATGATATTTACACAACCAGTTCACACACTGTAAGTGTTTGGAGGTCGGGGGTGGTTAAGAGCATCAAAACCATTTTCTATGAGGATGCACGGGGATGCATGCAGCTCAAACACGAGGGTACTGTATTTTCATGCACCCCCTCAATCACATCAACACACACACGTGAGAGCACTTCCATACAAACTACGGACGGTTAAACATCCCTCGTATTTTCATGCGCTGTTACAAATTGTGCGATTGTAAGTGACACCCGGGCGCTAACTTGAGCGATGTGGCGCCATCTAGCAAGCGATCAGTCATGTGATTCCAGTTAAGCAGAAGCTTCAGCAGCTGCAGCTCGCGTATGGTCGGTAAACGTTAGTCAACAGTTTCGGCTGAATCCCCGCAGCGGAGGTCAGCGTGTCGACCCCGACAGCTGCCCGAGTGAGAGACGCAGCACCGCGGTGACATTGACAGGTTCACCCCCCACCCCCTTCTCTCTCCTCTCCCCCAG
>KV751318.1:8980783-9018423 GCA_001698575.1 Mola mola | reverse complement strand
TGCCTGATATGAAATTCCACGTCCGTGTTCATCGCTAGCTAGCTAGCTACCACAAAGCGGAATCCCTCGAGATGTTCGGAAACGGGCTCCCGGGCAAGTCCTCGGTGACTTTACCCTCCCGATACCCAACGACCGAGCAAAGCGAGCCCCCCCCCGGTGAGAACAGACACCTTGTCCGATGATTATTTTGCTTTTACAATGAACGGCCACTTCCTTGTTGTATTTTCGAACAAGCAGTTCGTCACGCTCGTGGCTACATACGTCACTTCCTTTCGAGGCGTGACCGTGGATGTGAATGGAGCGCGAGGAGACAATGAGGAGCGATGGGATTAACAAACCTAATCATTGTCATGGGGAAAAAGATTTGATTATGGTCATTATTGCGACTAAAATAGGCATCTGTATGTCAGGAGATCATGGACGGACTAACCTGCTGCAGAGCCCCGGGGCAGAATGAGCTGCTGGGTCCCCTTTTATGGAGTGGTCATATTTTGTCTTCTACACAATACAAAAGACAAATACATCAGACTTTATTATTGGGATTTTTGACAGTATTTATGTTTAGCATCTAGTTTTTGACCAATGGATTTCACTTTTTAACTTAAGTATATTGCAGTTCAGCAAACACGGTCCACCGTTACATGTCGACTATACTAAAGCTCATGACTTTGCTGACAAATCATTTCACATTTTTGCAATTCAACACGCCCTTTCAGCAGTTTTATTTCAGCTTTCAGCATTGGCAATTTTTTTTCCAGGAAATGCATTTTTTCCCAGTTGAATATTATATCTAATAATTGATCAATATGATAAGCATTCGACCTATAGTAAACAGTATATTCAATGTATACATGGACATGTATGTACATTTGTATGTACATGTGCATTTATTGCCCAAACATTGCTTTGAATATCAAAAGTACATTTGATACCAGCTATCAGATACTTTAAGAATTTAAGTAATTTAAATCATTTTTAACACAATATATTTATTTTTACTCAAGTGACTTTTGGGTACTTTTTACTGTACTGTCAACTGTTTCTTCAGCATTGGTAGAATGAACCACTTGGATGTCACCCGACATTAAACTGATTTGATTTTGGTTTATGTCTGAACCTGTTGAATATACAGTCAGCGGTGCATTTTATCTTATTCTCAAACTGTGCTGCTGTGATTGGTTAGCTTTCGTTCCATTTTTCGATCCCTTTCAGCCTCATTTCCACTCTGACTTCACATTTTAAGACAATCGATGCACAGGCTCTCACAGAAACACTCAGAATGACATGTTTTGATTGCAAAGTGCTCTAACACTTCCAACACAGTAGCTACATGCAGTTAAAGCATTAAAGATATTTTCCTTTTGTTTAGCTCAATAAAACCAACAGAGTTTCGGGTCTTTGTTTTGTAACCTGTTTTGAACCTCTTTGGTATGAAAAATGTGTGAAACCAATGAAATGAGTAGACTTTTACTAATAACAAGGTGATTATGACGATAAAGTGGATCCCAGTTTCATTAAGCGTGACTTTGCAATGTACCAAAAACTTTGATAGAGAGTAAGGTAAATCATCTTTAGAGATCCCTTAACATCCTGTCTACATATCAGTGGTCCCATTTGGTGTGTACACAGGGCTGTGCTCTCAGTTACCAATAGTCAAGAGCCTATTTGTTCTGACATAAAAATCCCCAAAGCCATTACTAAATTTTCTAGAACTGGATAACAAAAGTGAGATTTTGAAGATGAAATGAAAGTGCACCTCAACTTTCATTTTTCAAAGAAGCTGATGTCTGCTGTCAGGTTTGCTGCCTCGCCCCTGAAGGAGCCCATTACACACACCATGGCTGAGCATGAAGCTGTCATTTGGCACCAAAGGTGCATGTGTGCGCATGTCACGATGTCTGAGTATCAGTTATCAGCTTTTTTTTCTTTATGAAGCTGCGTCATTCGATATGCGCTGATGTAATTCCAGTTCCCGTTGTGTGCTGCAAAACAAACATGACAATATTTCACTGTGCTGCCTCAGGACGGGATGTGGTGTTCGATTATGTCAATTATCACAGAAACATAAATATCTCTGGACAGTTTGAGTGGAAGCATGAGGCCAAGGAGATATACTTCAATGTGTGAATCTGTGAATTTAAAATTATATCACAAAATATTTTTTCCAGATACAATTTTATCGGCAAGGTACAAGAATTTACTGCTTGTTTCTCTGTAGGACTGTTTTCGAATTTTTTCCACTAAATGATATCTGCACGTGACCTCTCCTCAGAGGCTGTCTTTAAAGGTTTTCATTTTCATGCAGTTTAATTCGATTTGATTTATTTAAGGGCTTAAGAAGAAAGTAGAAAGAAAAATTAAAAAAAAAAAAGACGAGAGGGGAAAAAGCATTACTTCGTTATCATGATCTTGTTTTACGAATGCATTTTTTTTGTCTGGTTAATTCTAACAAACTACAGCTGCAGTCAACCTTTTTGTCTGTGGCCAATAAAAAAAAAAGCACTTTTTTTGTAAATGTCAAGAAGTGATATGATCATCTGCGTCATGAGAGAGTATTAATAAAGTATTATTTCTGTGTAACAAATAAAACATCAACATCCATCCATTTTCTACCACTTATCCTAGAAAATGAATGGATGCATAGAACTAAAACATCCAAACTAGGTAAACAAACAAAACAACTGCACCGGTAGATTGTTTTTCACTTAACATAAAGTTTTAATTCTTGAGATTTTCCAAGAACTTTGACCCCATTTCAGAATCTTTTCATAGATTTTCTGCCATCTTCATTAATTGATTGCTGTTTATTTATTCATTTATTCATTTATTTGACTGTGGAGCACTTTATTACTGCTGATTATATAAGTTGCATTCTGAAAAAAAATTTTTTGCTTTGCCTCTGTTTCATTTAACAATAACAATGACCTTAAAATCCATGAATTATCACACAATGGACTCATCACAAACTTGTCTGAATTAGGCAAAACACAGGCAACAAACAGCCTGGCACAGACATCACAAGGTAACAACAGCTCAGGCAGGTGAAAGTAATGTCATCAGCACCAACAGACCTTGAGGTGGACTGAGCCCACTTCTTACAGCTGTTTCTCCTGATCAGGCTGGCCCATCAGCACTGCTCTATATTTACTTTCAGCCTAGGTTACACGCATGAGTGACGAGGCCGTCTTCAACAGGCGCAGCATGGGATCGACACTTTGGTAAAACACCAGGCCGGACGGGCCTGGCAGCTGAGTGAGGAACCTGTGATCACTCTCCCTCCACTATCTATTGTAAACACCTTCTCTACTGGACATTGGCAGGGCTACTAAGTTGGCAACTGTGTACCAAACGGTTCTGTGTTACATGAGAGGCCTGGCTGGGGTCACCGTGGCCCGGGGTACTATTTATAGCTGCAGGAATGTATACAGTGGCCTCATGGCGAGCCCTCGCAGTGCCTAACTGGAGAACCTTGTCATTTGTCTGTGTCATGCTCCTGTTTTTCTGACTGCATGGCCCACTTTTCCTCTGGATAATGTTTTGCTTCTCTTCTGACTGGAACTCTTAGGGTTTTTTTAACCATATCCACTGTGCATTTTGGATTTATATTTTTTCTTTGAGCAGGAGGTAAGGATTCCTTCTCTCACAGATAATGCTGATGGTTCATCCAGCAACATACTGTATAAGAACTTTAAATGCTTCAGCAAAGAAATAGTCAAGAAGTGACAAATTGAGCCATATACCTTCAGTATTTGCTTCAGTTGTATCTTTTTCTTGTTAATTTTGATCATGAATGTCTTTTCAGAGAGTCAGACAGTGCTGATGTGGTCCAGCTGGGCCAAATGTAATGCTTCTTTAATTCCAAATAGAATATTTTTTATTGATATAACTTAACATTAAACATTTCAACATGATATAATGTTTCCCCGAAGAGAGCACATTTGTATTAGTTACATGGTAAATGTTCAGTATTATTATTGATGACTAAAAAAGAATGCTAATTTATGACAAAACAATGTTAAAATACTTAATAGTGTGTGGCCCAAGTGGACTTTGTTATAAGGAGCTCTTAGCCTTTTCCTGCTCTCTTTACGATCTAAAGCGAGACCGAGTAGGAAACTGTCAGTCACAGCTACTGGTGTTTTATACGATACAATAAAGATCTGAGGTCCAAATATGTCAGACAGGCCGGGGCCCATAAGTGGGGGTAAATCAGTGGTTGTCGCAGAGGTGGTTAATATACCTAGTGTGGCTAATGGCTCAATTAAAATCCTGCTCCTTAAACAGTGGGATGATTATAAACTCTCCATCCAGTTAGAGACAGATGAAGAGGAGGTACCTGGTGGAGGAGCCGCGATAGAAAACAGCAACAGTGATAGAAGAGGAGGAGAGAGAGGTCCAGAGAGACAAAATTAAACAGATGAGAGATAAACAGACGGTGTGTTGACACAGCTATGTTAATGTTAGCAGTGATAAAGCCCATGTAGCCTATTGCTGTACAGATCCGTCGCGGTTATTTAAAATGGGTAAAAATAGCAACCTGTGAGTTGCTAATCTTCCCATTAAGCACAGATGCTCTGCAGGAATTTTAATAGTTTTAAAGCTAGGCTGTTAAAGGAAGGAGTTTGCTATCAGAGAAACCGCATAGTTAGTCTGGGGTTTTTGTTTAACTCCATCTTAAGTTAAAGTTTAATGCCACATTCTGTGCTGCTGTAGTGTAACTATTTTCTCTGTGACGACACAATGTAATTCTATGAAGTGCCACCATAGTTTCCCAAGAAAAGCATTATTTGGGTTAAAGGTGCAATGTGTGAAATATAGAGGCTCATTCCCAGGTTGTCAAGCACAGATGCTTTGGGTTTCCCAGGATGATGATGTCAGTATTGCTTTGAGTTGAAAGGTCAAGCCAAGAGGTTGTATTTCTCCTTCTCCATTAAAGGTTGTAAAAAATTCCATTACAGTCTATGATTGTTTTATCCTTATTGTCAGTGTTTCATGTTAAAGACAACGTCTGAAACAGTAACAGGCAAACGTGAATATTGCTGTTTTAAGTAATACGAATTAACCACGGGATTCCCCTATACTGGGAGATAATCCTGCTGCATGTGGTCCCTCTGACCCGCTCTGCAACCCATAGAAGCTCCGAGGCTTTAAGTCCATGGCTCCTCAGTACGAAGGTGTTGAGTTTAAAGAAAATGGCCACATGTTCCCAAAGGAATTAGTTAGTTACCTCCATGATGTACAGCTGGTCTATATGAAGTGATTGAAAGTGACTGATTCTAATGTTCTAATCTATCAAAATAACAGAATACATTCAGTTAAATGTCCAGTGTGCAGAGTTTATTTATTTGCAAACACGTAATATAATCTTTTGAACTATTTTAAAGTTAGTGTGCAATCACCTTAAGTCGAAACGAGCTCGGGACTAACAATATGGTCGTAGACATTTTTCCACAGATGGCCACCATAGTTCTCTCACGTACTTGGAGAGGGAGGGGGCAGCGAAGCAGCACTCGGTGGATTGAATCCTATTACCTCACAATTAGATGTCAATAATTTTCACACATTGCACCTTAAATCAGGCCAAGGTCAGACGAGCCACCAACCTAAAGCGTCATTACAAATAAAACAGATCTGTAGTAACTCAACTTTAGCAATGTGGCATGCCTCCACTCACACCAACTAGAAATTGGTGGCTAGAATTATAACTGTGTGTGTGTTGTCATCATTGCCCATGTTTTGGTCAACAATCTTTTTCCGAGAGACAACAAATTTCTTTTTCTTCTCTCTGTACTCTTTCCACAGAATGGCCGGTAGATCACGAGAGGTTTTCTCTTTTAAGGACTCAGAATTTCCATCTCACCTTCTTGCCCAACTCAACATTCTGCGTCAGGAGCACATCCTGACAGACGTTCTGCTCTGCACCGAGCACCAGGAGATCCCCTGCCACAGGAACGTGCTGGTGTCCAGCAGCCCATACTTCCGCGCCATGTTCTGCAGCAACTTCCTGGAGAGCAGACAGGCCCGAGTGAATCTGAAGGGGATCTCATCAAATGTCCTGAGCGGCGTCATGGACTATGTCTACACAGGTTGCATCACCATCACGATGGAAATTGTGCTCCCGCTCATGCAAGCGGCATCCATGCTTCACTATGGAAGCCTCTTTGAGGCCTGTTCCATGTTCCTCCAGGAGCAGCTGAGTCCAGAGAACTGTCTGAGCATGATACGGCTCTCTGAGATCCTTCACTGTGAGAGTCTGAGGGAGAGGGCAAAGGAGATGGCCGTGAGGTGCTTCTCTGATGTCGCTGCTACAGAGGACTTCTGTGAGTTGTCTCTCCCAGAGCTCATGTGCTACCTGGAAGATGACAGACTTTGTGCTGAGGAGGAGCAAGTGTTTGAGACGCTCCTGGCTTGGATACACCACGAACCGTTCTCACGACGTGGCGCAATCCATGATCTCTTCAAGAAGGTTCGTCTTCGCTACATCCATCCCGCCTACCTTTTCCAGTTCATCGCCAATGACCCACTAGTGCAGTCCTCCACCCTCTGCACCGAGATCATAGAGTCAGTGCGTCGCCTCCTGCTGACGGCCAGCACCAAGTGTAGCCAAGAGCTCAAGCCACTCTGGACCACACCACGGCGCTACACCTGCAGAGAGACGCTGGTGGTGGTTGGAGGACGCAAAAACAATGAACAGACCTCACGAGAAGCCCTGCTATATGATGAAAGGACTCACCGTTGGCAGTGGCTTGCTAAGCTCCCCCTGCGCCTCTACAAAGCTGCGTACGTATGCATTCATAGCATCCTCTACGTGCTTGGAGGCCTAAGCCTCTGCATGACATCCGGCGACAGCTCAGTCAGTGCCACAGTTTACACACTGTCCCTCAAGACCAACCAGTGGCGGACTGCTGAGCCCATGTTGGAGCCAAGATACGCACACCAAAGTGTGTCCTACTTGCACTTTATTTTTGTGCTGGGAGGCATTGGGGTGAACAAGAGGATCTCCCAGTCAGTAGAGAGATACAACAGCATGTTTAATCAGTGGGAGAGCATGGCACCGATGCCCACAGCTGTGCTGCATCCCGCCGTGGCAGCCAGCGATCAGAGGATCTACGTTTTCGGCGGGGAGGACGCAATGCAGAATCCAGTCAGGCTGATTCAGGTAAAGAAATGTTCTCGTTTTAGCAGCAGTGACACAAAAGTGAAGTCCAATTCATTGCCACTTATATACAGGCCAAACAAATTTCAAGACCTGGTGTCTTCCTCAGCTCATTCCAGATCCTTCCAGAAAGTTTTTTATTGGCCCATTTCCACAAAACAATACGGTTCAGTTCAGTTCGATACACTACGCATTTTTTTTGCGTTTCCATTGCCAAGCTGTGAATGGTGCCTCTAAGTACTGTGCCAGTTTTTTCACTTTTCCTTTAGGATACCAACCAGAGCTATCCTGTATCATAAAGGGGGGAGTTGACAGAATCGTCCCTCATCCCTGTGACAGTTAGGCCGTCTCTTAAGCAAGCAGTCATAAAAACAGGCATAAAAACCTACCCTCCTTGGTGGAGGTAACAATGAGAGGTTGAGCAAGCGGACAGCATACTGTAATGTTTGTTTGTTGCTCTTGTAAACAGGCTGGCTGGCTGTTGTGTGTCAACAGGTCTATCACATCTCTCGCAACTTTTGGTCCAGGCTTGAGACAAGGACGGTGAAAAATGTCTGCGCTCCTGCTGCTGTCATAGAAGATAAGATCTACATCGTAGGAGGTGAACTCAGTGAATTTTTTTCCAGCTCTCACAGCCCACATTAATGGTTGAAGCAATTTTTTATTTATGGTTCCCACCAGATTCCCAGTGAATAATTGCCACCATTTTATCGAGCTTTTTTTCCCCAACAAACAAAGAGTTTTAGTGCCTAAACGTATCCAAAGTGTAGGAAGACTTTAGCCATCTCAAACAGTGAACGGGTATCATGTGCTTCACATGACCAGGCAGAGTTATGTGATGAACTGGGTGGAGAATATGTTGTTCATGTGTTTAAACACCTCACAAATAAACTCACAAGTAAACTTTTTTTCAATCATTCATTAAATGTGACTATTTTGAGCTGCTGAATATTACATATTCATCGCACAAGCATTTCCAGCAGCACTGCTTGGAATGACCAAAAATAAAGCACAGTGTCCATGTTCAATACAAATAAAAACATAACCAACCATAAGCTCATGTAATATGTGCATATATCAAATACCCATACATGTACATTTTGTATGCATATCAGGTAAAAACATTCATGCATATACAACATAAGTATAAAATATATGAAACCTATTAGAAAATGAAACAATTTCATACGTTGACATATATGTGTATCCCATATGTATGTCTGGCCCATATATTTTAACATATATCTCAAGTAGTTAAATAGTTAATTGTAAACTTTGTCCTCAGTGTTTCAGAGTATATCGATTTGAAAGCCCATCAATATATTTTAATGGTACATACTGTATGTGGATATAAAAGATAGACAATGATGTTTGACATATATGTACACATACATAATTTGTAATTTGTTATTTTTATGAATATTGTTTAAATACACTTGTATGTAACAATTAATTGATGTAGGGAGATGTTTGCAATGTACAGTATTACATTTCAGTGTGAGCATTTAGTAAGTTAGCCTTATTGAAATCTAATCTTCAGGATACACCAGGCGAATGATTGCCTACGACACTAAGGCCAACAAGTTCCTCAAGTGTGAGAACCTGAGGGACCGGCGGATGCATCACAGCGCCACAGTGATCAACAACAGGCTCTACGTGACCGGTGGACGCATCCTCAACAGCCATGATGCCATCGAGGACTCGGACTGCTTTGAGTGTTACGACCCAAAGGCTGACATCTGGACCTCCAAAGGTTCTTTGCCATACAAACTTTTTGACCACGGCTCGCTGCCGCTGGTCTGTGTCTCCAACAAGCCCAACCCGCCATGACCCACCATCTTAGCAACCATGTTGCTCACTTCCCCTCTTTGCCTTGAATTATTGGCCTTTAACGTAGCTACACAAATGGGAAACCTTTGCAAACTGACTGCATTCCTTCACGCAGCTCCGTCCCTGCCACAAGTTAGCGTCGCGTCATTTGAGGCTGACCTCGCTCCGACTCGGAGGCGGGCTCAGCTGAAACGCAGAGTTGTCACGTCGGCAGCACCTCTGGGGTGGAACTGAACTGATACTTACACAACAGCTGTTCAGACATTTGTGTAATCTATAAAAAGCTCCGGCTGCACTGTTTGACTGTAGCTTAAAGTGTTAATGCTTAATTTCCCACACTTTTAAACACAACTTATCACTGCCACTGCCAGCTGTAGTTGACTTCCGTGTAACAATGAGATACATGAGGAATCACATTTGTTTGTTTGTTCATCTTTGCTCTAAAAAGAGAGAGCAGTCAGAGGATAAATTTGCACTATATAGAAAATACATTCCTCCTTGACCCACATGATTCTAGCAACGCAGACTGGTGGCAGGATGTGGACAAACGATCATAGTCTATCATTATTTTTTTTTTGAGAAGCACATTTTTACTCAAATGAAATGACTTGGGCCAACCTGATTCCAGTTTCATTTTCTTCCTGCAGAGCCCTAAAGAGCTTGTTCTGTAATGATCAGATTAAGTAGTAGAAATGGTGTGTGTATTATGAAGTAGAATAAAAGAAACGATGATTTAGATCACTGAAAACACAAAGATTTAAGTGTTTCAGTGGCGATGCACTTTAAATTTCACCAAATGTAACCGCGAGATAAAGAAAAATTGCTTCACAGGCAGCTATGTTAATGGATTTCCAAAGGGCAACTTTGACAAGTTTACGGTGGGCTCAGTACACATGTCACCTGCAGGTGGTTTCTCTTGAGGGTCCCTGCTAATTTAAAATCTGTCCTTCTGAGGACACAAACGGAAACATTTTGAAGAAGGATGCAAGACAGGGAAACAGAAACTCTCTCGCCAACACTACTGCTCAGCTCTGTGACCTTCTTTACCCAAATACAATTGAAGCGAGCTTGTCCGTTTAAAAACATATCAGTGATCCCTGGCTTGATGCTGCTACTTGCTCAATTACTTTGCATTTTCTCCTTTCAATTATTTTGTTTTCTAATGCACAATATGCTTATATTTTTGGATATTAATTTCCCTGTGTCCGACTTATTTATGTCAATCTCTCTTGCTGTTATTTATCTCCGCACAACCAATAAAAGAATCTATTTTGGACCGAGGTTCAGATTTTGTTCTTGTTTTACTGGACTGTGTTTGGTTGCGGTGCAGAAATTGTTCGTGTTCCTTCATGCTTAAGAGAACATTGTGGACATAAACACGGGAACTTGTTCACTGGCTATGTGGTGGCAAGTTTCTTCTCTGTATACCTGCAGACATATTTGTCTGACATGAAATGAATACAGTGCTTCATGTTACCGTTACTGATGTTTGCCGAACTTTTGACCCTTAGGGCCACGTTCATGTCATGGAGAGTGACGACCATCTCCTGAGAGGGGATCTAGTTGCTCCCTGAGAGGCTCACTGTCAGCATGGTATGACCTACTTGTATGCAACCCATCGCCGTCACTGACCTTAGGGGAAGACATGTAGGATCAGATTTCAGCTTTACATTTTAATCCCTGCCCAGTAGTGGAGCAACAGAGAAACTTGCCCATGTGCAGCGACCACAGGGGGGATTTCAGTATACTCCAAACTCTCACTGCTTTAAATGGCTCCTGGTTAGCCTGATCACACTAAATCCCTCACAGTACCCTTCTGTGTTTGTGCCGGTGTGTGTATTCCATATCTGACGCCTGACATAATTATTATCAAGACTTGCGCATAACCCATCAGTTTGTTTACTCTAACCTTGAAGTTTGAACAAATACTCTGACCATTGTGAACAAGCAGCTGTGGGTTGAGTCAGACGTCATGCGCTTGACTCCGTCAGAACAATACCATGTGAAACTTTTATTGAGCTGCCTCTAAACACAAAGCCTGTGTTGACCTTTTATTGGCTGTGTGTTTGCTTGCTTTCCTTCCATAGAGACCAGTGTGTGAGTGTCACCCTTCAGGGAGGCTGTGACCTGGCAAGTTATTTTCAGTGTCCGTTACCAACATGCCAAGGGATAGCGTGTCATTGTCTGAGTCTGTGTGTGCAACAACTATATTGCACCGCAAACTAAGGATGAGCGTTACTCTGTGTATTTTGAATATTTTGCACTGGGGCGATTAAGGGGTAAAATCAAAAAGGTAAATGGTAAAGCACATTTGACACGTAGGGTTAATTTGATGTGGATTGAGGTGGGATTCATTGTAGACATGAAGTGATTGATTAGGGGAAGAAGAAGAGTTTCAGTACCACCAAACTGAAAGTTGTGTTAATGTCTGTTTTCGCGTGTGGAAGACAGACTTCCCTCTCCCTCTTCTCCGCTCCGCTCAGGGTGTTCAGACACCTCTTTATTAGATCCGAGAGGGAAGTACCAAGCAGGAAGTGGGCAGAGGGGAGTTCTGAATTCCGTAATGTAAATTTTCAGTCAAATTATTTATTTATTTTATGTAGTGGATTTTGGTGTGTACATATGTATTAATATCGTATGTAAATCATGGTAATGCGGTTTTGTAGATATTTATCGGGTAGTTTTATGGGTTTGTTTAATGATTTAGTTTTCTCTTGGTACATGCCAATTAGTCTTTGGAGGTTCAGGGATAAAAGCCAGTCATTCGTCGTAGGGCGGATGATGGTTTTGGGGACCTTAAGCATTGTGCTGTAGAAAAAATAAAATAGAATAAATGACTTGATGTACGTCCTCGTCTCTCTGGTCTTCTGATATGTCGCCTCCATCGCTCAAGACAGTTAACACAAACTATATTCACTTCTACATTATAAGAGGCACATATTATTAAGACATGTAAATCTTTCTGTCAGGCATTCTAACATCAAAATCTATTTCAATATTATGCATGGCTTTATTTTGAGTTAGAAGTATAAGGAGGAAAGATTCATTTATAAGAAGAAAATTCCTCCACTCAAAAATGTTTTGAAAAAAAGTTTAATATTTCAGAAAGTTTCATTTCTAGTTAAAATTTTGTTGGATTATAGCTGCAAAGTAAACAGAAAGATGAACAATTGAGTGGCTGAAGGGAGTTTATTGCGCTAAGCATGAAAGAGTAGGTTTTTTTTTCTTCATAAGAAATTAATGGAAAATTTTGTGGAAGGAAAAGGTGAATAATTCAAAGGTTCAATGAGTATAAGGAAGAAAAGTCAAAGTCTTTATGTCCTAAACGAGCTGAACGTTTTGATATATGGTTACAAAAGGGGAAAAACGTAGAAGTGGAAAAAGAATAAAGAACAGGAGAACAATAGTTAATAAGAATAAACTAGAATATGTCCAGCATATTGTGTTTAATGCATTTACATGCTTCAGGCACACATAGTAAGCCCAACGACTTATACTATGTGCTTCACACATAGAAAATGATTTGAGGATAGCACTACTTCCCAATGAAGGTTTATGAAGAATCTAATTCTTAATCATTATTTCTCATAACTGCTGCAGACAATGTTCTCATGACATTCTGTTATGATGTATCAAAATGCTCATTCAGCATAATCATACAACATATTGTGCATATAGTGCTCAATATGGCAGTGATTTAACTGCTTGCAATACACAACTTCCACCGCCTGGTGTCCCCAAGACCGCAACCAACTTCTTCTCAGTCTACCTCTGTCGCCCTCTGTTGTCGTCTAATGATAACGCACACAGATATTCTCATACTGCAATATACAAACATACTGAATTTAACAAGCTTTTAATTCTGCAATAGTATAATAAAAGGAGTTAAAGGTAAGAATCATGATAATTTATTAGAATGTCTTTAAAAACAAATCACAGAACAGCATGCATACATTCCTTACAAACTAGTCAGAAACTGTTTCACTGGAAAATGGCATCGGTTTAACAGGCTGGTTAGGGTTTATTGTCTGTCATTTGGTAACAACTGACACAAAACAGTGTGTGTGTGTGTGTGTGCGTGTGAATCTTTTGCAAGGGAATTACATTCAAATAGTGTTTTATGTTGACCATTAACCCATTCTAAAAAACAACCTGCCATCCATCACTCAAATTTTCATTCATGAGAAAACCCCAGGAGATGGCACTGTAGACCCCCTCCAAGACTTGAAAAAAACTTTAATAACTAACAAAAAAAAACAAAACAAAATAAATTGGTCTAATAAAAGTGCAATTTGTGATTTAGAGAAGTATCTTAACACTGCTGAGTTTATAAACTTTACAATGGAAATAAAATATTGTTCACAATAACACTAACAGAGGTTTCAGAGAATTTCAAATAAAGAAACTATAGAGGCAAAAGTCGCAGAACATGGTATAAATGATACTTCTACTTAGTTACTTTTTTATATTAATTTAAATTTAGAACAATTATAATATACAGCATGTACACATTTGTAATCCAACATTTGTGCGCTTCGATTGCCCACCTGGAAGGTGAAAAGGCAAGAAACCAAACCTTGGATTACATTAATATGTCTCCCTGGGAGTTTATCACACATATGTACAATAGTTCAATAACTACAGAGGCATTCAAAGAAAGAAAATACATTTTGGCACAGGCACAGGTTTGAATATACATTAAAACTAGCCACTGACACCCAACCAGAAAAATATTGTGACTATTCTCTCCCTCTCAACGTGTTTGTGCCTTCAACATGAGAGAAGAGTAAATATGCATATAAACTGTCTAAAAAAAAAAACGATGTAACATTTGGCATAATTGTTGCTGGACGAAAAAGAGGGGCAGGGGGGTGGCAGCGATGTACCCCAGCAGACCTGACAGCAGGATCTACAGTGCATTTCTGTCAAAAGCGAACCTGTTGTTCTTCCTGAGTGCTAGAAGTAAACAGGAACCAGACAATCGACTCATTGCCAAGATCAGGGACGGGCTTTTTTTTTGTTTCTTTTTAAGCCAAATACACATCATTGCAACAATTTTTGGCTTTCTGTACCATGTGATTCTGCTCATACCGCATGTCAAACATACATTTTCTCACCGTGCTCACAATAGCAACACCAGCAGTTTAATTCATCTACTCAACCCACCGTGATTTATAGAAACGTGGGTCTCCTTCGTTATCTGGCAGCTACTCTCAAGTCCTGACCAGTCGTGCCCAAACATAGCGTACCAGCTTTTCCTGAGATGGGGTAAGGTACCTTTTAAGAACCCTTACTAACTTTTTTTTTTGGTAGGGTGGACTGGCTTCATTGTCACAGTGACCCAGTCTGTATCCAAACTAGACTCGAGGGAGAAGGGTTTTTATGATTTGAGTGACTTAGCTCTGGGACATGTGTGAACAAAAGCACACGAGTCAATGCTGCTTCCTACACCTCGTTGATGGTGCGCTCGGAGGGCATGAAGTTGACTGAGTTGGACGAAGACATGTAGAAGGACTGGGTCTTGCGGTTGAGGCGGGCACGCTTGCTGGCCATGCACAGGTTGCGCTTGCTGGAGGAGATGATGTCGGTGATGAACTTTTTGCAGTCTACACAGATCTCCATGGCGACCCAGTCCTCAGTTAGCTCCTTGGGCAGCTCCGGCTCGTCCTGTAACTGGCCGTCTTTGCTGCTACTCTGTTTAGACAACCTGAGGACAGAAAGAAACAATGAACTCAGATCATTTATAACCACATACAAAAAGAAAGGGGAGTACAGGACTCCAGTGACATACTTGGAGACACTTCTGCGTAGGCTGTGCCGGCTATGTCCAGAGCCAAACGGGTTCTTCTCTGGCTCAGCAGGGGCTCCACTTGCCTCTTCCTTAGCCAAAGCAACAGGGCCCAAAGAATAGATGGGCAAGGTGGAGTAGGGTTTAGATGGCAGTCGCATCTGACGTAAAAAATACACAAAATGGTAAAGACCACTTTACGTGGAGCATCGGCAGGTGTTAATGGAGCAGCAGAGCAGCTGTCAAGAGTGTTCAAAAGTGAGTGAAGTCAACAGCCTCTTACCTTTTTAGAGCACTGGGAACACACAGGCCTGTAAAAGACAACAATGAGCCATTAGGTTGAACATGACTGAACAGGTGCCCTTTAAGTTGAGTCGTTCTGGAGATTTTACCATATTATAATAATACTGAGTTTACCTTTTACAGAACTGGCATGTGTAGGACCAGGTAAAGAGTGAGAACCTCTTGGTCCGACATGAAAAGCAAAGCTAGAAAAGTGAAATAAGATGAAGAAGGGAGATTCATTTTCCTGCATTTAATGACAAAATGATCAGTCTGATAACAAAAACTCTTCATGTGGCGTCTACCTTTCCTTTCTTGAGGGCGTTGTAGATGTCTTTGTACTGCTGAAACTTCTCCAGTTCGGCCTTGACAAGAACCTGCCTGATGTGCATCACCTCCTCCACCGTGAGAGCCAGACACTCCACTGGGTAGCAAAACTCCTCCTGGAAACGCGCGTCACATCGACGAAATGAAACTTACACATGTAGATCAGGACACGGAAAACTGAAAACAGTGCAACTGCAAGAAGTGGTGCGACCTCTTGCTGAGGAGACAGATTGTGAACATGGGAGAAATGCACAACTCAGACGAGAGTGATAAGGGTTTGATCAAAAGTAAGACAAACACTGCCAGCACTTTACCAGAAGACCAAGCATGCAATAAGATGATGAAGAGAACGTACGCTCTCTGTGATCACAAACGATGTTTCCACTGAAGTGACAGAACAACAATGAAGTGATGTAGAGAGCATCCTGGTTGTGAAACACACCCATTATGATGATAAAACATAAAACTGTGGATGGATCACTTTACTTTACTACTAAAAACTTAATTCAATTATTTTCACTGTTTACTATATTTAAACTGTAACTGTTCTCCGATATTGAATGTCTCGGAACTTTCATTTCCATGTAACCAATTTGCAAGTGGGCCCCCAACGCGGTGCAATGTTGTTGCGAGGAGAACTCTGTTTAATCTCACTACATGGGAGTAAAAATTGCTCAAGGGAGTTTCTTGCCGATTGAGTACCCTCAGTCAGCTTGGATTAAAGCTGTGAATGTTTACAGACAATGTTTTGACTCTTTCCGTTCTCTATATGGTTTTCAGGGTTTCCCCATACACTGTGATGTGCCTTTGATGACAAGCTGTAAAAGTGACCTACCGTTCCCTGAGCACCGCTGGCAGCTTCCACCTGACCAGCAGAAAGAGGTAACATAACATTCAAACAGGGACCTTGTATTCCTGCAAGTTTATCACTTGCAGAATGTTCACTTGATATAATCTAATACAAGAACTTGGGAATGTTTATAAAAAAAAAAAAACAGTGTAACTGTGGCCGAAAAAAAACTTTGTACATGAAATTTAATTTGATTGCACCAGAACTTCATAACAGGGAGTCCCATGACAGAACATCCTTCTCAAAAGGAGAGTCCTTTCAAGCGGCAGCAGGATTTCATTCTGTCTGCTCAGTCAAAAGCACAGCTAGCAATCTTACACATCCTCGCCATGTCTCCTTCTGTCCTGCTCTCTCATTTCAGTCTGTACTGTATGTTGTTATGACATTAAATTAAGAATAGGCTCATGGACAGACAGAAGATTGACCAAAGTACCTTGCTGCTGGGATCCGCCATCAGCTGCAGCATTAAAGAAAATAGGAAATGACTGCAAGTAAGTCTTGGGGATAAGAAAGCTGACCAGTGTAAACATTTTACTGAGCTGTAACATGAACACCAGAGAGGGAGGCAAACTGCAACGAGGATCTTAAGAGTTTGACAAAAGTAACTCATTTGACAGTATCTACTTGAAAAGAAAAAATCATGTCAAGTGGGAAAAAAAAAACATGGCTCTATTTTTCTAAAAACAAATATAACAAACTAACCACGAATAAGTTAGTTATCCTTAGTTTTAAAAAAAACAAGTAGGATGTAATATCTAACATAGTTGAGACGTTGTCACTAAAGATAAAGGGTATAGAAAGATAAAAATATCTCCAGGACATCCATCTTCACCTGGGCTTTAAGTTTTTGGGTTTTTTTTTATCTGATTTAATGATCTTGGGGTGTTTGACTACTTCTCGGACTACTTGCTGGGTCCACCATTAAACTAGCAAGTGGTGAGAATGAACCACTTCCGTCCAATTCCCCTCGTCCTGTGCTTTCAATTACAGCCATCAATCTCACTGGAATCACACGATCGACGCAGAGTGACTCAGTGAGCCAGTGACCTCAGGCAAACAAATGACTAGTCACAGGACAAGAGTAAATTCAGCAGTATTGTATTCAGCTGGAGTTCATTCAAAACGTAATGGTCAAGTTTGTGATCTGTTATTCTACCAATCTTGCAATTCTCATGTATGTTTAAGCATTTTAATCCATATTACCTCTAGAGATAAAGTAATCCATGTTTTTCTGTTACAATATGAGTCCAGAGTCCAGATATTTGAATATCATGTGTGTTACCTGAGGCTGAAGCTGACTGACTTTGAGTATCGGTCAGACCATTTTATTTCAGGACGTTAGTGCATGCCAGGAAACCTCCAGATGTATTGAGTTTACTGACCATTGTGGGGCGCTGGAGGGTTGTTAAAGTTTGAACGTTACTGGCTAAAATGGTTAACATCATTAAAAAAAAAAAAACAAGGTACTCCGTGTTCAAGTTTACACTAAAAAAAGTTTCTGAAATGGATACGGTTGCACCAGATGACAGATGAGGTCTCTTACACATGTAGTGCTTCAGACATACAGCGCTTGACTAACATTTCATAGTATCATTGACACCTAGTCAAGTTCTATAGGGGCATTTTATTACAGGGTTAACTTAAGGAGGCATTTCACTTTCCCTGGCTCAGATATTAACTTCCCACGGGCCAGCATTAAGCCCTAACATCCTATCTACCAGTAGACTGAGGAATGCTGATCAGTGACATCTGTCTGGTACCTGACGGCTAATCCGTCATATACTGTATATCTTTATACTTGATTTGGTAAGATTTATGTGTGAAATGCAAAGTCTGTAAAATCAGATGGCATGTTAAGAGATTGTTGTCAACTCTGGAGGCTTAATTCAGTCATTGACACAGGGCTTGATAAATAATCCAGCACAAATGTTCTCTATAGTTAACTTACCAAAGACTTGGAGGTCTGTCTCAACAGAGGTGCAAATGGGCAGACACTAGTGGGAGCCTCTTTCTCGATGGAGTGCCGCCTCTGTGGAGACTGACGCTTGTCTGGCTGTGGGGTGGCGGAGATGGGAAGGAACTTTGGAGCAGCTGATTACAAAAAAAAAGGAAGTTTTGTTTAAATATTTTGGATACATTTTTAGGACTTGGATATGCTTGTATTGGTCATGAAGATGAATATGTTATCATATATTTCCAGGTGAGCGCTTACCTTTCTTCCCTATGACAGATTCAGGTGACGTGTCCTCCATCAAAGACGTGGACATGCTAGTGCTGCTCTGTGTGCCATCCTCCTGTCAATCAGAACATATATTTAGTCACATGATACTGAC
The DNA here is from genome assembly GCA_001698575.1 of Mola mola. Lineage (NCBI taxonomy): Eukaryota > Metazoa > Chordata > Actinopteri > Tetraodontiformes > Molidae > Mola > Mola mola. Next base: position 8,999,857 of record KV751318.1, on the reverse strand, counting down.
AGCAATGCTAGGAATAACTTATGGTAAAACAAAATCCTGTTTATTTTCCAATGTCGTTTGTCTATGAAATGATTTCCAGACAAATAGCCTGTTCAAAACTAGTTTTGCAGATTACTTTAAGCGCCAGTCAACTTGCAATTTACATCCATCTGTAACCAGGTTCATATAATGTAACGTAGTGACTGATCGAGAGCATCATCACAATTCCCCGAAGCACAATATCAGCAAAACCAAAGACCTCATAGTGCACTACAGTGTTTCAAACTGGAACACTGCTGTAAAGAAACTACGGATTATACATCCTTAACCCAACAGTACAAAGGTTCTGTACAATCAGCAAAGTTCTAACGTAGACACCTAAATTAGTAGAACTGATTCAGTATCTAATCAAATGTGAAACATAGTCAATATCCCCTGCTGTTCCTGATGTCACAGTATGGTTCACCTCTGACCTTTTTGGATATAAAGTGTTAACATATTTTATCCAATTAGAAATTGATACGAACTCTTGTCAGATTTATTATGTGAATTAATGAGTTATGTCTAAAAGAATTGTTTAAAAAAAAAACAACAAAAAAACAAAAAAAACAGTGACCTTATTTGACCTTTGACTCTGGCCTGCAAAATCTAATACAATCATTTCATGTGTGAATCCAAATTAGACCCCAACTGATATAAAATTTTGGGAGCCATTACTGATAGTAAAAATTTTTGTAATTTTTGTAACAAAGATATGCAATGGATGCAGAATATTTTACAGATAAACAATGAGCTTTTACTGACTTAAACAGCTTTCAGCTGTCCACCAAAACAGTAACTTTCACTGGAAATTCAATATAAGTCATCCCATCTTTTTCTGGAATGTGTTCTTTAAAACCAACTTTTTGATATTGGCCAGTATTGATAACATAGAAGCCAATACCGATATATCTGTGATAGGCCGATAATATTGGCCAAACCGGTATGTCGGTTGGGCTCTAATCCATATCAACGATTGTGGAAAATCTGATGAAACTATCGAGGTGAAATATCATATTTACAAGAATGAGATGGACAACCCCAAAAAACGATGCCTCCAACCACAGCTGTTACAGGCTAACGCTTTCTGGACTGCAATAAAAAAATGGTAACTTTCCTATAATTACTGTGCAGTGTCTGTGCCTTTTGCAAGCTTACTTAGCCATGGGAAAAGACTTTAAAGGACACTATGTTGCAAGAGTTGGCATCACCATTTTCCTAGTTGGTTAGCTGGACTGGCATTAATGATCATCTTATGATGCCAGCTAAAAAGGGTCAGATAACTTACATCTGATTCGGAGCTGTCCAGCTCAGCCAGCGTAGGTGCTCTGAGCAGCCTCTTCCTCTGGGTGAGGGGCTGCGCTGCACCTTGACCGGGTCCCATGGTGCCACTAGCCAGAGACTGAGTACTGACAGCCAACTTCCTGGATGCATCCGGAGTGTCTGCAGGTGAAAGTTAAATGGAAAACAAACTTAATTCTCATTGCCTGTTTTCTTATCTTAATAGCTGGTCATCTTGCCTCCAGTGTAAACGAGTTATATCTTTGCATTGTAACCACATGATTGCAGAGCATACCCAGACCACATGGTGAACTAGATAAGCCCTGACCATATGCTGCCACATGCTTATGCCAGAGACTACCTCTGTCAGTCTACTTAAAGAAGGACACTTAAATGTATTATGACAAAAGGCAAAAACAAAACATTGCTTCATGAGTGAATTACCTGAACTCCGGAACAAGTCCTGAGGCGTGCTGATACTTTTTCCTGCACCTGTAAATGAATATAACCTTCAGTAAGACCATTTACATTAACACTCACACACAGTATATACACATCTCCATCCTAAACGGCACGTTTTTCAACACTTGACTTGGAGATCTTGACAGCAACAAGCATGTGCCAGAACATGTGAGAACTGAGGGACTGGTGTGTAAAAACAGATTCATTCACACACAAATAAGGTACAAGGGGGTGAAGGGAAGTGCCAGATAAAGATGAGTCAAGCCACAGTGCATTCATCTCAATTATGGTCATCCTGCGCTACATTCAGATCCTCATCTGCCATTCAACTTTTTATCTGAAGTGGGCGGCTGATGCTGGTGTTGCATAACTTTTCATATTTCACAGCAAGTGCAGATTAGGTTGACAAGCAGGACATACTGGCTGCAGCTGAGTGGTGATCAGTAATCCCACCCTACTTGCTCTGGTTCAAAGGTTAGTCCTGCTCACCTAAACCGCACTGGATAGCTGGTAGACTTTAAATCATTCACAAATGTAGAAATGCTGCCATGAAGCATTTTTAATATAAAAATGAATTAACATGAAGTTTGCCTGAGACTATGTTGCACTGCGTTAAACCCATCTCTTCCTTTTTCATAGCAGTAAAAGTAACTGTAATGTGTTTCAAACACAGCATAAAAAAAACAATAGGGTGTGTCTGAGTGCTAACCCTAAATTAGCCCAGAATGAAAAACAAGGTACAACAACAGGTACACAATAGGTTGACGTCCAACTTTACCTGATGAGTCAAAACTGTGAGACATGCGAAGAGGTCGCATGACTTACAGATATGCCCATGATTGGGGGAGGGAAAAAAAAAAGGAAATGGAAGCAAATAGGAGAAAAAAAGATCCATGAAAGTTAAAATGAATGGTGAAGTCCAGTAATCATCCAAGTTAGAAAATACATTTTGGACAGATTAAAGAGGACCATATTATTTTTAGCTACAGTTTCAAAGAACCCAGAGAGCCTCGCATATGTAGGATTATGCAACAACTTCTCCGTGTTACCCTCTTATAATCCTCTAACAAAAGGTGTCTTGTGTGAAACACTGTACATTATAGACTTGAAAAGTATTAAAACATCTTGCACGAAACAAGCCAATTATGACATGCAGCATGCCAAAAGGATAACCTGCCTCCTATTCGTAAAAGCATCCATACAGCATTACATGAAGAAACTATATTAACAGTGTGATTGAGTCCAAACCAAAGAATTTATCTGAAGCCACAACAGCTAGTTGAGCAGTGCAGCTCTGGCAAACATTTGAAGGTTTACAGCTGCAGTCAAAACGATCCTTGTTTAAACACTGACATTTCTAATGAAGTGGACCGATCAATATAGGAAGAGGGCTGTTAGAGTAACCATGATGGATGTGGTTAAGTATGATAAAGCTGTGGTTAATGGCTTTTTGTACTGCACGGTGGGGTAAGGGCAGCCATGCAGTAGTTCAACAGTCAAAGAATATATTCAGATAACGAAAAAAGATCCAGTTTAAACAAAGGGACCATCTTATTTGCATATGAGTTACAACCAGTCGAGTATTCCACAAGTTTATTACATTTCCTGCATGTGAACACAAACACATCAGCAGCTTACCCAGGCGGCTTCTGCGGATCATGTCCGGCGAGACTGGCCTGAGCTTCCTCTCAGCTTTGATGCCCTCCAGCAGGCGCTCGTGGAGGCTCTGGGGACGTGGAGGGTGGGGCTTCAGTTTACGAGCTGACACCTGACAAGACAACCACAATAAGTGAGCTTTCAACTGTTACCACCACAGACATTAAAGAAAGAGTTTGTGTGTGAGAGACAATGTGCCTCATCATTCACACCCAGTCCTTTGCAACTGAGTGAACACCATTGTACTCATAAAACAGCTGACAACAAAATACGGTTTTCACCACCTTGCTGAAAGTCGATCCTTCCCAAAATGTTGCAAACTGAACTTTTGCTGAGATGGAAAAGCACTAGACAACATTATTGCATACTGCACTGATTAAATTGTAAGGATAGCTAACTTTAAAGGACTGACAGTAACAATGGAAAACCTATAAGTAACTTGTGTGCTACTCACGGGGTTGAGGGGTGGTCGTGATCTGATGAATTCTAGAATGATCTCATGTGCACTCTTCTTTAACCTTGGTGGGATGTCTCCATTCACCTGGAATTTTTATCAGTGAACAGCCAATAGAGATACATATTTTAAAGGCAATGACATTTTTGTTTTGTGGCTTATTCAAAACACAAATATGCAAGTTCGTCAAATCTTCACCATGACTTTTCGTAGCTTGTAACGTTTGGAGCGTATGTCATCCATCAGCATTTCGTACGGCGTCAGCTGGTACTCAATGGGTAGTGGGTTGTACTGACGCTCCTGAACCTTCTTCAGCTTCACACCATCCCGAAGATCTCGCATCACCTGCACCCAGAACCGCGCCTGGGAGGGACAAAAAGATAAAACATAATTTTACTACTGAAGTTTTAATTAGTAAACATGCACATTAAAGTTGTATGGTTACGAAGTTAAATCTACTGGTGTAGTAAAGAGATACTGTTACCCAGTCTGAATTTTGTAGCTCATCGAGGTCTTTGACAGGTTCCTGTGCTTCACCTTCCATTTTCCGAAGGTTCTGGCAAAGAGAAACAAAAAAAACAAAAAAAACAACAGTAAACATACAGAAAATATTGTGGCCAACTGCATTCATTGGCCTAAATCAAATTAAGGTCAATGGCAAGTGTCCATGATGTCAAAGCAGCCTGGTTAATTAATCAGTGGAGGATTGAGAGCGTTCCAGAGGGGAAAAAAAGAAGGAATTAGGCAATAACTACATACTGTCCGCCTGCTTTATCCTCGCTGCACAAGCTAGTTTACAGGAAGCTCTGTGTGACTAGTTTCAATGTCAAACTGGGTAAAGTTGGGTAAATATGTACATAATTACATATTCAAAAAGTAAATATTCCACTCATAATATAAATCTGAGTTCAGTTCTGGTTTATTAAGATTTTCAGGGCAGATGCAGCCAAGACGATCTACAAGATCATTGATAGCTGCTTCTTTAATTATCATCTCCATATCTACTCCTCCACACATTACTGCTTCACCCATGTATGTTCCCTGCTCTTTTAACTTCCTCTTCTAATATCCATATGTAATACCTACTGCCTGCGACCAATTTGTCTTTCACCATCCATCAGATTTTACACTGACAACATCTAACTGGTTTCTCATGGTCACCTTTCACGGAAAGGTGTTCATTTCCATTTTTTTTTAGACTGGAAGAAAAGAGTAGGGCTATCAAGGGGAAAGAAAAAATAAAAAATAAAAAGAGCAAGAGAAACTGCAAGAAAGATTCATTCACCAACCTAATTTGTAAGCATGAGTGGTACTGTGTATGGTTACTCATTAGCGATTAGCCTGTAACATGCGGTGCTGCAGGAGACCCTTTAACTACAGGTCCCTGCCTCTAAGCAGCTTAAATTGATGTAATATGGTTAAAGTTGATTCTATAGCCATATATTACATAAGAGTGTATGCATGAATCATGCATGCTGCAGATGACACGGCCAGTACATACTGCAAGAGTGTACCTACTGTGCAATAAAGCTACGACATCTAAGAAGCATCCAAACAGTCATGTGGCTACATATTCTCTAAACCCCAACCAAATTAGGGGCAGGAAAATTGTACTAAAATAGCACAAACATGTTATTTGATGTCCTTCTCGAATAGTTGAGCAGGGTACAACACATCGATTTCCACCAGCTCTATATTACACTTGAAAAAGTCAATCTAGTGTCTATTAAAATACCTTTTTATTATTGCTGTGAAGTGGACATTCAGAGTACAAGATTGTAAAAATAGAGTCTACAGTTTGCATTCTTTGCCAATAATCACTCAAACAAATTGCAATAATAGCATGATGTTCTTCAATGAGAATATGCACTGATGTGTAAGATCAGGCAGCTAGTCCTCATATCTTCTATTGTGAATTTCTTTAATGGAATTTTTCCAGCTAACAGTTTTCAATTTAAACAAATAGTCAACTGCAGCACCTTATCTTGGTGGTTAAGTGTTTAAAACATTCTGTCTCCTAAGAATCTCTCACTATTCAAACTCAATTATTGTAACGTCAGAACTTCCGCTTCCATAAAAATATCTGCCAATAAGCTCATATACCCACACAAGAAACAGGATGTCAGATCACGTTAAAGCCATACTACGTTAATTCCAAGTAATGTGAGTGATGTTGATTTCTTAGCTACCCTGACATGGGGTCCAGACTGGGGCCACACTGGGCCCACTTATTCTGGGCCATTACCCTTTTTGTAGCCTTTTCTGTCACTATTGTGCAGTTTCTGGGCACCACTCTGTTATTTTTCTTCACAGTTTGACACAGCCTCTTGACCTAATTCAACAGATTGAATTGCCCACATAGCGCACCAACATACCAAGGTAGATACACCCCACACAAATGACAGTTCAGTGCTTCCTCATACCCTCTAATCTGTTGTTCCCTTTCAGTTTTAGACTTCTTTCAAAGTTCGTGACATGCTAATGAATCAGATGTGCTAAGTTTGACTCAACACACAAGTGAAGAAAATTACCCCATTTTGGCAATGTGGAATAAGAAGCAAAAATTAAAAGTGAGAGTAAAAGTTAAATCATCATTTCCAGAATAGATTTAGGTGACACACTTTAATATGCAAGAATGTTGCATTTATCACAAACTTATCCATGTCACGTGCTAGAATGTCTCACCTCCTTGGCACTTTTGATTTTTTCCAGAAAGGTTCGAAGTTCCCTGGTCTCAGCATAGAGAGCACGGCATACAGCCTGGTAATGGTTGGGGGCGTCTGATGGACTGGGCAGGTGGGAAGAACATAGCTGTCGAAGATCAAAATGAAAGAGCTGTGTTATTATAAAGCTGTTTTTACGCAGTAATTATTAATTCAACACAGCTAAAGCACATCAACTGGTATAGCTTTTCAACCACAGCCAATTGTTATTAAATTTTCAAAGAAGAATGCACATGTGTACAGAGATTTTTCAGATTTTGTTTCTTCAGGAACACAGGAGAATTTGAGGGAAGAAGAGTAATGATCACGTTTCCTTTTTGTTTTTGATTTTGTTTTGCTTGTAATAATTCACATTTGTATCATGAAAAACACAGTATTTGGAGCCAATGTGTAAAATGGACTAAAAAGAAGAAAAATCTATGCTAGCAACTCAAACATAACAGACACTCAAGATGAATGCTAATGTCAACATTTGTGTGTTAGTATGCTAATGTTTGGTAATTAGCACTAAAGCCAAGGTGCAGCTAATGGAATGTGAATTGTTTTTATGAAGTGTATATTGGTAAAAAGAAAAGTTTGACTGACAAAAAGTCAGCAATTTCAAAATTTGATATAAACTGTTGTTGAGACATTTTACTACAAGCCTATGGGGGACAATAATTATAACTTACACATTTACACATTTCTTGAGATATTTCTGTGAAAGTGAAACTACCTAAACCAGAATTATCCCACAGCATGAACCTGATTGTCCAGTTGGGCTGAGCATCATCTGCACCATTTAAAGCTCTGACCTCTATGGTATTTGACTGTAAAGATATAAAGGCTGCTTGCCAGGTGGCTGGATGAGGCGTCAAATTATCTTCAATAACACAAAGGGAAAACCAGACCTATGACATATTTTCACGTTCTTCTGATGGGCTTGGCTTGCCGCAGGAATTTGTGACACAGCAGAAAGCGTCTTCTTCCCTGTCCATTTCACAACTCAAATGACACATGAGCAGTGTGTGTTTTTGTACAATTATTAAAATACTGCTGCATCTGTAGTTTCCACTGTTTGTGCTTAAAACAATGATCTGGATCACAACAAGCTTAACTTGAAAGACTGAATGATAAACTGTAGGTTAAATACCTGTACATAGCTTGAAATTACATTAACATGTGTTAATATGTTACGATGTGGAAATTTGGTGTTAAAAAATGGATAGTTACAACTTTTTAACTCTATTTTGCTACAGAAAATTCCATTAAAGCAAGTTTGACGTCAAACTATTTCCATCCCAGCGGGATGCTTCACTAGCAAGTCCTTTCATCTCTTCTCAGCTCCTCGTCTCACTGAACCCTAATCAACACAACCTAGTGCCTCTTCTTGACAGAGCAGCGAGTAAAGGAAATAGATCAGTCAGGAATGTGTATGTGTATTATCCAATCTAACCATGTCGTAGCAACATATTGCTGTTTGCACTCAAGCGAACAATTGTTCGAGGAATTAGGAGCTAGGCTTGACAAGCACTGGCAGTAAACAGACCCGAGTTTTGTATTCCACAACAGATTCATTACAGAGGCAACGGGCTGAGAATTTTACTTAGTCTATTCCCAAATACCGAGGTGTTTACGCAACTATAATTACCATTCTCATATTCAGAAGCTGCTTGGGGAATTCATTGGTTCAACTGTTTTGGAGCTGGAGTGATAATGATATGTGGATGCGCAGTTAACAGCCTGAAATAAATATATCAAACAAGTAAAACTGCGAAAGCACTACAGGTTGGATAAAGAGGAAATATTCAGAGCAGTCAATCAGCATTTATAACATGTCTTTGATAACTTCAATAATTTGCTGTGCCATTTTTGATATGTAATGGATCTTTCCCAGGCTGATCGCTAGAGCCATGACAGATTGAAATGTCTCAGTCTATTATAAGAGTTATTAGGAGGGTATTACAGTGTATCCTTACCAAGTGTGCCTTTACCTCCGCCAACAAAGGTAAAAATACAAAAACCCAGCATTCACAAAATGCACCGCAAACCCCCCCCCCAATGACTTACGGCGATGATGTCTCGGTAGCTGCGAATGCTACTGACTGGGTTGGTGGTGGTAGCAGAGACAGACTCCTCTTCCTCCTCGCACTCGTCCTCCTCCTCCGTGGCTTCATAGCCCTCGTCAGGACAGGGGTCGCTCTCGGTTTCTTCAGGGTTGGTCATCATGTCGATCAAGCGCTCGAGCGGCGGGCTGAGTTCCCGCTCTTCGTTTTCTTTGAGGCCATAGTCCAGAGCTTTGTAAATCATGACACCCAGTGAGTCAATAATCTGTGGGACAATGGACAGACACGATGTTGTAGATTATTATTGTATCAAATTTAATAAGATTTGGTCTCAGGCTAAAAACAGTTCCTTTCAATTTCCACAAAAACGGATCAGGCTCATGTATAAAAGACTTTCATCCCAGTTTCAATCTCAAAGAATTAATTCATCCACACAACAATTCAAGATTGGCATCTGCTGATTTACACAATATCAGTTTCTTCTTGTCTAAGTCAGTAAAAATAAACGGCACAGAGTATGGACTGCAAGCAATAATTCACTATCACTCCTGGACACTGCTATTTCTGCTTTTCTGATATTTATTTTGGTACTAGCGCATTAGATAGGCCCAATAGTGAAATCATAAATATCAATCAGGTATACACACAACATTAATATTTTTGAGCTTGACAGTTAAATGTATTTGTTCCATCCTAAAGGAACTATCTTTGGCAGTTTTCCTGTTCATTTACATAATGTATTTGCTGTTATTTGTGCCAACATAACGTTCTTTTCAGCCTAATTATGTTTTCTCTGCCCTGATGCTGTATATTTAATGCACACCAGCCTCAATGGATGAGAACCAATTTCAACAGACGCATTTTATACTCCACCACAAACTTATTTTACCTGAGCAGATAAGAAAGGAATTCATTTTATCAAAATATGTGAGAAACAAGGCCACAGTGTTCCACCAAAAAGCATAAATCTGATTATAATCTGAGGATGATTTCATTCCAAAAATACACAATTTTTTGTAGCCTTTTCCAATCATTTTGATTTCCTACACCATCATCGTGCTAGGACAAAAATCATTCTCTCAGTTCAGGATGGCCGGTTGGCTCCGCTGTGCCATGTCCTCTCCCAACTACTAACTCAGGGCCTTTGTTGGCTCATATGAGTATATTTGGAGCCAATATTGATATCCGGGGGTTGAAAAGTTCAGATATCCAATATTGGCCGATACGCACAAATTTTTCACAATGCGCCCACAAATAATGTTAGCAAATATTTGCAACAGAGGCATAATACTTTACAGACTAACAATAAAGTTTTACTGACTTAAATGACAGTAACCTTCACTAGAAATTTAATGTAAATCATCCCATCCCAACCAAATTTTTGATATTGGCCGATATTGATATTGATCGAGCCAATATCCAGCAATGATATCGGCCATACCGATATATCATTCAGGCTCTAGTTTGTACACAAATTTCCATTCGGTTTCCATTTCAGCTAGCACTTCACACTCATTTTGTGAATTCATTAGTTCACTGAAAATGAATCAAACACCTGTCAAGAAAAAAATGATTCTGCTCTTTCACTTCTTTCATTTCAGTTTAAAAGCCTTTTCAACATTAACTTCTTTCAGTATTCTAACAGGCGAAAAACATTTCCCCCAAAAGTCGCCTTTTCCAATTAATAATTTGTATTGTCATTTTGTATGTGAGATGTGACACTATGTACTCAATAGTCATAGTTAAAGACAATAATTGACACATATGACATGATAACTACGAATATGGAAGTTTTCGGCCTCTAAGTCTCATATTATTTAGTAGTATCCAGCTAATGCTTTTAATATTATTTTTTTTTGCTATATACAATATCACAGATTGTCAACCTGCAAAAAAACATGCCGTGGATTTAATAGTATTAACAGTAAGACAATCTTTGAGAAAAGGCAGCAGGCAGAAAGAATAAAGACAAATTAGACGAGACTCGGCTTGCTCCGATTAAACAATCCTTCTGCTGTGCTTCAACTCCACCTTTTAGTATTGCTTCAGTGCAGAGAAGTGACGGAAAACAGGATATGGAAAGGTTCTCATAGAACTATGTACAACTTTTGGTGATGGAATTACCAAACTAACCTTTCTAATGCATTACAGAACTGAGCTGGACTGTTTGGTGAAAACAAGTCATGTTGTGTATCCATTTTCCTAGTTTTTAGAGTGCCATTTTTTACATATACTAGCAAGAGAGTTGGTGCAGTGTACAAATATTATTGTTTTGGCTACAAGGTTTGGATGTGGATGCTCCTTTATGATATCTGTTGGCTTCTATTTCATTGATGTGTTGGTGATGAAAGTTTGTATGTTTACAAAGTGGAAAAGGGTCCATTGTTTTTCCAGAAAGCACTGAAGTGTGCCCACAAAAAGGTGAAAAGCAATAAAATGAAACTGCCTTTTTAAGACTGTTTAGACTACTTCCAGCTTTCCTTTAATACCAAGAAATCCTATGATTACTGGTCATCTTTGTATTAATATATAAAATCAAAACTCTGCATCAAAACTGCATTCTTTTAACGCTTCATCAGCATGTAGTAACAACAAGCAACGCCTTAAAGTCATTACTGCACTCTGTGTTCTTACCCAGAAAGGAATGGGGCAATACTGTTGAAACAGGGAGGTGTCCAAATTAAGCAAAGGGCTGATGTCCATAAAGCCGGTGCCAACGGGCACGGCTGTCTGTGGTTGGGAGCCGTGCCATGGAACAGAACCTGTCATGTCTGGGGGTGCAGTGCACAGAACAAACAGGCACTGGCAGAGCATCTTTGGGCTTACTGACTTCCGCAGCCAAGGTGAAAAATCATTCATAACATAGTAATATATTTGACATCTGAGTGTAAATGCCATCTTCTTGCTTGAACTTGCACGCGATGCTTTGAAAATGTGAAGTTTTATATATAAAAATGCCAGTATTTAAAACACCAATACCACATTAACAGCCTCTATTATGAATTTCATGACACTAACATCTTGATCCCATTCCTTCTTGGAGAACCATCGGCTTTGTGCTGTTGTACCACTATTATTTATCAACAATCTCTGAGTGCATCTGGTAATAACTGTTCTAGGGCAAACATAAATACCCCATTCCTTAGTGTCTTATTATGTAACCTTATAATCTGTAGGAAAAATGCTGTGGCGGGTGGCGTTAGCAGAGAATGCTGGAGCGACAGACAGCACAGTAGCTCTCATTCATGATTGTCAGGGATGGTTTAAGATTTACATGTGACCTAACAATATTAATGTGAGGAAAATCCTGGTGTATCCTTGCCTGACATCAGTCTAGACTGTCAGCTCATTAAATTCAATTTCCCAGAGCCTGACATGATGTCTTCAAATTGCTTGTTTTGTCCAACCAGTGGCCCAAAAGCAAAGATTTTTCATTCACCATCATAACTTAAAAAAATAACTCAAATCATGAATCAATTATCAACATGGCAAATAATTTTAAATGACTAATAAATTAATTAATTACACATGGCAGCTCCAGTTGCATTTGACTAGCTTGCCTAACTGAAATACAATTTTTATATTTTTATTTTGCTAATCAAATAATTGTTTCAGTCTTGTTTGGAACAAAATTGTTAAACATTTATTGGTTCTATCTTCTATAATGTCAAAATTTACTTAGTCATTTCTGGCAGTAAATGAAGAGTCTTTGGGTTTTTCATTAGAATAACAAAGCAATATGAAGACGTTAATTTGGGCTCCAAAAAAATGTGAGGAGAATTTATAACTATTTTTTGACAATTTATAGAGTAAATGATTAATCAGTTAATTGTGATGATTAAAATAATCATTAGTAGCATAATAGTAACATTCAATACATCATTAATTTAAGCAAACCAGAGGATAAATAATGTCAGCTTAGGCTCTAACGGATAGATGAATACAGAAGCGAAACCTGAAGGACTTTAATGAAGTCCCCTGTGAGTTTATACATCACGTGGAATTGGGACAAGACATCGTAAGCGTCAATAACTGGTCCCTATACTGAGCATGAGGCAAATCAGGAAAGATACAAATTACCCATCACTATTTCCTTTCAAGATGGAAACCAAGTGGAGGAGCAGGAACGAGGAAGGGTGGCAAATAAGTATGCAGATAAACAGTTGGGAAAGAAGAAAATCCAGAAATTCTGCAGCTGGGTTTCAGGCCTGCACAGAAATGTTTGGTACCAAATCACTAATTGAAACCAGGCTACACCCAGGAAAGGTGTAATCCTGCCACATTGGACGACACATACATATGTTTCCATCCTGTATGGGGTATGAGCTGCCCATAGGTAGCACAGGAAACCATTCTCAAATGCTTCTGAGGAAATGCAGGACGTGGGTCATCTGAGTGTCAGAAAAGGCAGGAACCAACCTGTAACATTCACAAAAACATTCAAAATACATTACATCCTCCCTCAGAAAGGACTTTTCTCATGCTTCACAAACAAATACTAATACTAGGCCCTTACAGACATCGTTTGCCAGGGTAATAAGTGCTTATGGCTTGTTTTCCGAACAATGACTTGATTGATACTCAAGAATATCTTCTCCAATTAAGACCAGTGACAGAGACATCATCTGAGAATCAGTGACGAACACAAAAGATATTTTCTACTTGTGAATAACCTTTGTCGCCTGAACGAACAGCGTGTTTCATATCAAATAAACAGCATCATTGCCACAATTAGTTCCCAATCATAAATACATAAAACATAGTAACACCTTATCACCTTACAGAGGTGATAAAATAATATAAACTAACACAGATAAAATCTAAATGCCTAAAGTTGACCTTTTTCTCTCCTAACAGCCATGTGTCCACTCCACAAAACTAAGAGGAGTTAACCAAATAAAATGGGTCAAGCCATACTCTTAACACTGACCTTCTAGTACACGTTAGTAGCAGCTACTGTATATCAAGCTACAGTGAAAAACTGATATGCTGCCAGTTCAATTCATATGGGACAAACTCTAATAACCTTAAAAATAGGACTAGGTAGAAAAACTGGGTGTGTACTTTTCTCTGTTTTGGCTACAGCTAATCTGAGAAGGGAAGGAGAACTAAAATGTCAACAAGCTTTGTTTTGGCCCATACTGATTCTATAGACTGTCAGATACCAGCTAACTCTTTTTGCTGTTTAACGGCAGCCAGCATCCAGCCACCTACTTCTCCCCAACAATTGATTCTTCGTCGCTGATCTAAAAGTCAATACGGGAAGTTACCCTGTGCTACCACTAGCACCTAGTTTTATAGCAGCAAAGAAGCACTGAGCTGTACTTTGGCAGGGTGGTATTAGTGTTGCCAAATTTAACAAGCAACCTTATAAAGCATTTGAAGACATGTCATGTAAATGACGACTTCATCAACGCAAGGAAGGAGAAGGACGATGGACTTCAGCAGCAAACTTTGGAAGGTGCATTCTGAGAAAAATTCCCAACCACATCAAAGAAGTGATAAGGTAACTGACAAAACTGTCAAGTTCATTGTCCTGGATGATCAGCCAGTCAGTCGTTGAAAATGTGGGACGCTTAATTGAGGATTCGATGCCACGCTATTGTTTGCCAAGATGCAAATACATCTCAGAAACTGTTCTCCCAAAACTTTAAGAGACAGTAAGGGAACACGTTTCATATAGGCTGAAAGACATGCAAGTAATCGGCTTCACTACCCACATTTGGAGGTCCAATGTGTGCCAAATGTCTTTATTGAATTTAACTGCACACTGGTTGGATACAGTGTGACCAACAATGTGCTGCAAGCAAACAGGTTTGATGGGTCGAATATTGGCACATCTATAGCCAAAAAAACTCAGGGGATTCTGATAAAGTCGAACGTCCCCGGATCCACAAGATTACAGGCAATGTGAAAGAAGCCATGAATGAGATACATATACATATACAGATACAGATACACACTAGTATCAGATTAGTACTCCATATCAGCTGATACCCAAAGCCCAGGTATCGGAATTAATATCAGGATTGAAAAAATTGGTATCGGAACAACTCTAATATCAATATTCTTTTGAAGGCAAATGCCTGTGTTCTTGCAGACTACAGCAATGTACTGACATATATTTTGGCTCAGTATCAAGATAATAACAGTCTTGGCAGTTTGCAGTCACAGCTGTGGGCATCACTCTGGCCACCACAGTTCTCAAAACAATCAGCTAAGCAGCGTTTCAGCATTTGCTGCAGTGGTAGAGCAATGCTGTCCCAACACAGACAGTTACATAACCTGAGCTAAAACCTACAGTTCTCCACTGCAGGAGCGTATGCTCGGCCTCCACCAGTCTGTACTTGAGTGACATAGAATACATTCTTGCTCTTTCATAATTCCTGGTCAAAAACTGTTGAGTTTGTATTTATCTGTGAAGTAGGTTGGAAATTGCTGAAGAGCTGAAAAATGTCCCTCAGGATCAAACAGACATCTCTAACATTATGCAGCATTATCAGGATTTCTCAGGTTTGACATACATGCTGACACTGCAGATTTGGGTTGGATAAGGAAAATTCTTAGAGAAACAAAAAGCCATCTCCAGTCTAACAGTAAACAGCCTAAGCAACAACAGTGATGCATACACAAAGTAATGCATGTGTTTTGTTGAGTTTGTGTTATTCCTCAGCTGCAAATAACCAAACATGTTGTTTTGCTCCCCACAGAGGCTCTAAACAACTTACAGAGCCGCAGCTCCAGTGAAAGGACAAAAAAAAAATGATTCTTCACAAAAATCTAATTTGTCTTATTCCAAAACTCACTCATGACTTTCTGGCAGCTGCAAAATATGACTGATAGATGACTTTGACAGACAGAAGAGAAAACAAATTATCTCAGAGAGAAGAGAGAAATAGATTTCTTCTGTGATGCACATAAATAGAGTACCCTGACTCCAATAGCTACCACTGTTAAATAAATTGCATTCCTGTGGCTTTGTGCTTGTTGTGAATATCCCTGCATAGGCAGAAAAGGACCTTGGGGACAGTAAATATGGGGTACGCTATGCTGCTTTTAAATGGAGCTGTCATTGTCACAGGATTCCACTAATTGACAGGATAAAAGTAGTTGTAATAATGGTGTTACTGGTAATTTTCAGGCATACAGTGCCTGTTCATCACTCTAGGGGAGGTCAATCAAAGTCAGACAATCTTACCAAAAAGCTTGTTTCTTCTCATGTAACATCTAACCGTAAGAAAATGTTATAAGTGAGGATCTAAATCTGTGAGTGAACAATGTTTGAGTCCTGACTGAGTCCAGAGAAGGAAAAAAAGAACACATTAAAAGTTGTTATTTAACTACCTCACTGACAACTAAACCCTGTTGATTAGTATCCATTTCCAAATCCAAGGCTTTACCTCGTCTGTGACGCTAGCAAACTTACTGTCTTGACCTAAAATTGAGCTACAGGGAGTGAACCTGGCAAACAGGAGAACCTGTAATAGGATACTAAACCTAATGTCACCTTAATCTTCAAACGAAGACAAGTGGGTTAAGCTTGTCATGAGGGTTACAGCAAAAGGAGCACACCTAACCCGAATTCTTTTCCTTTAACAGATGTTTGCTGCCAACAATGAAGATGACAAGAGTTTTCTAATCAGAGAACAGAGAACACAGGAGTAGTTTTTATGTAAAGTAATAAATCAGTATCTTGTATGAGCTTATTGATGATTATCCCAACACAACTTCCGTGACACAAGGGAGGGAAAGGAGGTCAACTCAATACGAGCAAGTGATTAACTCCAAAAGACTCAAGAGTACAGGAGCAGAAAAGGGTATCAGAGAACGGCGCCGGCTGATTGGCCAGTTGTCTGACCCACAAGAAGTGAACTGTACTTGCGCGCGCGCGCGCACACACACGCACACGCACACACACACACACACACACACACACACACACACACACACACACACACACACACAAAGCCAAGAATATGAAGGGTCATATAATAGGTCTATGGCCAAACAGTGCGAGGAACTGTGGTGTATTATTAATTAAAGTAGCAGCAAGTTGAATTTAGCAACGAAAAAATTACTGTTAATGCTGAGAACATAAAACTTTTAGCACAAAAAAAAAATACCTGGGCGACTGAAACAAGACATCAGACTGAACCTGTGTTACCTTCCTGCTATGAGGCGAGTCACAGACCTCTACACTGAACTGATTTCAAATTTTAGCATGCCCACATGCTTACATGGTTTATAATGTATAAATGATGATGGCCCTGGTTCAGCAAGTTAATATGCTAACATTTGGAATTAACACAAAGTACAAGTATAACTGAGGTTGGTGAAACATTATTCATTTTGCAGGTACTTTGGTCATAATTAAATAAGTAAATAAAAGTTTATGCATTTCTATAGCACTTTTTACAGAAAAAAGTCACAAAGTCCAATATCATATAATATTTATGTATACCGATGCATATACACAAATATATATATACATATGCATACACACAAATTACATTTACATGCATACTGTGGGTCGCAAAAAAATAGAATATTGTGATTTTTCTCATTTGTTTTTTAAGAAAGTAAAAAGGGAACATTTAATAAATTTTATACTATTAAATATAAGAATGTTTCACTTTAACAGTATTTAGCCATAGTCATCAAAAAAAAAAACCAAAGAAGCTTGAAATTTTCACTTTACATGTAATGAATATTGACTACATACACTTACAGTTTAACTTTTTGAATTAACGATATTCGACTTCTTTTTTTTTTTCAAATGCAACCATGTATGTATTTACACACAAAGCAAAAAAATCATATGAAATGGCCACCAAAATGACAAACATCAAATAATGTGCACCTAGAGAGAAGACAGAGTATCAAAAAATTAAATACAGGCCTCATACACAGAGGGTTAAACAAATGCCAGAGCGAACAGGTTTGTCTTTAGTAATGATTGATGGTGAATGTCTGAGCAAAGATTTACGGCATCAATACAAAAGCTGTGGAGGACTTCATCATTCAAGTCAACAACTTCAATAGGATATACAGTATCTTCTTCAAAGATAATGAACACGTTCTTTAAAGAAAGGTGTGGCCTCTAGGTCTATGCACCATAAGAAATCACCATTGTGCAAGATGTAATGTAATACCAGATAACCGACAAGGCAAACACACCCTGTTTATTCATAGTAATGTGGTTGAAGCAAAAGGACTGGGTTGGGTTGAGAAGCTAAAATCAAGCACGAGATTTCAACCATGTTCAGACTGTCAGCTGAGGAGAATTCTATTCGCTATTAAGTCATGCAAAACTGCACATGCAACAGCACATGCATAATGGGCATGTCTGCGATCACATGTAGTACAAGACAAATATTAAGGATGATCAGACTGCTCCAAGTTGAAAGACGACTGTATACTTAGTTTGTGTAGACAAAAGGAAGCTTCAACAGAGACTACTCATCCCAGTTTCATACAACGTTCCTCACTTGACCAAACACACACGCTGGGCCTGTGTCCTCTTCACATGGCTTTAGTGCTGATGTTATACAGTTACAGTGTTAAGCTTTCGTTAATGTTCAGAAATGTTTCAACAACAAAGACGTGTCTTTTTATGTGCTCGTCTGCATTGGAGCACACACAATAACTACAGAATAAATTCAGGAGTGCCATTTATACAGCACTCACTCCCACTCATTTTTGTTTAATGCATCACAGGTCAGGGCTAAATCTTTCAGACAAACAACTGGAAAAATCATTCATGCTGTTAATTTGTTAAGCTGAACAATATGCAAAAAAAAAATATTTAAAAAAAGGACTAGTGCTTGGGGTTATATGCCACTGTGCACCAATGAAGTTGCAGTTTACATATATGTCTGCCCAGAAACAAATATAAGACAAATAAATACTTTGGTCCCATGGTGCAACAACAATTTCAGCGAAGTCAAAGAACTTGTGATGCAATACAAAACCTTAAAGATCAATGCTGCTGCAGAGAGGCCACAAATTGTAAGACTTGGCTGCTTAACACACTAACATTCATCCTAGTGGCACAGAGGATTTATACAATCAGTTTCTAACTACCCCTCCTGGAACCGCCACCTTACCGTGGTGGAGGGGTTTGGGTGCCCTAATGATCCTAGGAGCTATGTTGTCGGGGGCTGTTTGCCCCTGGTAGGGTCACCCAAGGCAAATTGGTCTTAGGTGAGGGGCCAGACAAAGTGCGGTTCGAAGACTTCTATAATGGTGAATAATAACAAGGACTTGTGTACCCAGCCCGGAGGGATACCGGGACCCCGCCCTGGAGCCAGGCCTGGGGAAGGGGTCCGTAGGCGAGCGCCTGGTGGCCGGGCCTTTTTCCATGGGGTCCGGTCGGGCTCAGCCCGAAAAGGAAACATGGGTCCGTCCTCATGTGGGCCCACCACCCACAGGAGGA
>KV751318.1:8911303-8980637 GCA_001698575.1 Mola mola | reverse complement strand
GGCCTTGGCGGTCCGATCCCCGGTTGCTGAAGCTGGCTATCGGAACATGGAACGTTACCTCTCTGATGGGGAAGCAACCTGAGCTTGTGCGTGAGGTTGAGAGATACCGGCTAGATATAGTCGGCCTAACCTCAACGCACAGTTCAGGTTCTGGAACCAGTCTTCTTGAGAGGGGTTGGACTCTGTTCTATGCTGGAGTTGTCCCAGGTGGGAGGCGGAGAGCAGGCGTGGGCTTATTAATAGCTCCCCGGCTCTCAGCCAATGTGTTGGAGTTTACCCCCGTGGACGAAAGGGTTGCTTCCCTGCGCCTTCAGGTTGGGGAACGGGACCTGACTGTGGTTTGTGCCTATGCGCCAAATAGCAGTTCAGAGTACCCACCCTTGTTGGAGTCCTTGGAAAAGGTACTGGAGAGTGCCCCTACTGGGGACTCCATCGTCCTACTGGGAGACTTCAACGCTCATGTGGGCAATGACAGCGAGACCTGGAGGGGTGTGATTGGGAGGAACGGACTGCCCGATCTGAACCCGAGTGGTGTTCAGTTATTGGATTTCTGTGCTAGTCACAGTTTGTCCATAACTAACACCATGTTCAGCCATAAGAGTGTCCATAAGTGCACTTGGCACCAGGACACCCTAGGTCGACAGTCAATGATTGACTTTGTAGTCGTATCATCTGATCTGCGACCGTATGTGCTGGACACTCGGGTAAAGAGAGGAGCAGAGCTGTCAACTGATCACCACCTGGTGGTGAGTTGGATCAGGTGGCGGGGGAAGAAGCCGGACAGACCAGGTAGGCCCAAGCGAATAGTGAGGGTCTGCTGGGAACGTCTGGCTGAGGACCCTGTGAAAATGGTCTTCAACTCCCACCTCCGGAGGAGCTTCAACCACATCCCGGAGGTAGTGGGGAGCATGGAGTCTGAGTGGGCCATGTTCCGCGCTGCCATTGTCGAGGCGGCTGCTCGAAGCTGTGGTAGCAAGGTCGCTGGTGCTAGTCGTGGCGGTAATCCCAGGACCCGCTGGTGGACACCAGAGGTGAAAGGGGCCGTCAAGCTGAAGAAGGAGACTTACAGGTCATGGTTGGCCTGTGGGACTCCCGAGGCAGCAGACAGCTACCGGCAGGCCAAGCGATCTGCGGCTCGGGTGGTCACTGAGGCAAAAACCCGGGTGTGGGAGGAGTTTGGTGAGGCCATGGAACAAGACTTCCAGTCGGCGCCGAAGAAATTCTGGCAAACTGTTCGGCGACTCAGGAGGGGAAAGCGGAACCCCGTCCACACGGTCTTCGGTGTGGGAGGGGAGTTGCTGACCTCAACTGAGTCTATAGTTCGGCGGTGGAAGGAATACTTCGAAGATCTCCTCAATCCCACCAACACGCATTCTGAAGAAGAGGCAGAGCCGGAGGACTTTGGGCTGGGCGCTCCCATCACTGGGGTCGAGGTCGCCGGGGCTGTCAAACAACTCCGCAGCGGCAGCGCCCCGGGGGTTGATGAGATCCGTCCCGAGCTCCTGAAGGCTCTGGATGTTGTAGGGCTGTCATGGTTGACACGCCTCTGCAACATTGCGTGGACATCGGGGACTGTGCCTTTGGAGTGGCAGACAGGTGTGGTTGTCCCCCTTTTCAAGAAGGGGGACCAGAGGGTGTGTTCCAACTACCGGGGAATCACACTCCTCAGCCTCCCTGGGAAGGTCTACTCCAGGGTGCTGGAGAGGAGAGTGCGGCTGCTAGTTGAACCTCGGATTCAAGAGGAGCAATGTGGTTTTCGTCCTGGCCGTGGAACACTGGACCAGCTCTATACCCTCACGAGGGTACTGGAGGGGGCATGGGAGTTTGCCCAACCAGTCCACATGTGTTTTGTGGATCTGGAGAAGGCTTATGACCGTGTCCCCCAAGGTATCCTGTGGGGGGTGCTCCGGGAGTATGGGGTAGATGGCCTTTTGTTACGGGCTATTCAATCTCTGTATTGTCGGAGTCAGAGCTTGGTTCGCATTGCCGGCAGTAAGTCAGACCCGTTCCCAGTCAGGGTTGGTCTCCGCCAAGGCTGTCCTTTGTCACCGGTTCTGTTCATAATTTTTATGGACAGAATTTCTAGGCGCAGCCAAGCGGCGGAGGGAGTCGGGTTCGGTGGCCTCCGGATTCCGTCTCTGCTATTTGCAGATGACGTGGTCCTGTTGGCCTCATCGAACAGTGACCTCCAGCTCTCACTGGGACGGTTTGCAGCTGAGTGTCAAGCGGCGGGGATGAGAATCAGCACCTCTAAATCTGAGGCCATGGTTCTTAGCCGGAAAAGGGTGGATTGCCCACTCTGGGTCGGGGGAGAGTCGCTTCCCCAAGTGGAGGAGTTCAAGTATCTCGGGGTCTTGTTCACGAGTGAGGGGAAAATGGAGCGGGAGATTGACAGACGGATTGGAGCAGCGTCGGCAGTGATGCGGACGCTGAAGCGGTCCGTTGTGGTGAAGAGAGAGCTGAGCCAGAAGGCAAAGCTTTCAATTTACAGGTCAATCTACGTCCCAACTCTCACCTATGGTCATGAGCTCTGGGTAGTGACCGAAAGAATGAGATCGCGAATACAAGCGGCCGAAATGAGCTTCCTTCGCAGGGTGGCTGGGCTCAGCCTTAGAGATAGGGTGAGGAGCACGGACATCCGGGAGGAGCTCAGAGTAGAGCCGCTGCTCCTCCGCGTTGAGAGGAGCCAGTTGAGGTGGTTCGGGCATCTGGTCAGGATGCCTCCTGGACGTCTCCCTGGGGAGGTGTTTCGGGCATGCCCATCCGGGAGGAGACCCCGGGGCAGACCAAGGACACGCTGGAGAGATTACATCTCTCGGCTGGCTTGGGAACGTCTTGGTGTCCCCCCGGAGGAGTTGGTGGAAGTGGCTGGGGAGAGGAGCGTCTGGATGTCCCTGCTCAGGCTGTTACCCCCGCGACCCGGACCCGGATAAGCGGCAGAAAACGAAACGAAACGAAACGAAAGTTTCTAACTACCATCCTGATCCAGAGTTATGGCGTCATCAGTCACACTGGCCTTGACCTCTGACCATCAAAATCTAATCAGTTTATCTTTACATCCAACTTGATATGTGGGACAAAACTGGAGAATTTCCTTCAAGGTGTTCCAGAGATATCGTATTCACAAGTCAGGGACATATGGATCGACAGACCCCTGAACTAAATGCCTCTGGCCAGAGTTTTTGCAGGCCCAGAGGCATAATCAAATCATGTTGCGATTATTTTCATTTAACTTTACTAATCTTACTGTTTGGAGTTAACAAGAATTAATGCAATAATATTATTAATATCTCTAGTGAAAAATAGGGCCACAAACAATTTATTGTGATATTGGGTGTGAGACTTAAAGCTAGAGTTTACAACTTCTAGGAATCATGCACAAAGAACCTGAAAGTAGCAACTCCCCTTCCCTCTCGGTTCCTGCTCAGTAGCCCCGCCCTGCTCTTAAAAACAGTCCCAGACCTTGGGAAGGGTTCGTGGACATATCAGCCTTCCTGTTTTGGCTTGCTTTGCCGTGTACGAAGTTGTTGATAAAGCTGGAAGAGCAACTTTTCCTGCTGGGATGTCCGCCATTGTATCAGCATTTCACCATCTACGCAGACGTGCGTGTGTATCTACCATTATACAAAGTGATAAAAATTTGGCTGTGGTTTGTACAAAATGAAAATATTCCCTTATATCTAGAAAATAAGGTTTATAAGATCGGCCATCTCTATATCACTCGATGCTTCATTTATAAATAATATGTTGCGACACATTTTATCCCCCTATAATGTGTTTACTGCACTCAGCCATATTGCAATTTCCATCATTATTGGATTCATTTTAAATCTTGGGTTTATTTTGTGTGTCTACTCGCGGACAATCCAACTACATCCCGATTTCATTCTCCAAGAAAAGAGATATTCTTTTTAGCACTACAGAGCCAACAATATTGTAACACAGCAGGCGCAGTGGCTTACTCATGGTGTAGCTGCTCACTAATAGCCTCAATGGTGAGCAAGCTCATAAAAATTCTGAATCGGCGTTGTCTTTTCACCTGACAGGCGAACAGAAAATGCACTGAATGAAAAGAAATCTGATGATACCCAAAGATAAAATACAGCACATTCTATTTTGAGTACTGCTGGGTGATTTAAAGAGAGCAACGTCAAACTCACCTCTAATGACGTGGGCGCCGATTTGTATTTATCTGTAAAGACAGGAGAGAGACAGAGAGAGAGACAGACACTGAGCCAGAGTGCTGACTAATTGTTCAAGCAGTTATTTGTAACAGACAATCAGCAAAGAAAACAAACATCTGAAAAGTTTGTGTGTGTGTGTGGGCTCAGGCATGTTCAAAACGAACTGATAACGAAAATGCAGCAGAAAGCATTTAAAAATATCAAATATTTCGCTTTGCATGTGGAGACAAAATTCAGTGGCAGTTGAAAAGCATGATTATCAGACAGCCCTAAACGTAACTGTGAAAACTATACAGTGAATAAATGATTTTTTCAGCAGTCACTGCTTCAAGCAAAATGAGTCATCAAATCTGGCCAATTAGATGACCTTTCATTCATATTCAGGTGAAAGACAAACCGTTGCCCTCTATCAAGTTCTAAATCTTCGGATCAAAGAAGCCTAAATAGACAGAAAAACCCTGTTATTCATTTCTTGATTGGCAGTAATCTGCTTTAAAGACATAGAATAATTTGCATTCCCCTGTATAACAATATGACGTTGTTACATGCAGAGTTCATTTTAACCTTTGACAGCTAATAATATGCACGCAGAGACTGGAACAAGGGGGAAATTCAGGTTGGAGTGATCTAAGGGGTAAAAGGGCAAACAAAACGATAGATTTGAAGACTTTAACGCTGGTACAGAGTTTAATATTACCTCAGGTGTGTATAACTGACGTGTCATGTCCTGTATCATCGTTTCAAATTCAAATTCCAGCAATTGAGGAAGTAAACTGTTTTAAAAGGGACTTGATAAGGTGACATTTTTTTCTTTACACTGCTTAGGGAGTGACGGATAATACATGCTGGACTGTGTAGCTCTATATGGCACAGGTCACTATGAAGGAGGAAATAAACAGTCATCCACCAACGCTCATCTGAGAAACACTAGGTCCTCTGTTTGCCCCAGCCAAGGAGGGATGGCTTGGCCTCTTGTCTCTCCTACAGAAAGTAAGCCACAGAGGGGCATATTTGGAACAGGATACGGTGTCACACGGACCATCATGTTCACATAGAAATTGACCCCTGTGCTTATTTAAACTAGCTCCATGACTTCAATCAGACTTGTGAATAACACTCAGTAAAAAAATACTGCATGCACTAAATCCCTCTGTACTGTTGAAAATCCTGATGAAAACAAGTGTCTCGTTTTGATGCATTCTCCTCTAGACAGAGTGGGAGCAATCTGATGGCAACAGGAGAAGCTTGCCTCATGCTTTACTTCAGCGTAAACACTTGGCTCCATGCCGTTTATTAGCCGGATTCTGTATATTATGAATTACAAATATGCACTCTAGACATTCATTAGCTAAGCACTGAAGTAAGAAGGCATAAACCAGGAATAGTGAATCACGTTGTGATGGCAGCTGGTGGTTAACTGATCGCAGTTATCTAATGGCCTGTGCTGATATTTAAAAGCTGTTCCTTTAATATTTTTGTTACCAAGTTTACCGCAAAATATTTCTATGGATTGAATATTCATTAATTAATGAAACACCTGGGCTCATGCTAAAGATTACAGAACATGACTGGTATTTATGACTACAGAAAGTGGTTTAAAAAAACTGATTGCTATTATGCTGATAGACATTGCAATTTCAAATTTACCAGAAATAATAATCATCTGAATTTTTTTTAGCCCAGGACATATCTACGGAACTACAGTGTTTCATTATTATGCTTTTTCATCACACATCTTACCGTATATTCTTATCAAAATATATGCTTCTGCAATTTAATTGTTGAATTGTGTAGGACTGCAACTAACGATTACCTTAATCACTGATTTATCTACAGATTTTTTTTCGTGATTAATCAATTGCTCACTCTATAATTTGTCAAAGAAACTGAAAAAGGCTCATCATATTTTTGCAGAACCCAAAGAAACATCTTCCTATTGCTTCTTTACTCCAACCAATAGTTAAAAACCTAAAGACTCTTCATTTACTGTCAGAAATGACAAAGAAAAGCAGCTTATCCTGATATTCAACAAGCTGGGACCAACATATGTTTCATAAGTTTCCTGGAAAATAAGAGTGAAACTATTATTTGATTATTAAAATAGTTGTTGATTAATTTCAATGGACTAATTGATTAATCGTTGCAGAGCTGAAATTTTGTAGCCCCACTGTTATTTAATAGACAGTGGATTACCATACGCTGTCATTCAATGGCATAATTATGGTTTGCTATTTTGTTCGGTGCAGGCATTGGCCAAATGCAGATTTTCTGAAAAGGCCAGATTTAATTTTAATTTCTAAAACCAGTGCAGCAAGCCATGTGCAGATTGCAAAGAAGAATTGATTTTCTGCAGAGGGATCAACTGCTGAGCTACCAGGAGTCTAATAGGTCCAACATCTCTCTCATCAGCATGTCGAATGAGAATCAGGGCGGCTGTCCCAGAAATACCTCAGCCACCAGCCAGAGGAGCATCGCTCTCCTCTTGATCTCCAAACTCATCAGCTACAGACTTGCACATTCTGTGCATCGAATCATCCCATTTGCTCTATTTCTGTAAGTGTCAAGATTCTCAGCCCTATACGTAAAGTGTTTAATTTGCACGCACAGCAAACACTGCTGTTTGATTAAATATGTCGTGATGAAGGAGACTGATGGGTGAGATCAAGAAGGAGCTATGGAGGTGGGGGTATAAACAAGAGAGGAGAAAAATCAGAAAGGTGTCTTAATAAGTTCCCAGGAGAAATAGGACATGACCCTGAGCCTGGGTCTGTGCTGAGATACACACCCAACTTTTTATCTTATACATGTTAATGACATGCAGTTAAAAGGGTTTTGAGACAGACTGTAGATCTTTCTACAAATCTGGACCAGGGCACAGAAACAAACCTTCCTAGAGGCTTTGTGCTCTGCAAAATGCATTACAGGGTCAGTCGCATGTAGTTTTCAGCACACAGCTTCGTTGGTTTTCACAAAAAAAACAAAAAAAAAAACCCTGCAATTATTTTCCACCACTGTTAGCAGTTCACGTTTGAGGTTTAGATAGTCCTTCCAGCAGTTAACTGTTTCTAACTTGCATCCAAAGCGTATATCAATGTTTAACTACAAGTCCTACCTATTTAAAGCTAAATGGAGCTGAAGCTGATGATATTCACTGACCGCTTGGTCTATAAAATCTCAGAACAGAAACTGTGATTAATGCAGAATATAGCACGTTTCCTTCAAACAACATTCCAAACACTCAGATTGGAAAAAAATAGCAGTGAAACCTTGGCATTTTTTGCTAAAAATTTGTTTAGGATTTCCGCTTCAAGTATTATTGCCAATTAATCTTCTGTCAATGGAGTAATGGTTCAATCTATTAATCAGCTGCTGAGATGCTAAACGTGCATGTAAGCTTCTATCCTGCCTTTTTTTATTTTTTTTTACTCAAGCTAAATTTTAACACGTTTTCATTGCGTGAGCAATCTCTTTTAGATCCCTGGAAGCCACACAAGCACCTGCTCTGAGCCAACAATGGCCCCACAAGGACAGTTACCAGCAATATGATACAGACGGGTCTGGCTTTTGGCCATTTATTCGAGGGAGCCGTGATGCAGACTATACAGCCTTGGACAGGACTGGAGCCAAGGGGCTCTGCAGTTCGCCTCACATGGTTCATTGTTTACGGTGGCTCCCTGTCCACTGCAGGAGCATCGTTTCAGCGCAAAGCAGCCTGTCTGAAGCCTCCCTGCTAACACACGCGTTTGCACGAAGCAACACCATGATCAGATGAATAGACGCTGCCTGTGCATAACTGATGACACAGCTTTACTGGTCTGTGGTCCCCGGCAGCTATGCGGTGGTCTATGATGTATTATTAATGGACGTAAACAAATTCACCACATGGCTGGAAGCGGGTGGCCATAACAATATGGCCTCTTTGTAAGGGATGCTCCTCTGGTTTGGCCTGTGAGTGATTCGAAGGGGAAAAAAAGCTTTGTTTTTGACAGCCTGTTGAGATGTCTGCGCTGCTATTCAAACCAGACAGAGTGTTTGAGTGAATCCTGGCAGCGGGCTGGTTTAGGTTCTTTTACCTTTGTTGCCTTCAAAGTGCAATTTGACAGTCCCTTCCCTCAACATCATCACATCCCCGGGTCCCTCAATCCTCCTCGGGTAGTCGGCAGCCGAGGCGCCGACACATTTGAGGTTTCTCCTCCGGTGTTTCTGCGCTAAAGTCCGACAGCACTGATAGCACACGGCCCATGCCTGTTCCTCGTTTATCGGCTGGTTGTACAGTTTCAGAATTTCCTCCAAGGAGACCTCGTCGGCTCCGTCGTCGGAGTCCATGTTCGAGTCCCCAGCGTTCGACTCGAATTCCCGGAGAATGGTCGACGAAGTCAGCATCCCCTCGTCAGTCCCCGGTCGTTTCGCCATCCTTACCTCATTATGAGCGCTCGGTGAAGAGAGTAGGAAGGGGTGAAAACAAAGCAGAGTCGTCAATGAAGACGTGAGATACACTCGACCATGCAGAAAGACGCGAAACCTCTCAACTAACAGTTTAATCTGCGGCGAGAACGAAGAGCACCAACGGCCGGGAGAGCCACGGCGACGCCTTCCGCAGGGTCTCAGCGCCCGCCGGGTAGCTGGAGCAACAACAGCGGCTCTGTCATCAGGTGTGCGGAAACCAAAACTTTATTTAAAAAACAACTATAAAAAAAATAATGCAGCAACAATGATCTGATGGATTGTCCACCAGAAAGAGTTACGTTTTACCAACAAAGCAGAGGTGCGTCTCAGAGAAATGCGACTAGTGTTATTTTTCATCAGTTATTTAAGAAAATTAATACTTTTTTTTCCTTATTTTTACATTTTCTCTCTCTAGATTTATTCTAGACTCACTGAATACGGATAAACTGAAATGCTTCAAGAATTTCACTATTTCGATTTTGGTAATTATGGCCTACAATTGAAAAAAAAAAACACCACACATCCCAAAATGGGAAAATTTCAATGTATCACGTCATGATACTCAAAAATAAAACAAAAAGAATTTGAAATATTTAACTTTACATGTAATGAATATGCAATACATGAAAGCTAAAAAAAAAATTCGACAACAAATAATCTTTTCTATGACACTCCACATTTTCAGATGCACTGAAAATGTAGAATACCAGTCAATACCTC
The DNA here is from genome assembly GCA_001698575.1 of Mola mola. NCBI lineage: Eukaryota > Metazoa > Chordata > Actinopteri > Tetraodontiformes > Molidae > Mola > Mola mola. The sequence goes on along the minus strand of KV751318.1, from coordinate 8,971,287 downwards.
TCTGCATCCATATGTCAAATGTTTTCATTAATTATGTATTAAACATCATTGCTAACATTTATACAATTGATTATATTTACAAGGCCTTAACATTGAATTGCTGTTATTCGCTGACTAATTGGGCAAGTGCATGTAACTTACCCATAAATGAATAATAGATTGCACTAATTAATATGTTTAACTTCCCTAATATCTTATTTTGTTCTCATTTCTTTCGGTTTCTTTGCACTCCTTGTTTTTCTTCCATCACGACACATCTCTTGTCCTGCGGCATCATTCCTCTCCTGGCAACCAATGAAGTGTTGTCTTACCTATCACACTGGAGAGTCCTATTTTAGATCTGTTTTAAGAATATATATACGCATATATGCATGCAAAAGAGTTGATTTTTTTTTTTTTAAATGTGTTTTGAAAATATATTCATTTGTTAATGAGTCATCTTATTAACTAGATCCATTTCAACCATCAACAGGTTATCAATTTGCTTACATGTTAGTGTGTCAGTGAAATGAATCAAATAAATTCATAACAAAACATATTTTTATCCGCATTAAATGCAGCTGAATTATAGTTTACTCGGAGAATGTCAACTGTTATTGCATAAACTAAACCTCAAGTTTTAAATGGGGGACCATATTGAATTTTGTTCCTTTAATATCTTAAATTCTTCGACATTACAAAATATGAATGTAGGTTATGCAAAATTGTCTTTGGAGAGTGGGTCCTTTTGTAAGTTTAAAAGATAGTTTATTTGTTTCTGTGGATAAATAAATGATATTGCTAACACTAAATGACAATTCCTCCTCTATCATTCTCACAACATAAGAAGTTGACAATAGTTTAATTCAAACAGGGAAAACGTGGCAGGTCTTACGTAATAAAATGTTTTTCCGTCACTAAAGTTGGGCTGTGACACATTTCAATTCTTTGACAAGCAACAGTTATCACCAGCGTAAAATTTAAGGTCAGGGTATGAAATTTACACAAATTGCCCTTAAATCTCTGGAAAAGCATCAATTTCTTCTGTTGAATATTTGTCTTAAGGGTTGCAGTCAGTACAGAAGACCTGTGCAGGATCGCCATCCTCCATGTATTGCGCCAATGAGAGCACCCAGCTGGAAAATAGCGCCATCCACCGGCCACAAGTGTGAAATCTCCCACTGACCCATCCTGACTTACTTCCTAATTGTACTTTTTAGTGCAGTTTTTCTATGTTTGTGTGTGAGCAAATGTTTTATTTTCAGACAGCTGCTTTTCATAATGCTTGGCTGGAGTGTCACAAATGCTATCAAATCAAGACTGATTTATACATGCAGAAGAACGTGAGCCTCACCAAATGTCACGTCATAACAAACGGTGACATTATATAAATAAAAAAAAGAGAGAAGTCAAGAACACATAATATTGAACATAGCAAAAGTAGCAGTTCAGATTAAGATCGATTGTAGGCACAAGCGGGTGTGTTTGTTTCTTTATCTTGCAGAGGCTGGCAAAGGCCGTCTGCAGCCTTCAAGCTTCGAACTTCCAAATCTCAGTTTCTAAACAGCACTTCAGGGTCTTAAATAAAACTTGTGTAAAGCATTGACTAAGGTTAAAAACCATCATCACCGGTTCCCACGCTATTTTAAATTCATTTACAACTAAAGGAATACACTTGCACAAAGAACGTAAGCAGATTCTCCATGGAGGCTCCACACATAAAACATTTGATGTGCAGATAATGATTATCATCGTGCATATGAGATTCAGTCTGTTCTGGTTTTCCTAAAGTTGGCTTATCACAGTGACACATGCCCTGACCAGTACCATAAGCACGGAGGAAAGCATGGCGGAGGGCTGCCCACTCTCTGCTTCATGCATGCATTTGCAATAGCACAACAAAGATGCAGCATCCTGATATCTTTGGACAAAGACATATGCAGGTGCCTATGTTGTTAATTAACGAGACTGACGGCCAAGAGCTGACTTAAAGTCACACATTTCCGTAGCGCCCATTCTCTGGCGAAGAGCTCACAGCTCCGGCCATCTTCTGCTTTCTCCCCAGACCCCAGGCTTGTCTCCATCGCTCTTCAGACACATTCCATCGGCTCGGGGTCTCCACTGCTGTTGGGATTGACCGGCTGCCCATCCTTAGACACCGCCCCGGCCTCTTTTGATGCCCTCCTCTTGGAGTCGCGAGTGCTTTGCTGCGGAAAAAGATGTGAGATTAGTTTCTATTTTTTTTATTTTATATGCCGTGTCATTTACAGTAAATGTCGCCACGCTGGACAAAGAGTGAGTGGGCAGTGGTGCCCAGCTGAGACCTGAGTCACTGAAGCTCTGCCCAGGGGTGGAAAGTTATATAAATAAAACACATACGTTTATGTTCCTGAGTCCCTGAAAATGCAACTTTTAAGATGGAAACAAGCTTTTTTTTTTGTCTGTTGGGCCATTCATTAGTAGGCTATTAAAGCCCAAATGCCCAATTTGCATTCAGAGCACATCTGCAATCAATTTTCCTTTATGGAGTTAGTTCAGACAAAAGATTAGGCAAACTGATGGTTGGAAGACAATGCAGTTGCAGGTAATGTATGAATGCTGAGCATTCATACATTATCTTATCATGTCTCTGTATATATTCAAAGATCTCAAACATCAATATTTATTCGCCTCCGTGCCATGCAACAAAAATAGCAACAAATGCACACATTTAATAAAGATATTATGCAAGCTATAATAGACTTTACAACATGTAAAGGAGAAGGGTGTTGTCGCTACATGTTTCGCTCATGAGGACACACTTTAGCAGTGACACCTACGTCACTCAGAGAGCGTCGGGGTCTCCTCTGGTGGTTGGAGCCAGCGGATGTGAGGGCCTGCTTCCCACACTGGGTGCCTGTGTTCACCATCCTCTTCTCCTTCAGGCTGGCCTCCAGCGCTTTACCTTTGGACAACAGGTCGTTAAGGCTCGGAGCACAAACATATTCTGGCTTCCTTCTACATCAGGACAACGATGGAGATGATGACACAGGAAGTTGAAGGTGATGAGTTCTGAGTTAGCGTTTCTACCGACTCCTGTCTGTGGTGCTTTGGGCCGTTTTGTGACTGCGGCTTGCGTTATTAAGACAAAGGCTCTTACTGTTTGCTAAAGAGGTCTCCACGTCCGTGTTGGTGAGCCAAGTCGACTCCGTTTCCCTGGTCCAGCTCTCATGATACCTCGGCTCGATGATCGCGTCCGCCCGACTCCCTCCACAACCCATCGGGAAAATCATCCAGGGCAGGTGCGGCGCGCACGGGCTGAGCACGGCTCGGTGTGGCTCACGACAGCTGCAGCATCCTCCGCGGATCCCTACTGCAGCTCCGGCTCCGTCCCCATCATCAGTCTTATCTGCTGGAGGAGGAGGAGGAGGAGGAGGTCGGTGGTGCTCTCCGCCGAACACAGCTGACCAACAGCAAGCATCGGAGGCATCTGCGTCATCCCGACGGGAGGTGAGGGGGGCTGGAACTGCATCCACCGCTGATAGGCTGAGGGAAATCAACACGACCTCATGTCACCATCATCATCATCATCATCATTATCATCATCAGGAAAATATGCACTATATTCTCTGTGTATTTTATGTAACTATAATGAAGCTGTATGCAGACATCTCGATTTAAGGCTGTCACAAGCAGGGCCGCGCATTTGGGGTAATGGGGAAAGCTTTGGGGGGCCCAATGGGCGGATTGGGGGGGGGTATGTATGTGCAGTACTCCAGAACCTGCGCATACATGCATGATGAAGAAGATGAAGCCCCAAACCCTTTAGACCCAAAATTGGAAGAAATTTCTTCATTCAGTCAGCTAGAATGCTCACTTTGGTCAGAGGTAAGTGATGGCTAGGTGGCTAATCTTACAGCTATGTTAGGCTAAGAGGTGGTTAGCATTGGTGAGGGAGCAATCATTAGCGACTGGGCCATTTCAACCATTTCAAACATTCAATAGCTGTTATTATCTGCATAATTGAGCAAGTTAAATGAGTAATGAAGTGTTTTTTGATTTCAAAATATTCTTGCATCGCAAAAGCTTAGCACTCAGTAACCTTTACGTAGCATTTATAAAAATCATGACATGACTGCTGACATTTTAAATGGTTTATAATTGCTTTTCATTCAAACTAAAAACAAGTTCAGAGTTAGGGGTGGTATTAATCCATGTATGGATCATGAGGTTTTTTTTCCCCCTTTATAATAAGTTGTCATATCTGCTATTTGAAAACGTTAGTATCGTAAATGTCATTAATTCCATACACTTTAAGGATAATTCTAATTTAATAGTTTACTTATATACCACCTCAGTGATTGTGGTATATTACAAAATGTCAAACATAAATGATGAAACAATATTTTTATAAAGTCAACTGTGAAAATCAAAGACAAATCATACATATAAAACATGTAAAATTACAATACTCTGCTACAACGGAATCATAAGAAAGTGATTTGAAGAAAAAAATTCACAAGGAGATATTGATTTTTGAATTCAGCACACAAGTAATTAATCTTCAGCTGTTAATAAATGGATGAGATAGATACAATATGAAAAGAGCGCCAAATTCAAGTATATTGGACATAGATAATTTATTTTTCACATTTATTTTACATATGTTGTTCAATTTTCACTTATACAGACACTATAATATTTAAACATAGACCCATCATTATTTTTCTCAAACTTTATATATATATATGAGGATACAATCAGCATACATATTGCTTCTTTTCATTGTAAAATAACCTTGTCTCTGTGTTTCACAGGTTTATAGCTTGAGTGGGGGAACATCTACCTAAAAACAGACTTTTTTCTTTCTTTTTTTAAACATGGAGCTAAAAACACATCACTTCCCAAAAGCTGAACAAACAAAACATGTTCACTGATTTTCCAGGCTTTAAATAAATACTATATTTAAGATACATATATTTCCCCCACATGTGTACCATTTCTGTCCTTGACATGTCAACGCCATTGAGGGAATGTCAACAAATTCTGGTGAAGGGATGAGGAGGTGATTACAAAGGAGGAGGAGCCATGTATCAGAACAGAAGTCCAACAATTTATTCACCATGACCCAGGAATGTACGTTAGTGAGGAGAGAAGGTTGAGAACACAAAAGATTAAAAACAAAATGGGAGAAACAAGGTGGGGATGGAAACAAAATAAAGCTGGGGGATGTGAAGACGTCACCTCTGGACACTACTGCCAACAACAGGAGCGAGATGATGATGATGATGATGATTTTGATGACAGTTCATCTAGACTTTAAAGTCTAGCAGGTTGCAGTCAATCTTGTAGTAAACATAAGGGTAATACTCCTGCTGGCTCAAGTTCAGCCCCGGGATGTCCATAGAGGCCTGCAGGCACAAAAGAGATACAGAATTACACACACAAATCTTATTCAAGAGCATTTAGAAGTCTGAAAAAGATAACTTGTGCTGGTGGAGAAGGTCAAACTCTTTCCACTCACACTTGGGCCAGTTGTTTCCTGCCGTGCCTAAGCACAACTCGCACTCTGACCTGCTGACCCTTACTCGCACTGCTCTGTGTGTACTCGTACCTGAGTGGGGTTACTACTTGTAGATATGTCATCCCGTTGAGGGAACATGACTACAACTTAACTGGATTTGTGGCTTGCTTGGAGTCATTTTGGTCAGATTCGGCACGCTCACACTCACGGATTTATCAATTACGCAACAAGGCAATTGATTTTAGCAGAGACAGCAGGACACGAGGGAGGCGTTCAGTTATATTGTCGTATCCGGTACGCGTGCTTGCACTCGTACATGAGCAATCGTACTGTGCCGAAGCATACCTGTTCCAACCGGGCACCGGGCTAGGCACGGTACAGATGGCCTAGTGTGAGTGTGCCCTTTTTTTTGTTGTTGGATTCTATCACATATTGGTTAAAAAAAAAAATGTATATTTAACAGGCTTATTACGACAGAAATAAAGCATTTCTATCCTAAAGTGAACAGATAGGGTGGGACTAATATAAATGTAGTTATTTTAGACTCACGTCAATGATGGCAGCGCTGCTGTCCAGGTGTTTGTACAGGTCGTACAGCACCTCCCTCAGCTTCTTCATGTTCTTCTTGTTGGGCTGGAGCAGCATGGCCTGGAAATTCACCGGCAACCCGTATCTGTCAAACCAAAAATCCATCAGGCACCAAACTCAAAGGAAGGATGGATGAGTCTGAACCTGCCGCTGAAGTCTCTCACCTCAGCACCGACTCCACGAAGACACGCAGAGCCTTTATGTGAATCCAGGCAATGAAGGCTTCGCTGAAATTCACCTTCAGCCACCGCACCAAAGGCCCCTGTGAGGACAAAAAAAAAAAAAAAATTATTATTCTTAAAGATAATGTTATCTGTTATCTCGCTGAAATTGAACATTCCCATTTTTAATTTTTTAAACTGTCAATGGGAAAAATAAATCAGCATTCATACAAACTGCTTCTTCTTATCAGTGGACAAACGCGTCATCTCCTCTTTGTCTGCCTTCATCTCCTCCTCATTGTACTGGAAATCACGCACCGTAAATCTACATCAGAAAGCACAGCAGAAAGCACCAGCGGTTAGCACACACACACACACGTGGAATCACAAACACAAAAAGTGCACTCTAAAAATGGGCCACCTATACAAACACAATGAAATCCCTCTGTCATGCTAATTAGAGAGACTGTCGAGGGCCATCAGAATTGCATTTCTTAAAAAAATAGTAACCTACTTCAATCAACAACAGGTATTACTTAAGAAAAAAAAAAAAAAATAGGTAACCTACTTGAATCATGAGTAATCATTACTATTATCTCAGGCCGTTTTCCCAAAGGATAAACATTCATGTGTGAAAAAAAAAAAAAAAAAAAAAAAAAAGAAGAGACACGTAACCCACGATACAAAACAATAGTCCAAAACTGAAACACAGCTGAAGCGGAACTTAGAAAATGTCCCTTTACTTGATTTCTCTGGCCTTGTGCTTGAAGTCATCTATAGCCTTCCTGAAGAGGGTGACACTGAACAGGCCGCTGTCGTTGTCTTCGAACAGCAGCCTGGGGGAGAGGACACGCAGATGAAAAGCTGGAGACACACATTTCAGCAGGCTTTCACACACGCATGCTTCGCAAAAAAATTGAATACCATGAGTTTTCAACAGTTATTTTACGAAAGCGAACATTTCATATATCATTTGATATATTTTAGACTGATATTTGGCCCATAGCTCAAGATGATGAATATGGAAAATGTGAAAATTTACCTTCAATTAAATTATAATAATAAATGAATTAAATGAACTCTTCTTAATTGCACTAGTACAACATTAAATTGAAAATTAAAACACAATGATACCTGTGCTGAGATTTTGATATAGTAATACATATTATAAACTTACTACACTGATAAAACTAGAGAGCAGTATATAAAAACAGTATAGTTTTAAGAATTAGCTCCGACTGTACCATCTATACTGTTTACAGATTCATCCATCAATAATGAAAAACCAATATTTAATTTTCTTTGTAAGGGTGAATGTCACATGATGATTGCTTATGTTAATTTTCATATATTTAGATATCAAGTGATTCCGGAATGTGTGTCATCTCTTTTACATTTCTGTAGAGCAGGGTGACTGATGGCGCAGACCATGTGAGGGTTTATTCTGTTTTGGACCATGCTGGAACACACTTTATAGATATTATGGTTAAAGTATCTACAGCTAAGGATCCCGGCAGCATGACCTAAGTGCTCTGTTTAGCCTTAAATGGAGCTGTTGACAGCAAATTATCAATGAAACAATCACACAAAAAGGCTCAGTTAGGGAAAACCTCCGCTGCCCTCGTTACTCTTACAAAAGATGTTTTCAGCAAAGATATACATCTGTGGTTTCAAGTGTCAAGGGCAAACAGCGCTCCATATCTCTTATAGAAAAACAGGTTGCTAGGCTGCCGTGCCATGCTGAGCTGCGTCTGTCCAAATGCCTGAGCATAACGCCTCAAATGATGGTCTGGTCAGATTAGCAAAAAGGTCAGTTGCTTTTGATAATGTTTGACATAATTCTGTGGCTTTCTACAGGTCAGCCGTGAAATGTGTCCAATTCTGATGAGAATGAAGCAAGAGGCCAAAGCTACTGAAGGGGAAACGAGGGCGAGAGCAGTCCAAGTGAGACATTTTTCAAGAAAATACAACACTGCTACACTGCCATTTTTCTTTCCTTCCATACTTATCTGTTAACATGGATAAAGGCATCAAAACTCAGATGCCAACTCTATCCTTTACATCTGATAAAGTTTTGGCCCCATAAGAAGAAAAAATAAATTATTAAAAACCCCTTTCAGTTGGGTGCTTAGGTTTGTTTTCCTTTCCAGAAAAAAGCGTGAGTGACCATCATTGCTCAACCACAGTAGTGCAACTGGCCTATCTTGGAAAACCATTTTGGTTTCACTGGGTCACCTGCAGTCTACGCTGTGGTCAGGTTGAAAAGGTTTAAACTGTGATTTGTAAGCTCAAAGTCCAGCTGATAGTCAGTGATCCACATCCAGCAGAGTTCACCCTTCACTAACGTGTTGGGAAGTTTTAAAAGTAGCTTTGCTAAAGCATTGAAGCAGAAACCTCTTCTGATTCACATGTTTATAGACACTGATTATTAGTTTCCACATGACCGGTGTTTTCTTTGTTCTGTAATTTGCGAAAAGTTCAGTAATTTCCCAGTTTGGGGTGAATAAACAGCTATCTATCTATCTTCTTACATTATTCTCATTTAGGGGTTGTTCAGAGACATTCTTGCTTCTTTCTCTCTTCCAGCTGACCGTCTGCCTGAACTGTTGCATGGTTGTTTGTTCTGTGACATTACTTCTTTTATTCTTACACCCTTGACAGGACTTTCAACAATCAAAGAGCATGACAGAGTAGTGCTTTTATCTGATCTCAACTGAATGGCTCGCAAATGCAGGTTTCACACTTGGGATCAACTCCAGACCATTTATCTACCTAATTAACCCCAAAATACATGGATATATTTACGGAAGCATTAGAACTGTTCTCGTTAACTATTTGAGGCTGGATCTTCATTTTTTGCACACTAGTAGATACAGTATCCATGATATTATTGGGCATTCAGCATATTAAAACGTTCAGCAACAGGTGGTATTTAAAAAAAGAGAAAAAAAAACAGGCATCTCTCCGCAATTTCATCAGGAAATCATATTATTTCAAAGTGACACCCTGATAAATCTCCTGCCGTGCTGCCATTTTTGTCAATAATTAATGTTTTCAGCCATGCAGCTTGTCACCGATCCTTCGTGTCAGCACAATAGATCAAAAACTATTTGCTGTTGGATCGTCATGTTTTTTATAAGCTAGAGATATCCACAAAATCTACACCTCATTAAATTTGAAACTGCTTGCAGGTCAATTGTCCAAATCACTTTTGAGCCTCTGAAAATGTGGGACAAGGTCTAAAAATGGTTGTAATACTTAAAAGAATAGTGCGATACTTTTGTTAAACCCTTTTAAATAAACTGAAAGCCGACACTTCAATCACATCTTGATTGTTTCATTTCAAAACCACTATCAGGTTGCACAAAAATGTCCAAATACTTATGGATCAGACTGTAAAACCATAACTACTGACACTGGGTTTCACTTTATATATGCCTGTGAGAAGCCAACGGCATGACATTAATGGAAAATATACTGATACAGAGTACGTTTGTCTTTTTCTGCAGTTGGTCATCAATACGTTTGGCAAAAGAAATCAAGTGAATGATGCTGGAATGCTTACTTTGTGGAGCGAGGCACCACCATTTCTGCCAGAGTTTCATACGTCTTCTGCCAGTCTACATAGCTTGTCCTGGTGAGGGTGAAACATAACAGCAACACATTTATATCTAAGAATGAAAAGTAATAGCTGGTTAAAATATTGATATTTTTAAGTATAATCCATTAGAGTTTGGCTGTTTCCATGGCCAAAATGTATGGAATGTAGCTGAGGGAGTCAAACTACAAATATATCTTTAGAAATGTCACCTTAAATAAAAATAATCTTACAGGCAGTTTCAATATAGCAGTAATCACCTGAAAACCGTCTTCTTATTGGCCTTGGGCACAATGGAATTAACACGTACCTCAATGCAAACTGGACATATACATATATACATAACAATGTAGATGCACTTACTTTGGGACAACCACCAGCATGGTAATCAGGTACTCCGAGTCCAGCACAAAGTCCTCTTTCTTCACTATGTCAGCCAAACTCCGTGTCAACAAGCTCCCCCTAAAGGAGCAGTTCAGAGTGTCAGAACTGTAAAAATCCTCTGTTCCTTGGTGATACATAGAGACATTATCTATCCATATGTCTACATTGTAGTAAGTACGAGAAGCTACAAAGAAGTTAGGGAGAGGGTGACGTTCAAAATGTAAATTATTAAAGCAATGATCTAAAAACAAGACCTTACTCCACACCTCAGGCAAGAGAAGAAGGGATCAGTGTGATGATCATAATTTAAAGGCCCTGAGGTGTACAGGATAATAACCAGAGATAAAAGACACGTTGTTCATGCTTGGTCACTCACGCGTTCTTCCTTTCCAAGTTCTGCAGGTTTCCCTTCAGGTTATTGTAGGCTGAAGCTCGGGCTTTCAGGTCGTTGTCAATCTGAGTCGCTTGCTGGAAACCAAACAAGACAGATGTCATCAGACTTGTTCTCTGTAGTCGATTCTGCCGTCTCTCAGCATCAGTTATACTCGATTATATGCACAAAAGCTGGACAGCAATCAAGCAGCATGTCTACATGTGAGCAGATACCTTGGAGATGATCTCAGAGATGTTTTTCAGTGACTGTTTGATTGGATATTTAGCCATGTCCCACTGAAATCTGGTAATATAAGTGACCAGGTCAACTGTGAATGTTAAGAAAAACAGGTGAAGAAGTCTTTAGCTTTTATTACACACCATTTCCTGCCATGTTTATTGATTTTGAGAGAGTGATGGTTAACGGTGATCACCTCCATTAGCGAGGAGATTCTCCTGGACTTTGTCTCGGCCGTCCTCCAGCACATCAGCCATGTACTGAGCCACCTTCTTCACCACGCTGTAACACAACATGGGACACTCACCAATCTCACATAAAGAAGGAATTTTCAACATTTTGCAAACTTCTTTCATGAAAGAAATACCAAGTTGAAGTCGATCTTGGTCATTGCAAACTTTACCTTTCCACAAAAGTGTCTAGCTTTGCCAGTTCATCAGACAGACCCACTAAAACATCTAACGTTCCAACCTGTTAGAGGCGAAAATACACCAAAATATTAACTGCTGCGACTACTCGTGGGTGGCGATGGGGAGTACGGATGAGCGTCTGACCTTGAGATCGGGAATGTTGAACTTGTTGTTGCTGGACAGGTTGTTGGGTCGTGTGGTGGCCACCATGAGCTTGTCCCAGGTCTGCTGGCAAGTCTTCTCTCCCGGAGCGGAGATCAACCAGAATTCTGTCATGGCTGCTGCTCAGAGGTTTGTCCACGGGGCCTTTTATGTGAGGAAGTCACTGACGGAGACATAAGGGAAGAGCATCAATGCTGCTCTATTTTGACTTCCTTCATCTTCCAGATCACACATGCCTTTGTTTTATTATAAACAATACCCAAACCATGAGAAGTGTAGACGTGTTAACAACTTAAAATACTGGCTAATGAAGATCGCATGAATTCAAGTCAAATGTATCATTAAACACATGTAGGCCACACGTGTACATTCACAAAAGGAGTTATTTGTTGGCTGTTGTGCTTAAATACAGTTTTTAGGTACTGTGATTCATGTAAGTCCTGTTGGGTTTAGGCTACTAATTACTTCCACTTCAATAACATTCAGTTGAAAATTTATATTATCTAGCAAAAGCTAGTTACTTTGGATATTAAGATTTTTTTACCTTATAAAAATACTACTGTAGTATTAATTAAACTGCCTAGAGTGCATGAATGTAGCTCATATTTTGTTATTTGTTATTTAATACTTTTTTTATTTTGAACTATAGGCCATGACTATCAAACATTTCATTTTAGGTAGTAAGTCTACAACATATTAAATTATCACTTTTTTAAACTAGAGAGAAGGCACTCAGAGAATGCAAAACTCCCCCAAAGCACCTAAATTCCCATCAATAAATGTTTACCATTCAGGGACCATTTTTTTCCCGTTTCTTCCTGTGAGCTCATATTTCAGCTTTCTACCAGTTAGACATTGCTTTATTAAATTCTTCTGGATATATGTGCAAAAATGTGTTTGACCCTTCAATGACCTTGAAGTTTGACCTAGAAAGCCCACAAGTTAATCCCCTGTAGCCAGTGCTGTCAGCTGCAAAATGACACCAGCTGGACATCTCTACTTCAATTCTTATGGACAAAAAAAGGCACCTTTTGACCTTTAAGTGACCATGACCTTTGGCCTTTGCCCACCAAAACTTAATCAGCTGAAGGTCGGGCCAAGACACACCTTTGATTAAATTTTCAACAAAATCAGTCAAGTAGTTTTTGTCTAATTTTGCTACCAGAATAACTAAACAAAAAGTGCAAATAACACAAAAATTTATGATATTCTAATTTTGTGAGATGCACTGGTACAGTTATTGGTTACTTCACTTTACACAATTTGAATATTAGACACTACAAGTACTTCCAACTGAATAAAATTTTGTGGAAAATATATTATATTCATCTGACAATAATACTTGATTGTTACTTTGGATTCTATATAATATTATTTACATTATGATTTCTTTAAGGTTATAAAATACCGGATCAAACAAACCATGTGTATAAAAAGTAGCTAAACTTGCTTTTGCCCAAACCTCTACTACATCAAAATACTAAGTTAATGCATTTGTAATAATCTAACAATATAATATGATACTATTAAGCGTGGCATATAAGTAACTTTTGATATTCAAAGCATAAGTATTATTATTAATAGAGAATATCTGAAGGTAGATACACAGTGGTTTGGGTGAATATAGCTGAAGCGAAGTCATACGCCAAATCTGTTTGTTCCTCTTTTAACTTGTATTTGGCCTTGATTCATGGACTTCCTCACATTTCCTAATGCTGGTGGTAATATGGACATTAGTGAAGTACAGGACACACAGACAGATGTCCCTGTCTGCTGATTGACTGTCATATGATCAGTTTGTTTCTGTAAAAGGCAAGAGTAAAATACTGACCCTCCTCTTAATTAAAAAAAAACACCATGAACATCCCATGACTACGAACTGCTTCTCTACTAATCACATATTCATTCGATTACCTTCAACTAAAAACCGGTGACAGAAAACAACATAAACCGGTGTCACCGGTGGGTTAAATTCACTGTTAGCCTGCTGCAGGCACCAGCCTGTTAACGCTGCAGTCTCATGATGTCACGACGTCAATACTCGATGTATCTCCGTTCTTACCTGCGTGTCTACGGGCCTCAATGTTTGGTCCACACGATGTAATTCAGTTAAACAGTCGTAGCTTCCCATACATAGCGCAGAAATTAGCAGGATTTTGTCTCTATGGACCTTCAGCGGAGAGGCTCACTCAGAGTCAGCTGATCAGGACACTGGTTGTGCGCCTGCGTATTGACTACTGCGCGCTGTGCTGCCCTCACGTGACCGACAAGTCCTCGCTAGTTTCAGGGTCTAAATATAAACTCAGAAAGTGCACAGTTTGGCTCTTCAGAAGCAGTTTAAAACTGATGTGGGACGATACAAAAACACAAAACTACATATGAAGTCAGGTACAACACCTGGAGATGACATATTCATTCTAACTTCCTAAAATTAGCGAATAGCAGTGTCAGCTAACAGTAAACTGAAAAGCTATGACTTCCAGAAAGTAAGACTATAAGTAGTTGAGATCGCAAAGAGTTCACATTCTATAAAAATGGGTTTTTGAAACAATTAATATTAGTATTTCAAGTAATTGAGTAGTGGCGGAGAATACAGAGCATAACATTGAAGCCCACCTACCCGTAAGCCTTATGGATCAGAGCATTTCCGATAACACAAAAGGCAGCATAAATGTTTGTTATGGTGGCCCAGCACTCTGAATGTCGGCCTCTTCTGGTAATATGTAGGTATTACAAGAAGCTATTTAACCCATAACTGTAAATCAGTATAGATCATTGGTTGTACGTCAAACATATGAACTATATAGAGAGTATAAACCAAAAATTTAACAACTACCAGTCTCCATTATCTTGATATCGTGTGGTTAAACACAAGTCTGTACACAATTGTTTATCATATCTTTTTTTTTTACCAAAAATATTTGACATGTCATGGTTGGGTTCCTTTAGCTGCCTCTTGTAAAACAACACATTAACTAGAGTGGCACTCAGTAGAGCACATGCCTCTGCAAAGGCCCTGAAGTCTCATCAAATTAAAATCCTGAATTTGCCTCTTTATCCAGATCAGCACCAAAAGTTAATCGGTTATTCCCCTAGCTTCTCCCCCAACCCTCCAGCCAAATTTGATTGAAATCCATTTATTAGTTTTGCATAATCTTGCTGACGAACAAACAGTACAATTTGTTCTTGTTACCCATTGGCTATTATGTAAACAAATCTGCAATGAGCTGATTGATATCAGCCATTCTAATATTCTTTATAGTGGTTCATAATTTGGAAAAAAGTCATTTTGAATTTATGGAAACGCATATATTGAGAATGGTTGATTTCCTTGATTTATATCTGTAATTAAAGGTTCAGTTTGATCTTGTTTTACAATTGCAATCCAATTCCTTGGTCTCTAAACATAATAAAGAAGGACTTTCCATGTATGCCTTTTCCAAGACTGATTGTTTTGCGATCTCAGAGCCTCAACTTACATAAAGATAAGCACTATGCTTATGACCGCTATAGAAACTGATATAAAGTCAACCAGCATGTTGTATAAGCGCTGGTCCTCAAAACACAAGTCATATGAACGAGGGGGCCAGAGGCTGCAATCCTGTGGTTTCATATCAGTTATTCAATGTTATACTGAAATCCTGGCCACCATGCTTAATGGGATCAATTCTGAAAAATTCTTCAGTCCCTAAAACATTTGAGGTTTTTTTCTTACTTAAAATAAGACTGGGAGAAGGGCATAAGGACTCAACAAAATATTCTAAAAGAGCTTAAACCCACAGATTACAAAACACAAACATTTTTGCCTCGACTTTCAAAATATTCTGTATCTGAAAAGGGGAATTGAGATTTTTCACTTTTAATTTAGTCTTTCCCGTGATGCGAGAGTTTGTCAGTGCCATTGTTTTGGAATTAATGTAAGGCCAAGGTGAGCAAGGTTGCAAAACAGTAATGAAAATACAACTGTAGTAATTAAAAGGGCTTCTCAAATCATAACCTTCCCCAGAGTATGTGCTTGTGTTCGCATGTGGCGATTGAATATGAATCCATGAAAAATACTCAACTTGAAGAATTAACGGCAGGGTGGGCACAGAGGGATCAGCTGCTTAATTAACACACACCAATGCATTGTGTTTTGGGGCATTCCCTCCCTGAAAAAAAGATTAAACAAGGAAAATACAAATATCTTTTAAGTAGACAGATATGTTATAAAAGTAGTCTTGCCAGAAAAAAATGAAGAAAAAAATCCTGGTTAAAAAAGCAAATGAAAGAGCAAATGAAATCACACAAACCAAAGGAGGGCGAATTGTACGATAACAAGTATTTCCTAATTGTCCCTTGTAAACAGTGCAGGCCTTGGTCTAGTTGTGTGTAACGAGCCATATGTAGAAAGTTCATAGTTATACAACGCCACAGCTCCACCACAGTCTGCATGAATGTCGGAAATACATATTTGGTGTGTTCTCAAAGTGCCGGACGCTCATTTGTGGAACTGAAGGCCTGGCCACGCCCACTGTCCGTTGGTTGCGTTCTCCAACTCGCCTGCTCGCCTTCAGTAGTTCTCCACCCATCTGCCGCCCGAGAGGACGCAACTAAGCCGACGCTCGTCAGCGCGACGAAACATATGGCAAAAATAGGCCGCCTTCTTTCTTACATCGTTGTGCCCACTACTCTTTAAAAATTCCGCCGAAAAAGAGAAGACGATTTTCCAACACCTACTGGCCGTTATCTCACGTAAGTGAAGCGACACACTTCGAGTCGAGTTCCCCGGATTCAGCGGGCGGACGTAACATGGCGGGCTGCTCTTTCTGCCTTCCTGCCGCACATTGACAGATCGATTCATTGAATTCGGTGTTTTTTCTTGACAATGTCTGAGTATTAAATTTAAAGCTAATGGCGAACAAATAAGACTCCGCGTTGCCTTCTCGTGTCTATCCGCGTGTGGTGTCAGCGTTTGTGGGTTCATTTAAAACACAGTAGCGCTGCTAACAGTCTTCCTTCGACGTGCCATCGGCGCGGACCCCTCAACGTTAGCTGCTCCTAGCAGCGTGTCCCTGCAATGGCGATCCATGTGTTCGCTGTGCTTGAATGTTTAAACGTACAGGTCAGTGACACAACTTTTGGCGACGCACGTAGCAATAGTAACCCATTTATTCGTTTGTGACGCTGCTTTCTCTACAACCGTTCTATTTAGATAATGGCCGCCTAATGTGGACTGATAGTGTATAAAAACTTGAAATACGGTGTGTCTAACGGGTTAAAAAAAAGAAAACAAGCCTCGTAAACTGGTGTTGCTCAACACATCGATCGTCTGTAGAGTTTTAACCACAGTGACACCGAATCTAAATCCATACATGTTATATTGGTGAACTTTCCAATCAAAGTGACTGACCCAGCCTGGGACAATGGCTGGGTCAGTGTCCCTGTGTTTATCACACATTCATGTGATAAACACATGAATGCATCTCTCAGATTGTGTCTTTTCTGCATAATCCTAATTGATGCCGTGTGTGTTTACATCTCAGGGCTCCCCCGTCTCTGCACAGGTGTATGAGCGCTATCCAGCAGGACTAGGGGCGGCTCTGTACCGGGAGCACTTTGACTTCAACGCTGAGCCGCCTTGGGATCCTAGCTGATAGCGGGACAGGTCCATCTCCTGACTTGTCCATGTGAGTGACTCCGTGTTCCTTGTACACAGACTGAGGTGGGCTTGTCTATGCACATGTCTGTAGCAAAGTCCAGGATCATTATGCTTGGGTTAACTTTGGTTTACCGTCTGTGGTGTATGTTTGTATTGAGCTTTTTAAAGCCTTGTTAAAGATAGTGGATTCATTTAAAAATTCAGATTATTCTGTATTTAGGAGTACAGAGTTTCTAGGGGATGACGCATTTTTTTCTTGTCATTAAAAAACAGTGAGTTCAAGAATGAATTTAAATGTAGTTGTGCATATGACAGACAGCATGCTAACACTTATAAGCAAATGAGGCTTATCCACAATAGTTTAGCAAAGTGTATTCTTGAGTATTCAGACAGAAAAATGAGTGAAACTGATGCCTTGTTACTTGCTTAAGTTTGATAATGAGGTGTTTGTTTTCACATCATTCTTGCACATGAGCAATTAAGTCTTTAGTCTTTGAGGACTTTCCTTTTAATACTCGGTCATAAAAATGCCATCTGTTGACCTGTGGAATGTTCCAAACTGGTGTGTTTTTAGTGTTCCACATCATTCCCAAATGTTTTGTTGCTCCCTTCCCACCTTGTTTATAAAGATAGTTCATGTCAAAAGTAATAACATGTAATCGCCATCTCTTATACATATCATACCATCTTTTTCAGAGTTGGAGTTTTACATTACATTACATTTTCCATAGTTGCTTATTTCAAACAGAGGAAATCCACCAAAGTACAAAGTCACTACTCTGTTCCTTGCCTGGTTAAATTGCTATAAAAAGGCTTTTTTTGGTGTAGTGTTAATAAGCCCTTGTCTCCCTCTTTTTCCAGTTTGTTGCATCCTGGCAGGATCCCCTCGGCTCAGTCGTGACACCCTGACTTTTAGAATCTGTTCTTTATGATTGCCGGTTTAGCGGAATACGGTTGAGATGAAAGGACTCGCTGACAAACCCGACTATGTTATTGAACTCCTGGAGGGAGGAGTGACCCTTGAAGATGTCATTGATGAACACATCTGTGAGCAGACTCTGGTCAGTTAAGCAGCACTGCATTCAGCAATTCCCATCATTAGCACTGTTATCTTTTGAATTGTTAGATGTCGTGTATTTACTTGGTGCAGCTGTAACATTCTCGTATATTCTCAGGTGGAGAAGAATGCGTTTGTGGTGGGCGACCTCGGTGCCCTGATGCGGCAGCATATGTGCTGGCAGAGCGTGGTGCCGCAGCTGCAGCCCTACTACCCTGTCAAGTACAACAGTAGCCCAGCAGTCATCGAGGTGCTGGCCTCCTTGGGGCTGGGCTTTGTTTGTGTCAACAAGGTAGGACCCCCCCCATCCTCTTAAAAAAGCACTTAACATCTCAAGGTAATTACAAGCACTCCACTGATTACTGGTCAGCTGATAACTGTTCCCCTCTCAAGTTATGCAACAGATTTGGTACAGTTTTGGTTGATAATGGATTTTCCTTTGTTCATTGCTCCAACTGCTGTGTCCTCTTGTCCTCAGGCTGAGATGAGCCTGGTGCTGGAACATGGTGTGTCACCAGAAACCATCATTTTGTCAGGTGTTTGCAAGCAGCAGGCACACATCAAGTACGCTGCCAAGAACAACATTCAGCATCTGGTTTGTGAGAACGAGGCAGAATTGTCCAAGATTTCCCGCTTGCACCCTAATGCAAAGTAAGAGATCATGTTGAGAAAACTTTTTTGTTACCTAATGTTAAACTTGATACATTTCAATAAAACTAGAGCCTCTGTCAATGTAGTGATTGTCTCAGGGGAGCCTTGTTAGTTTGAAAAATAGATTCATCTTAAATGGATGTGTCATCATTTGTTTTGTCTTATCTAGGTTGCTGCTGCAGTTGTCCACCCAGGCCCACGCAGCAGAGACCAGTATGACCTTTGGTTTCTCTCTGAAGAGCTGTCGGCACCTGCTGGAAGCAGCCCAGGAGCAGGGACTACAGGTGGTGGGGGTGTCGTTCCACATCCCCAGCTCCTGCCAAGACCTTCAAGAGGCCTACACCCATGCACTGTCAGACGCTCGCTGTGTGTTTGACATGGGGGTACGAAAACAACTTAAAACTAGAGCTTTGGTGTACTCCTTAATGTGTTTTTATCCCCCTACACTGTATTTTTGGTAACAGTTTACATTTCGATGCGTCTGTTCAGGTGGATATGGGCTTTAACATGAACATCCTGGACATTGGTGGTGGATTTATTGGCTCAGAGTTTCAGCTCAGACAGGTAAGTAGTGAACAGCTGTGGTTAGACTTTTGAGCTGAAACTTGTAACCACTTGGTCTGTACCTGAAGTTTCCACTGTGAGAAACTACTGCAGTATTGCAAAATCTGTTTCGCACAATTTTATTCTTCATGGTTACAAACAGTACCCGAGACATGAGCAGTGTTTTCATTTATCATTTTGTTTCTCACACAAAATAGTTTAGGACATGCCATTTGTTTAAGACTGGCCATCACTGAAAGCTTAAAAGAGGTTTTAAATAGAGTGTACTGTAATGGCATAACCCTGAAATAAAAGCTTTCGTCTAAAATCTTCTGTGCAGGTTGAGTCTGCAGTCAGGCCACTGCTGGATGCTTATTTCAGCCCGCTGTCTGGTGTGCAAGTGTTGGCCCAGCCAGGAAACTTCTATGTGGCCTCAGCTTTCAGCCTTGCTGTCAACGTGATTGGTAAAAAGACGGTGACCCGCCACTGGAACAATCTGGCTCAAGGTGAGCAACTTATTTTGTTCAGAGGTTCTTTCTGTCCTCTGTCATCAGGTTCATTGTGACTACACTATCTTTATCTCTGAATCCTGAAAGTGAATATGCGCAGACAGCTGCGCTGAGAAAGAATAGACTGGTTTAATGTTCATATTTGTTGTGTCACATAAGTGTCGAACAATAATCCCCACTCAGAGTCCCCAGTTTGCCGAAAATACGAGTTCTATATCACTGACACTGTCACAACGGTGTTTACACAGGTGAGAACAATGAAGATACCGAGTTCCTGTACTACATGAATGAAGGCGTTTATGGCCCATTCAACTGCAAGCTGCTGGGAAACTCCATCACTGCCCCGTCAGTGCACAAGGTTAGTAGGCCTCCACCCATGTGGAACTCGACCGAAGGGCAAAGGGGGCCGTGCAGTATGATTAACTGAGGGTGAAGGATCAGAACCGCTTTTGACTGAGTCATACAGTCCCTTATGGAGGCTCTACATTGGTTCTGGGTCTTCCATAAAAAACTGAGGTATTAAAGCTTACGTGCACTCACCAAGATTTGACATTAATCAGAAAAGCTTTTTGCTGTAGTTAAGAATGCTTGTGTTTGTCGCAATCTTCTTTTAAATAACTGAAAGTGAAACTTACTACACAATCATTTAGTAAAACTAAATTTGTATTTAACTAATAATGTAACAATTTATAACAGGAGGTTAGGCAAACAGACAGATTTCTATTAATGTAGTGTTGTGTTCTGGTGCCTCAGGGTAAAAATAAGCCTATTGTAGTAGGCTTCCACCTTATATCGGTTTGTAGATAAAAGATAAACGTTTCTGGGATTTCCTTCCTATTAAGGCAATGGAGGATGGAATAATGTCTCTAAGTTGCCGCAGGGAGAGTTTTTAGTAAGGTTTCTGGTTGTTGTTTCCTCTCTCCAGCACGTGCTGTGTGCTGAGGAGGCAGTGTATCCCAGCAGCCTGTGGGGTCCGTCGCTGGACCAGCTGGACCATGTGGTGGAGCGCTGCCTACTGCCTGAGCTCAGCGTGGGAGACTGGCTTCTCTTCTCCAACATGGGAGCGTGTGTCCTGGAAGAGTTCAGCTCCGTCCAGCTGCCCGTCTACTACACCATCTCCGCCTCTGACTGGTAAGTATGGAGCAGGCTAGCTTGCGACAAGTTGCTAGTTAGAATATGACGCATTTGGAGAAAACTCACTGTGATTCTTGGTGTCGCCCTCAGGTTCAACATGCAGGAGGCCGGAGTGGCACTGGACAATGCCATGAAAAATTTCTCCATGGTTCAGAACAGTGTGTAACTACCCTCAGCCCCTGTCCCATATTTTATTGCACAGGTCCTTCTTAGCCTCTGCTTTCACCCTCTGAGCGGAGGGGTCAAACGAGGTATTTGGGACTGGGGGCTAGATGTAGTCAACATTCCAGCCGCCTTGGAAAATGCCACATCCCAACTATTTCTTCGAGGACTTTGATATTTTTTATTTGTCAAATTGGAAACAATTGGTTGCTTGAGACGTCAATTGTTGAAGCGTTCATGTGGAAGATCTTCACCTTTGCTTCTCCCTCTGGACTTTAAAAAAGCCTTGTCAGCCCAAGCTCAAATGACATTATGCAACAAAATGGATGACTCGTTGGAGATGGGACCGCCCCCCCCCCAACAAGTTTTTGGGGTGCTTTATTTCAAAAATAACTAAATCAAATTCAGTTTACAAAATGTCTAATTTAATTAATGTTCTTTCAATTAGCTGTTGACAGTCGTGTAAATCCTGTGTCTGCTCAACACTGATACATTTTGACTGTGGATGATTTTGAAGTGTTAAAAAAAAGAATCATTGCCTCACGTAAGTCAGATCCCTTACTTTAATGATGACAATATATAACCTTTCTTTCTACAGATAACTCAATGCATTTTAATTTATTGGATTCAGATATTGGTGGGCCATGTTCAGAGCTCCATCTTCAAGTGTGTTGTACCCAGGTATTATACTGTGGCCCATCTAACAGTGTTTTCCTGATGGCATATTGATGTGTTTTGTAGCGCTACATGGATAAAGTGTGCTGTGATTACAGATTGTGACCTCAGTGGTTTCCCTTTCCTTGAAAGGCATGATACACCCTAATGCACTCCTCGCCTCAACTAGAACGAGGTTAATGTGGTTCAAAACGCACAGAATCTGTTGTAGGTTAAATAAATACTGTGACATTTACCAATGCAGCCTGGTTTTTCAGATCTTTGTTTGTGGCCTGCCAGGGGGATTGACCCTTATTATGGCAGAATCTGAAAATCAGTAAAGGAGCTATTTCTGAAGAGTGCTCATACATAAATGATCTGTATGTAGCAGACGTGTCAGTACCTGTCTGTGTACCCCTAAAATAAATGATGTCGTAGTTGTACAAATACCTCTCTGAGGGTGTGCAAACATACTAGACTATCCTCATATGAGCTGAAGTTATGAGGGAAATATTGCACAGTCTCATGTACAGCTAAGTGTCTCATATCTAAAGATATAAGACCTGACTTCACTGCAGTTTCTGAAGAATCCTGCCCTTGTGTGTTTCAAATGACTAATGTATTAATTACTTGCTTGTCTAAGGCACTAATGGACCATAGCCTGTTTTTTGACTGTAAATTGTGCTTGTTAAAGTAATGAAAGTGAATAATTTAATACATTTCTGACTGAAATCCTTTATCTTGTGTATGTGTGATTCATGAAACAGTCCAGATACCAACACTTGCTTGATTAAAATCTTCACCTTCGGGCCAATATAATGTAACACTAAATGTTTGTGGTGGGTCTCGTGCTGGTTCTGGTTGCACTCTAATGAAATGTCCAGCTGTCATCCAGATTTAGTGCTACAAGGAAGGAGATCCTGCTTGCTCCTGTAACCGTTAAAATTAGCATATGTCCTCGTGAAAAATCTGTGCGACGTATGACTACTTAGATATCATAGCCCTTAAAGATTAGGTCATGTTTATTTCTTGACCTGTTACCAAGACACCACTTAATAATGTCATTTAAAAAAATATATCTGCAACAAGGAAATTTTTTAAAATTTTTCAGTCTTTTGATAGACTGACAACTTTCAACTTTTTATGGGCTACTCATCCTAATGGCATCCATGCTAAGAATTGATAAATGTTCAGTTAAAATCAAAAGAAAGGAAAATGAAATCCAAGACATTTGCTTGGACAAAATTGTTGGTAACCTTCTGTTAAAGAAAGGAAAAACCCACAATGGTCTCTGAAATAACTTGAAACTGACAGAAGTGATAAATAAAAATTTACTGAAAACGAACTAATGAGAATTAGACATTGCTTTTGAATTGTGGTTCAAAAGAATCATTTTAAAAACCAAACTAATGAAACTGGCCTGGATAAAATTGATGGTACCCCTAGAAAAGATTGAAAATAATTTGACCATAGGGACATGTTAAACTAAGATGTGTTCTGTAATTAGCATCACAGGTGTCTTCAAACTTGTAATCAGTCACTCTGCCTATTTAAAGGGTGAAAAGTAGTCACTGTGCTGTTTGGTATCATGGTGTGTACCACACTGAACATGGACCACAGAAAGCTAAGGAGAGAGTTGTCCCAGGAGATTAGAAAAAAATTATAGACAAGCATGTTAAAGGTAAAGGCTATAAGACCATCTCCAAGCAGCTTGATGCTCCTGTGACTACAGTTGCACATATTATTCAGAAGTTTAAGGTCCACGGGACTGTAGCCAACCTCCCTGGACGTGGCCGCAAGAGGAAAATTGATGACAAATTGAAGAGATGAATGGTAACCAAAGAACCCAGAACAACTTCCAAAGAGATTAGAGGTGAACTCCAAGGTCAAGGTACATCAGTGTCAGATCGCACCATCCGTCACCGTTTGAGCCAAAGTGGATCTGATGGAAGACGACCAAGGAGGACACCACTGTTGAAAGCAAATCATAAAAAAGCAAGACTGGAATTTGCCAAAATGCATATTGACAAGCCACAAAGCTTCTGGGAGAATGTCCTTTGGATAGATGAGTCAAAACTGGAGCTTTTTGGCAAGTCACATCAGCTCTATGTTCACAGATGCAAAAATGAAGCATACAAAGAAAAGAACACTGTACCTACTGTGAAACATGGAGGAGGCTCTATAATGTTCTGGGGCTGCTTTGCTGCATTTGGCACAGGGTGTCTTGAATCTGTGCAGGGTACAATGAGATCTCAAGACTATCAAGGCATTCTGGAGCGAAATGTGCTGCTCAGTGTCAGAGAACTTTGTCTCAGTCGCAGGTCATGGGTCCTCCAACAGGATAATGACCCAAAACACACAGCTAAAAACACCCAAGAATGGCTAAGAACAAAACATTGGACTATTCTGAAGTGGCCTTCTATGAGCCCTGATATAAATCCTATTGAAGATCTGTGGAAGGAGCTGAAACATGCAGTCTGGAGAAGGCACCCTTCAAACCTGAGACAGCTGGAGCAGTTTGCTCTTTAATGGAAGGGTACCAACAATTTTGTCCACGTTAGTATGTCACAAGATAGCAGCACACTACAGAAATATTTCTGGCTGGAAGTAGTAGTAGTAGTAAGAAGTGAAATCAGTTGATACGCTTTAGTGTAATGAAACCAACATGCTCACCGGGGCTAAGTGTGCCAATTAAGTCAAATTATTAGCCAGCTGAGTGCCTAGTGTATGTCCTCTCCAAATTCATGCCACTGTATATTGCAGGATCTATATGTTTCATGATCAAATTAACCGACTTGAATTGAACTGTGTAACTAAAGAAACCTAACTTGGTTACTTGGTGGTCTGCTGGCTAGAAAGTTGTTTACTATTTATTTCCATGACTGTATGGAAATGACCTTAAATGTCCTTTGAATGTGCCCCAATCATGCCTGATTGTTTATACTCGATTTAACACTATTTTATAAAAAATATTAAGCAAACATGAGCATCTACATGTGTCGTGTGAAGCCATGGATTTCATCTGCAGACATGTGCTTCAGAGCAAGCGAAACATGTCTTTAGTGTTGCATGTGAGACGGGACACAAACTGGGGAGGGGCAACTGCCCCAATAGGAGCCCTTATAACTCCAATTAAAACGTACATTCATTATTAGAAGTAAGGGCTTTTAGTTACAAATTAAAGATATGGCTGACAGGACGGTTGAGATACCAGGCGCTCACTGTATGCCACCAGTAAAAAAAAAAAAAAAATGTGGCGGTACTTATAACACAGCTGTAAACCTATTAAAGGTGCCAGCATCAAAGCACACTTGTGGACACAAATGATGATGTTGCACACACAAGTAGGTTTGCTCAGCATGAATGAACTTTATTAAGCTGATTTCAATCGGCTGTGATTTGATGTGTTTGACGGAGTGCACAAGTATTGCTTGACAATTAGAGCTTTCACAATGAGGAAGTCCTCTCGCTCTCCACTCTGTGTGAGAGATGATGTCATCTTCTGAATCCGTTGTCTCCGCTGTCAAGGATGTTGACACTTCCCCTGGTTGCCCAGAAAATTATGTCATCCTGGTTTGCACTGGCTGACTGGAGGGCACAAAGCGAGATGTGATTTTGCTAGTCAAATGTTAAATCAGAGTGCCGAAGACTTGAATTCACGCCGCAGACTTTTGAGGGGAAAAAAAATGATGTTCTTACACAAGTAAGGACAGTGTCTGGAATTATAACGTCTGATCATAGCATAAATTTGTGTGGATACAGGACTGTAATAAAATCTGGGCTTGTGGTGCTGTGTGCCATCTAATCAAATGGCCCGGTAGCCAGATGTAGTACAGTAGATTTGTAACATGAGAAAATGGGCCACATGTTCCTCATGAAGAACCTATGCAGTGTTACACTGTAGAGCTGTACATCGTTATCCTGTAGTAGCATTGCACTGACACCCAATTGACTTGTTTCTAACAAATTTACCCTTAAATCATTATTCGTAAAGGTTAAGGCCATAATTCAGAAGGATGGCCTGGATTTTGCTTGTACATGAGAATTCACTAGACAGAAGGGCCTAAAGTAACATTGTTAATCTAGAAACAATGCGATTCGTCTTATTTTTATATAGCTATCACGCGGAATTTAAATCTGAAATTAAGTTTCGGTAATGGAATAAACCACTATGCGGTGGTAGCTAGCCACTTTTGGACATATTATAAAGTTTTGACTCTTAATACCATGCTAGCTAAAAGATACCTAACATCATTTTTTGTCTCTCGAAATGATCAAAATGGTGGTTTTATTTAATTGGCTAAAAAAAGTAGCAAGATATGTTGTCACACCACAAAGACCACCCATTTAGCTCATTTTCTCGACACCTCATTGGTTAACATCAGCCATGTACCACGTGACTACCAGTAGGGGGTCGCAGTAGCCACGCCCCCAGGCCTAACTGTCTAGTGTAGGACACAAAAGTACACTTAACATGTCAGTTATTACACAAAATTAATAAACATGGTGACAAAAGGTATCACCCGGACATCTGGAACAGTAGCTAACAGTCTCGGAGAAAGAATAAAAAGTTTTATTCCAGTTTTTATGCAGAGAAGCCTCCCATTGGTCAGTTTGTGCAGTATGCAAATGCAGGCGACTACGTCAGATCCTGAAGTTGAGCGCCATTTTTTTCCTCAATAGGGGAAGAAAGGGACAAAAGCTGGACCAAAAAATAACTTATCTCTGGGGGTGTTTGCAAACAACACCCTTCACGTTTGGCTCCGGTGTTGTTCCGGCGGCGTGCGTGGACGGAGGATGCTGCTGGTGTGAGTGTCTGCGTGCAGCGCCGGGAGCCGACGCAGCTTACCGACACACACAGCTGAGGGCCGGTGGCAGTGGCAGACGTTAGCCCTCTCCTCTCGGTGGCGGCACAGCGACAACTGACGTTAACCCCAAACTGAGACTTGGACGAGGTAATTATGAGCGCGGAAGACGCGCGGGCATACGCCGGTAGGAAAGAGCGGCGTGGTCGGACTGGTGGCCCGCCTTTCGCTGTCAGCGTGCTACACGGGGCTTTTTAATGACCCCAGTGTGAGCGCACACGCACACACACAGCAAGGATGGAGACTGTGTGAAGGGACAGGTCTCAATCTGCAGGTGTTACTGTCAGAATTTCACACACTCACTCTCAAGTTTTCTCTTCTGTGTCCACGCGGACGTGCGTGGTCCCCGAAGTTCAGCTGTACAGTGTTTGTTTTGATTTTTGTCATGTCATAGAAGTGTGATTCAGTCGCAGCATGTTACCTCAGTGCTGTTATTACGTCGTTCTTATTACAGAATTTTGTACAGTGTATTCGATCTTTGCCTTGTTAGCAATGGGACTCTACTATAAAATGGAAACATCTTAGGTTTTTAATAACTTTATCTGCTAACAGGACGGGGTTGTTGAAGTGTGTGCTGCCTTGTTGGTATATACACACATACACCCACACATTACCTGACCACAGATAAATGCGTGTGTCCTCCTTGACATTATGGGATAATTTCTGACAGTTGTTCAGTCATAGTCATAGTCATAGTTCAGACGGCTGTTTGGAGGTCTTGGGTCCGGAGATTGGATTAATAGGCTGCAGATTAAGCCTGTTGAGCCTTAAAACTTGGCTTGTATCACATTTGGAAAGTAATCAATAATTACCTGCAATCCTACTGTATTCAGTGGCACATGTTAGCGTCCCCCTAGTGGCCGATCAGCGCAACATTCTTATTTAAAATGGCTGCTTCCGTGTTGAGTCTCACATGAGTCATCAATGACTTCCTTAATCTACCGCGTATTGATTAATACAGCCATTTTTAAGAACGTTACATAAAATCAGTGTTTCTGATAATATTGTAGGAATTTATTTTATTTTTTATAAATCATTGCTGAATTTATTATTTTTTAAAGCCACACTCTTAATTATTTAATTAAACCCAATTAAAAATTAAATTACATCTTCGCAAGACATTTAGAGCTGATGTATGGGTAGCAGAAAATAATCAATAAATAAGTGTACTGGAAATTAAAAAGTTGTATGCGTTTTAATGCCGCAGACAATGTACGTTATTGATATTGGTGTGATTTATGGGCAAAAACTAAATTTAAGCAACAGGGATGCAATACTATTTATAGTAATATCTTGAGTGATAATCAATTACAACAAAATAAAACACATTAATGAATCGATAATATGATGCAACAAAATATATAATAATATGTAGTACTGTAACATAGTATATGTATGCAAATTATATGTCTTGACTAAAAGCAATAAAAGGATGAAAATTTTAATTTGTTATAAAAAAAACTAAAAAGTAACTAACTGACTCCAACAGCAAACTAGCGAGATGATCACATACATTCCGCTCTGTTAACTTGTTTTTCTAAAGGTTATATGAGCACCCCAAAATTAACAATATATCACATGATTGTTTATTAATAATGTATGTGTTAGTCATTAGAAGTAGTTTTTCACTCTTCTTGTGGTTAATTTTGGGCCAAGGCTCAGAACCATAACACCACTAGGATGTATATTCGAATGCACTGGATAGAATAATGGGCTAGTTTTGTTATCGTTCCATAATCATTTTTTCTACATGTGTAAATGCTCCAAAGCATTCAAACTTGTATTTCTTTTACAGGGCTTTTGAGGAATAATGTATCAGCTTCCAGTTGGAAATATCGAGAAGATCCGAAAGGCACGTAAAGCAGTGAAAAACATCTTGAGTGAAATTGGACTGGAACACTGCCAAACCCTGTTGAAGGTATGTTCTTTCTCGAAAAATAAGTCAAGAAAAGTTTAAGATTCAGGTCTCACACAAAGCATGGTTACTGTTGGGGTCAAAATGATTAGTCATCAAGAAGAATGTGAAACATTTTTTAGAAATTTTTTCCCATGCTTGCATCAATCATAAAAGTTAAAGAAAAAAAAATTAAGTGAAAGGTTCATCATTTGGTACATTTTTAAATTGAATTAAATTAAATTAAAAACAAACTTTAGAATTGCCATATGTATGGAAATGGATGGGGTCAAAATTATTTCCCCCCATTTGATTTATGCAATAGAATTTTTTTAGCTTTCCAAGTCACCAAGTGACCGAAAGAATGAGATTGTGGATACAAGAAATGAGCTTCCTTTGCAGGGTGGCTGGATTTCAGCCTTAGAGATAGGGTGAGGAGCTCAGAGTAGAGCCACTGCTCCTCTGCGTTGAGAGGAGCCAGTTGAGGTGGTTCGGGCCCCCGCCCTGGGGAGGTGTTTCGGGCATGGCCATCCGGGAGGAGACCCCGGGGCAGACCAAGAACATGCTGGAGAGATTATATCTCTCAGCTAGCTTGGGAACATCTTGGTGTCCCCCCGGAGGAGTTGGTGGGGTTGGCCAGGGAGGGGAGTGTCTGGATCTCCCTTGTCAGACCGTTGCCCCCGCAACCCGGACCCAGATAAGCGGCAGGAAACAAACAAGCTTTCCAACCGCACCCAAACAACCAATCATCTTTCAAACCACACCTGGCTTATAATTGGACTCAAGTGAACAGGGCTCGTGGCACTTGAAGGATAATGGACCCGTTTCGTGGCAACCATATTCACATGAAATTGCAGGTAAATGCAGGTGTAATTTATAGAAATGATGAAGGTTCCATTTAGCATAGCAGGCTTAGCCAATGAGCCAACAAACACGAAAGCAGTACATTGACTCTGTTTGACCTGAAAGGAACCATAATTAGCATCATTCAGTGTTTCCCCTGGAAATTTATTTTAGGCCCAGTGGCAGGAGCCACTGTTATCATGATATGGAATAGTCATATCACGATAACAGGTGAAGTGAATAACACTGATTATCTCGATCATGCCACTTGTGGGTGGGATTTAGTGGGCAGGAAGAGAATATTTTGTCCTCAAAGTTGATGTTTAGAAGCAGGAAAAATGGGCAAGCGTAAGGATTTGAGCAAGTTTGACAAGGGCCGAATTGTGATAGCTAGACGACTGGGTCAGAGCATCTCCAAAACTGCAGCTCTTGTGGGTTGTTCCCGGTCTATAGTGGTCAGTATCAAAGAGTGGTCCAAGGAAGGAACAGTGGTGAACTGGCAACAGGGTCATGGGTGGCTGAGACTCATTGATGTACATGGAGAGCGAAGGCTGGCCCGTGTGGTCGGATCCAACTGTTGCGCAAATTGCTGAAGAAGTTAATGCTATACAATACATCAATGTTTGTTGCGTATGGGGCTGCATAGCAGCAGACTAGTCAGGGTGCCCATGCTGACCCCTGTCCATTGCCAAAAGCGCCAACAATGGGCACGCGAGCATCAGAACTGGACCACAGAGCAATGGAAGAAGGTGGTCTGGTCTGATGAATCACAGGGATGGCCGGGCGCACGGAACACATGGCACCAGAAGGCAAGCTGGTGGAGGCAGTGTGAAAGTTTGGGTAATGTTCTGCTGGGAAACCTTGGGTGCTGCCATCCATGTGGATGTTACTTTGACACGTATCACCTACCTAAGCATTGTTGCAGACCAAGTTCACCCTTTCATGGAAAATGTATACCCTGATGGCCTCTTCCAGCAGCATAATGTGCCGTGCCACAAAGCAAAAATGGTTCAGGAATGGTTTGATGAGCACAACAACGATTTTGAGGTGTTGACTAGGCCTCCAAATTCCCCACATCTCAATCCAATCGAGCACCTGTGGGATTTGCTGGACAAACAAGTCCAATCCATGGAGGCCCCACCTCATAACTTAAAGGACTTAAAGGATCTGCTGCTAACATATTGGTGCCAGATACCACAGCAGAACTTCAGGGGGTCTAGTGGAGTCCATGCCTTGATGGGTCAGGGCTGTTTTTGCTGCAAAAGGTGGACCAACACAATATTAGTCAGGTGGTCATAATGTTATGCCTGATCGGTGTATATCACAATATGGGGTTTTTTGTTTTTTTCATGAAATATTGTCTATTCAATATAACTTCATATCTTATGACAACTCATTATTTTTATAGTCCTTTGGACTAAAGAATATCTATACACCAAAACCACAGTATTCAGCTGTAAATCAGTGTATTTTGGTGTTTAGTAGTATTGTTGTTTGATTCAGATCCAAATTTTGACATTTTAATGCAAAGAATTTGAATTCCACATATATTTTTATAAATATGCACAGTGATGGTTCTCTACAAGATGAAAGCTCGTGAATGAATTAGAAACATCCCACAATATATATTGTCATATCGCCCAGCCCTATGAGTGAGTGTAAAATCGAGTATTTAGCATACACAAAAAAAATGTTGGTCTGATTTTGGCCTGGAAAATGGTAAAGGAAACCCTGTCACCTGTATTTACCCAGCTGGTTCTTTCCTAAATAACAGTTGCGAAAAGTGTCTATTAAGAGGCACCAATCTTAAATTCTTGGTGAATTAATTTCGGTATTCAACAAATACAAGAACCAAGTCCGGACCTCAGAGGGAAGATAGTGGATGTGCATCATAAGTTGGGCTGTACTACTGTTTTCAGGCCTCTGATGGTGCCTACAACAGCTGTACGTTGCATCGAGTACAAGTAGTGATACAAGTACAAGAAGACACATTCTCTCAATAGATGGGTAGGTACTAGTGCAAAATGCCAAAGACCTTAGAGGAATGTCAAAGCAACCACCTGATCTCTGCGGAGAAAGTTGTTACTGAACTGGCTTCATCATTTTTCAGGGTTTAGTGTTTCAGGGAAGAATTTTGAAGGGGCTTTTCGTTGTGCCACGCTTCAACAGCAACATCCGAGGAAAGTGCCATTACTCAAATATAGGACTGCTGCTTCAGCCCCAGGCAACCCTGTTCAGGTGACGGAGTCATGAAAGAAGTTTATGTCAACATTTTGAAGGATGATGTGAAGAAATCTGCTGCCAGTCTGCTTTTAGGTGCTGTTGTCTTCCAGCAGGACAGTGACCCTAAGCACACATTCAAGTTGGTCCAAAACTTTATGGAGGAAATCTAAATCAAGGTCCTGGAGTGGCCTTCTCAAAGCTCAAATCTCAGTCCCGTTGAGAATCTATGGCAGGAGTTTAAAGTCCATCCTTTATAATCATTTTCCATGGAGGAATGAGCTTTGATCTCTCAAATATGTGTCCTCCAAGTGAGTAACTACAGTAAGGGCGCTCTCACACTAGGCCCAGCTGTTTTGTACCATTCTGAAGCTTGTTTGTTCCCCCCTTCCCAGCCCCCTGCTGGCCTGCAGTCATGTTGCTCTAAGCCCAACCGTGCCTGTACATGCAGTTAGTTTTTACACATACGTCATCACGTTGAGAGAACAAGACTGCAGCCTGACTGAATTTGTGGCCTATTTGGAGTGTTTTTGTTCAGATACGACCCTCTAACATTCACAGATTTATCAAATTTGCAAAGCAGGGATTTCATACTGCACACATAAGAGGCGTTTGATTATATGTCATGTCTACGTTGTGCATCCATGCTTGCGCGTGAGTAATGTTCCAAATGTACCAGGGCCAAGGAGATGTGCCGCGCTCAAGCACAGCACAGAGCGCTCACACTAGTTCAACAAAACAGACGGTTCCAACGCACTGTGGGTCAAATAGGATTGGGCGCAGTATGGATGGCTTAGTGTGAGTGTAGCCTGAGAAGTTGTCAGTTGTGAGTCAGGGCGGTTACACACGACTGACTGTCAGAGGTTGAATCGTTTTGGGCTTGATTTTTTTTTTTCCTTCTTCTTTCATCTCAGTGCAACAGTAAAGGATCTTTATCAAATTTTGTGGAGAACATTTGATACTGGTTCTTTCTTTAGAAATGCTCAGGGTTGTGGTGATAGTTTTGACCTTGACTGCAACCTTTCACATAAGATAACATGGCTTTAAATAGACCGACCATATTTAAAAATTTAGATCAATTATAGCCTAAATATAAAAAAAAAAAAATGTGTCGGTCAGGTCTCAGCTAAACTGCAGCAGTGAGTGCAGTTACATGCAAATTTTGGAGCTGATACCGAAATAGACAAATGTTTTGCATTTATCCCCCAAATTAGGTTAGCTATCATTTGTAAAACATAGATATGAAACGCAGGCAGAATATTTCTCATCTTAAATCATAGCAGTGCACTGAAACAGTAACCTTCACAGGACTTTTAGTTCATGACATTTTATTGCACTAAAGTTTTGATGTTCGCTGATATTGATAACATAAAGTTGTTACCAATATATCTGTGATTGGCCAACATCGACCAATATACGGGTCAGGCCTTAGTGTTGGTATTTGGTGTTTTTTATTTTGTGTGACTATATACTTCTACATTTTAGAAGAGACACTTAACTATGTACACCAAGGTAATTTTTCAGATGGATGTAATTGTAAATTTACAGAAAAAGAAATCTGAGTTATGCACCTAATCCAAATGCAATTAATCCTAAAGTTTGGTTTGTGGTGCTGTTAAGCAGTATTTTGTTAAAAGCTGACAAATATTTAGAACCTTCTGAGTAAATCAGTACAACATTAAACTTCAACATAATACACACTACAGCCTAGAGCTTCATACTGTAACTATACAATTACTATACAAAACAAAGACAAACATTAGGTGCACAATACAAGCTGCTAGCTGAACAGTTCTCACGCTTTGATGCCTTACACAATCAATACATTTTTACATGTATTCTCTATTTTACTGTTAATACCCATTTACTTAGAAACATGTCAAGTCAACTCAGTTTTATTTTACAGTATGTACAATATTCAATACCTTCTGTCCTCAGACCCAAGAAACTTATGAATGCAGGACTGTTTTACATGGTGGCACTGTTTCAAATACTGAAGATTTGTTTGTTTGTGTTGTTTACTGTGCAGGATCTTAATGAGAAGTCTGAGAAAAACTCAGATGAAGACGAGGCCTTTCAGGAAACTGATTGGGTTGATTTCTCATGTGGATATAATGGCAAGCAACAGAAAAAGGTGATGTTTGACTCCTTGCAATTTTTAATATTCAAATTTGTTTTTTAAATGTTTGTTTAATAATTGACTCGGTTCTTGTCCCGCCCTTTTCTCTCGTTATTCAGTGGCCCTATCGGTCTCAATCCCTGTGCTGTAACATGTGCAAGTACTCTTCACAAAACATCTACAACTTCAGAAGCCACGTGTCTCGCTGCCATGCCTACATGCAGTCATTGTGCGCGCTGGCATCATGTTCTCAGTGCCTCTTCATCGGCCACCCCAAGGCTGTCAAGAAGCACATGCTTTTCTTCCATGCCAAACTTGCCATCAATGCACAAACTCCAAGGGATGGTTCCTCAGTGAGCCATCGTGGAAACGAGAGGTATCACTGTAGAAGGTGTGCCTTTCCAAGCTCTTCTATCTTTGCCATGAAGAAGCACATCATTCTCAAGCATCTGGACAGTTTGGCAGAACAGTACATCGGTTACAGGTTAAATGTTCAAGGCACCACAAGTTCAAAGGTCTACTGCTGCAAGGTGTGTCGGTTGAACATTGGAAATTTAGACCAAATGTTGCATCACATGCTGGTTGAGCCGTCACACTACTTGGTCAGCACACAAGTTCATAGTATGATATATGAGAACAAGAACTATACCATTAAATCAATCCCCAATGGGAATGGGCTGTTTGTTACATTTCCAAGTATTGCCCCTAAACCACAGCAACCTCAGATGTTCAACAGTAAGTCCTTCGTTTTACCAAGTAATGGCCAACCTGCCGGGACTGTGGTAGCACTACAGCAGGTACAAGGAACTACAAACAGTGCTACTCTGATCTGTACCCCTGCAACCAACCAAGCTTTTCTTCCCCCTCAAGCGTCGGCACTGGTGCAGCTAGCTAGTGCCGAGGCTAAAGGTTTGCTCCAGCCTGGTGCTACGATAGCTCTCCGAAGTGCTTTGCCCCAAGGGCCATCAATGGTCCAGCTTCCCACCGTGTCAAACGTGTCTCTGAAACACGCGCCAGTGGCCTTGACACCTTCTCTGACTCAACCACAACAGATTCCAAAAGCGCAGCAAATTCTTCTTCCATCCGGACTGCAAGCCAGCATGGCATCTGCACCCACAGCTGTATCCAAGCCTGCTGTGGTTACACAAAACACATCAACCAACAACCAAGTCGCCCTAAAAGGCACCATGCTGACCTCACAGTCTCTGCTGAGTCACCTAATCCCGACTGGCAACAAGGTCAATGGCATGCCCACATACACTTTTGCACCACTGCAAGTAGCCGTGCCTGCCTCGCAGAGTAACCCTCTCAAGGCTGTTGAACAAACGAGTAACTCTTCACCACAAACTAAGAAATGGATTACGTGTCCCCTATGTAATGAACTTTTTCCTTCTAATGTCTTTGACATGCATACAGAAGTCGCTCACCAGACAAAATCCAACACAACCAAGTTGGAAAGTGTGGCGGCACGGGCAGCGTTCTTGAAGAAAATGCCTGACAAAACCGTCAAATGTCTGACTTGTAAAATTCTACTATCAGAAAAAAGTGTCTTCCAGCACCTGCTACACGGTTTGAGTTGTTTGTACTGTTCAGCCTTGTTTTTTTCAATCAAACAGCTTGCTGAGCACGTGAAGCAGCACAATCCCACAAGCAAGGCATACTGTGACTTTCTGAGGCAGAAGTACAGGATCTACTCAAAAGGTGTTGGAGGAATCTTGTTCCCTTACTTTGATGTCCACACCACTGCGCCAACGGAGATCCTCGGAGATTGCGAGGTCAACCTTGCCCTGGTCACCAATTCCCTTGATCTGATTTTCTTTAAGTTGCAGCCCAGCAGTCAGCCAGAGATTTGCCCAGCACCTGTGAAAATCAACAGTTCCTACTGTCCCTTCTGTGATGAAAAGTTTCACAATGATTCCAAACACCTTGAGCACCTGAAACAAAAACACTTTGTAGCACCCACCATTCATGCCATCCTCAAGACGGAGGCTTTCAAATGCATATACTGCAATGGTGTATACACAGGAAAGGTCACACAGCAGGCAGTGATGCTCCACATTCAGCGATGCCGGTGTTCTCCAAAACAAGCACAGCTCCCCAAAGCTCCAGGACCTCCACAGCCGCCACCAAAACCAGCTCAGCCGCTCCCTCAGCCATCCGGGCTCTACTTTCTTCAAGTCCCACAAGGGCTGACTGTCAAACCTGCATTAACTCCAGCCCGTGTGATTCCCCCTGCACCGCCTGCAGAAAGTGAAGCAGAGCTACAGTCTAAGAAGAGGCTGGAGGCTGCGCTGAAGGAGGTCATGGAGGCCAACGCACGCGAGCGAGAACATAAGGCGGCCATGCGCAAGAGGCGAGAGCAGGCAAAGTTGTTGCCGCCGCCAGAGCCTGTGGTTCAGAACGACCCCACAGTGAAGCTGGTGTTGGAACCAACCCCAGTCGAGCGCCGCTGCGGCGAGGACCGCAGAGACTTCATATCCAAATACTTCAACCTTAACCCGTACGCGACCAAAGTGGAGAGTGACGAGCTGTGCAAAAGGCTGTCCCTCACCAAAGCGGAGCTGGCGGCACACTTCAGCAAGAAGCGCAGTAAGTGCATGAAGAGTCTTAAGAGGAACACAGCTGCCGTCCTGCTCGGCTTCAACATGACGGCACTGAGCAAAGTTAAGCACAATCTCGTCATCCCGGAACAGCAGGCAGCAGAAAACACGGAGCAGCTGCCCACCAATTCAACAGAGCCAACTGAAAATGGTGATGACCGAACAGAACCGATGGATGAAAGTGGAAATGAGAAGGTTACGAATGGGGAGCAGGTGGAGCAGATGGAGTGACATCAGAAATGTTTGAATGTAGAACAACCTGAAAACAGCAAACACCACATGGAAACACATATAAGACAGGTTCTTTTAATTATGGCCTTTTTTGTTACAGTTACTAGAAACATTCATTCGGCAGTGCATAAAGTGTGTTTCCTAACATACGAGTCAACTGTGAGTACAGTTTCTTCCTGTAATAGAGCTTCATTTGACTCCAGTAGGTTATTGGTGGTCCACGTTCAAATTTCCAAACCCTTTGTTCTGATGCTACTTTAGGACATATTAAAGCTACAAATGTATAGTTTGAGATATTATGGTGTCAGACTGTGGAGTTGGAACAGCATTTAGCTGGTTACAGTCTGTCAGTGGCTTCTGACTTCAATTTAAGCACTGATTCACTCTTGGTAGCTGCTTTCTTTCTCTTTTGCACCCTTTATTTAAGCCTGTTTGTATAAAATTATGAATTCTTCATCATTGCTTGTCTGCTATTATCCAGACTTGAGCACACACTTCACCATAGATTGATTTATTATTATATTATGTTTTCCTTTTATATATTTGGACCTATTTGTGTCACATTTTTACTTATCTCATTAAAAAAGACACACATCACCCCGTTTACATATAGTTTTTCTTTTGGGTTGACAACTCCAGCAGACATTTTATGAATATTGCAGTTTTGCAGCCAAATTCTTTGCCGAACTCCCGGAGTTAATGAAACATAGTTAAAATAAATCTGATCATATCCTTGCATGAGCCTTTTTCTTGTCTAATGAAATTTGTGACATTGTGAAGTCTACATATTTGCTTAGACTGGTGGAAATCAACTGAGAGATTCAAGACTTAAGAACACCCAAATCCACGCGTTATCTTCTGTTCTCCTGACAGCTTTGTTTTTTGTACTACACATGTATTTTCTATAATTATTAGAGGTTCAAAAATGTTGGGAGAGGTACAAATGCTCAGTCTGTCCAAGGCCACTATGTTGTACAAAATAAAGTGGTTTCCTTCTACATTATTGTTTTATTTTTTGTAAGACATGAAATTATACTTTACGTCAAGCTGTGTGAAAGCACTTTAAAGCATACCTGTTTCACGAGTAACTGACAAATTTAAGTTCAGACATCAGGACACTTTATTAGTAGGGACAGAACACAACTCCGTTTTAAGTGGTAAACAGAACACTTGCAATTGTCCCTGAGATATAATTGTATTTCTGTCCTCTGTGGTCATTGCACTAAAAACTAAATACACCTGCCAAAATCCTTATGCCAATACACTACATAATGTACTAGCTCGGTAGCAATTAAAGATGAATAAAACTTTAGTTCTTGGCCCAGCCAAGTCTCATTGATTACATGCAGTACTAAATCATGGCCACACCGTGGCGCCAAATCACAGCAGCCTTGACGGAATTGGCATTTTCTACATTCTGTAGTGAATCACTGTCCGTCATACATATTAAACTACTATTGTTCAATTATACTAATACAACAAAAAGTGAATTGTGCTCCAGATACTGATACTACTTTGATTTTGTGGTGGGCTGAATCTTCCAAGCGTGACCTTTCGGGCTCTACTCTGATAGGATTTGATCCAGGAATGAGGAGCCGCTGTAGTTGTTGGTCGGAATTGCCTGCAGTTTCTTCAGGAACTCCCTGGGGAGTCCATTCTGCTCTGCACCCAGGCACAGCGCCTCACATAAAACAAAGAGAGATAGCGATTATAGCCACGATAACATCAGACAACATGAACTGTTTTGTCTTTGGATCAGTGTGATGGCACACACCCGTTTGTACTGGGGCGATGGTGGGCAGGCGTGGAAATTGTTGATCTGGTAAGTCCTGCAGGGAATCAGTCCTTGGTCAGTCTCCACTGAAACCTCCAGAGGAGAGTACTTTCCCAGGCTCACCCCTTCCTGGCTGCGAACACAGAAACATGAAGCGTGCTGAGCCGGTTTAAACAAACACTCCTCGCTGAAATGATTTTGCATTGTGTTTCTCACTTGTCTAGACTGGTGAGGTTTTCGTTGCTCAAAGCCCAGATGACACCCCAAACTTCTGCCCCAGGGTGGTACTCAATGGTGGCCACTCCACCATGCCAGATATTCTTTGCGTTTCTGTCCCACAGGCCAAAATTGAATTGATAGTCCTGCACGCACACACACACACACACACACACACAATAATGTGAGTGGTGACGAGGGGAGGGAGTGCACGACAAAAGGTTATGAATGGCGAAGAGGTACTGCATATTAAACAAAATGCCTTTTGTTTCACTTAAGAGGTCACTGCACCATAACAGATCAACCATTAATGTGATGCTGGACACTGAAGGAGTTCCATGCTTTTTCCTGTGTTTATAATGTCTGAATAGAGAGCCATCAGGAATTTCAAGTTCCTTTGCATTAAGAGTGGAATTACTCGACAATAGGCCGCAACATTGGAACCACCAATAGCTGAGGCGCGCAACATTTACACTCTCCCTACAGTGCAATGTTCTAGAGGAAAAACCTCAGGCCCTTACACGATGAGGATTGTACCCACCTATTGCTTCAGACAATGGAAACCCCTTCATGTAGGTCAATGCGCCTGCCCCACCACAAAAACTACCCGAGACGGTTGAGCAGGCCTCCAAATTTACCAGATCCCCAATTAATGTAACATGCCCAAGCACGTCAAATTCACGGCGGCGCCACACTGCAACGCAGGACTCACAGGATCTCTTTTCAACACCACGGTGCCAGGCGGCGCAGGTACACCCCACGGACGTAATGTGTGTCTCAACAGCTAAGAGCCGGCCCCAAACCACAATGGGGCCTCTATGGATCAGAACGTTTTCAGGCAGCTCCCACGGATCTGGGGAATTTTGAGGCCTTTGTCGCGTTCCCGGGGCAGCTCCTGAGCAGTTTCTGTGGTGTGGTGGCACGCGTCCTCCTGCTGCACTGGCCAATGTCACTTTTCCACTGTAAATACATAATCAATCTAATTCTATTGAACTGTAAGTGGTGTTAATGTTGAGTCTTGTCGCTACATCCTGAAAATAAGTACATTTGATGACCGCTATGGATGTTTGAAATTTATTCACCTCAAACTCTGCCAACCATCACAGCCTGTCCCAGAGGCACTGAGGTGACATAGGCACCAGGCCATACACACATTTTGGTAAGTAATAAAAATGGTCAGGTGTCGATAAGACCAACATTTTACATGTGAACGCTCCCATATATAACATATAAAGCACATGCAAATCGTTTGCTGGCAACAAACAGCGATGCTCAGCATTTTCCTGTATATATCTGATCTTCCATCCGACAAGGAGGGCGCTGTCATTACCTTAACTCAAAAGTGGGACAAAAGATCTAGTTTTGGGTTTTTTTTGTGATGGGCAGGCTGGTTGTTTGCTAGGAAATCACACGTGAAAACGCACGCCACGAGAAGATTTATTCCTACCGAAGTGTGGCTAATATTTACGGGCAGCGCCGGCTGGAACTGGACTATGGACGCCGGGACAATTTTCGGTTATTTACAGCCACCACTAACGTACGAACGGTTACCGGAAACTACCTTCAGTCGGCCGGTAGAACAAAACGTCGCGGACGGGTTCGCCAGTTGCAGTCTTTTCTTCAGCAAGTTGCTCCCAAAAGCAAAATACATAAAGTGGCCGTTGGCCGAGCCGGACATCGTCCGGCGTTCCTGCCGGCCAAGAGGGGTCAGCAGAACCCGGCTAGAACTGGATTTCAAACACCACCCCCAGGAAACATGTCGTCTTCTCGCGATAGTTTCATTCCCCCCCAACAACAACGAACGTTTGTCTTTCTTGTTATTCTTAATTCATATAATGCCCACGAACATTCTGGCACAATGTGGCGTTTACAAATTGCAAACTGATGGTTGAGAGGGAACAATAAACAAACAGAGAGAGCGAAACAGGTTCCTGGGCATTTTTTGTCCATCATGTGGTGCGGGCTTTGGCTGATGTGGGGTTCGACCTTTGCATTTTTACACCTACGGATAAAACGTTTCGCCAACACACTATCACATTGTTTACCAGGAAGTCAGACTGTTTCTCTTTCGTAAATGCTCCAAGTTTCTCGGCACTCGGGTGTATTTGTATGTTTTTTAGAATGAAGCCGGCTCTGAATTCATAGACTGGTTTTCACCCAAACAAAATACTTTCTACGGTTTGTGTGTGTTGGTCACAAAACTGGAATGATTATCCCAGCTGAATTATTGAGGGGGAAAAAAGATAGGATAAATTTCATTCAGAAATGTAAATGTCACTCCTTTGGCGAATAACGCCGATAACACGTGACCAACTTTTAAACGCGTTCGTCTCACATCCAGTTAGCTCTCTAACGCTTAACCCGGAGAAAAACGCCACAAGCGCCGGAGATCAGGAGTTATCTGTATGTGGACCGTTAATCTAGCATCCTTTTACTGTTTAAATTTAATGTGAAGCACAGCAGAACTACGTTATGGGGATTTAGGAAAATAGCTCAAGGGGCGTGTCGGGTGGTGAAGTGGGCGTGTCGGGCAGCTGGACATTTATGATTACTTAATGATATCACTTTGAACGTTGTTCATCAAATCGTGACAAAATAACGGTCTGGCACCATAACCTGCATTTTTTTTTCCTTTAAATGAATTCAGACATGGTTAACTAATGTTATAACTGTTTTTTTTGTTTTTTTTCAGTGGAAACTGTGCAACACCGATCTGAATTTCTTTGCTGTCTTTAATAACCTTTAGGTAAAGATTTTTTTAGTCTTCTAAATAACAAAGCATGTTAAAAAAAAGAAACACTGTGTGCTTATTTTGTAGTGACTTATGACTTGTCTGACTTTTTTCTGCATTACATTTCTGCCAGAAAAAAAGCAATTTTTGTAGTTTGTCTTCTGTCACCGGTATTTAAAATAAGTCTGTCACCTATTTATTTCTTTTATGTCCTTTTTACTTTATTCATGTATTTTATAATTAAGTCATTGCCTTTATCACTTTTGTGTTTATTTTGAACTGGTATGACTGTTGTACATGAATTTAAACATTAACAATTTTTCCTTAATCCTTTGCGATTTTGGCAAAACTCGCAAGAGATGAACAGACTGCATGACTAATGATTCAATCAACATTGAATTTCATGTTTTATTTGCAATTCACCACATATGGCCAGGTCATTTTTTTTTAAAAGTCTCGTTAACCAACAGCCTTAATTTGTCTGAGAATCCAAATTGTTTTGTATTTCATTTAATGCATAAAAGTTTTTTTTTTCCCCCCACAAGGATGTGCAAGAAGTGGATGAATTTAAAACTCATATTTACCTAAACAGTAGACCCCAAATGTTTAGGTAAATTCAGATTGTGTCCATATGAATCAATATTCTAAAAAAGTATACAAATTCTTTTATATGTAGATGTGTCTAACTTATCAGATTGTAGTTGCCTTTTGCATGATAAACCAACCAAAACCTAAACCAATTTTAATTTCAGTTTGTGCAGAATTTATCAGAACTTGGGGGAAACACCTTGCTGGTCCAGATACTTTATTCACATGTGTTAAAAACATAATGTGAGCTGAAAGTCAATGACAATCAAACCCTTTTAGCAATAATACACACTCAAAGGTATCTTCCTCATAAGGATTTTAATGTACAAAATAAAGGGAACCAAAGTTCAACAAAAACATGAAAATCCACAAAGTGTTTTCCCTGAAAAGAAAAAAAAAAATCCTGTACAAACAGTGAGTTGTCAGGCAGCAAACGCAGCCTCGTTTATCTCCTCGGGCCACCCCGGCCCCGACCTCTTCCTCGACCGCGACCTCGTCCTCTGCCTCGCCCCCGGCCAGCCACTGAGAAGACACAGACAGGCGACAGGTAGCAACATCAGTCAAACATTGGACAGCATTTTCAGCAAGCTGTACGAGTTGCATGTAACGACTCGGAAATCTATCAATAGAAAAGAGGATTAGTTCTAAAAATAAAATTTTTCAGCTCAAAATGAGCCTGAGTGCAGTGGAACAGAGGAGAACTAATTAAATTGTACCAGAAGCAGATTGTTGAGGACTTTGAGGTGCAAAAGGCTCACAAAAAACATATTCAGACACAGTTACATCCACTATGTGCAATGTAACGCTATGCATTAAGTTGTGCATACACACTACAGGGTTGGAAGTGGGGCCCTATTAATTTCGGAAAGTCACTCAATGGCCAAGGAAGTCGGAAAGGTTTTGAGTTCTAGAGCATGTATCCTACAGAACTCCATTTATAAATCTGTGACGTCCACCTAAATAATGGAAAGAAGAGCCCATTTATCAGGTGTCCCTCTGCAAATGAATGAGAAGTTACCAAGGAAAATAAATATATGTAGTGTATATGCTCAGACCTAAACACTTCATTAAAACCTTACTTAATTCCCCAAAGCTTTCACCTTTTTTTTGTTTATTATATTTAAACTTAACGACACAAAAAGGGACACTGTTCAATCTTACATTACAGACAGCACAGACTGTTGTTTTGCATGAATTGTTTGCAATGTGCATTTGTCAAAAAAATATCCCGAAAGTTATAAGTCTTGAGGCATGATTCTTATTGGTCTGACAATTTACTATTGTCAGACCAATAAGAATCATAATATTTACAACAATAGCAAACTGGCAAAATGTCCTGTAATGCCACAAGAGGAAGCCACACAAGTTTGTCTATTGCGCTGCACTACAATTAACCCCACAATGTTTAGACATTTCTTACCTGCTTCCCTCTTTTTGGATTTGATCTTAGGCTCAATGTCAACCAGCAACGTGTCCAGTGGGAGGCTGTCCGGAAGGATAAAGTAGCGAATATTGTTGCCACGGATACTCAGTGATTCCAGCTGAGTGGGCTCCCTGTTTTTCAGGGTCATTTTCACCGCCTTCAGGTGGGTGTTCATGCTCACATCAACACCTAAATGAGCAAAGCGACAAAGGTGAAAATAAGTATAGGCAAGCCTGCATTTTATAATATAAAAAAAATAGTATCTAAAGACCCCATGTTCACTGTCCCACAGAGCTGGTTAAGTGAAATATCTATAGTATGATTAATGGGCTGTACGTGTCTCAATAGAGTTGAGATGATGAGCATTGGATTGGCTGTTGAATAACTTACAATATAATGAGCTTAACATTCTCACAGCATCACAACACCATCACTACTAAAAAAAGAGCATCTAATCACTCATTTTAAATGGTAGTACAGGTGATCGCTCTGCAATGATCCTGTGTTAAATGTGAGCGTTAACTTCACGGCTCCACAGTAAGGCGTCAAAGAGTTGTGTACTTTAGTAGCGCTGAAATATGTTGTATTCTCGTTCAGCTCTCAACAGTAAAACGCATACACGACCTTTAAAATCGCATTCAGACGTTTGAAACGTTAAATACCTGAGTGTAGCTTCCTTTAATAGATTTTCAGCCAAGTATACGAGCAGAGCTACAGCTGGGTCTTACCTGTGATGGTGCCGTGGACCTGGGTGCCATTCTTCAGTTCAATGGTAACCGTCTCATGGCTGAGTTTCATCAAAAACCTGCAAGTGTCACACGAAATTAGTGCCGTCACTCAGATGTTTATGCTCAACCCTGTGCGATACATACTTCAGTGTAACGCCTGCGTTGATCTCAGACTGAAGGTAGCTAGCTACCTAGCTATAGTTAGCACCAAAACACAATTACTCTGACGACGAGGCTTTACACCGCAAAATCCTTCTAGTTACATCGGACTTTGAACGGTGTAATAAATGACTTCAAATATTTTGGCTGGTACTAGTTTTCCTCATTGTGTTGCTAAATGCTAACTATAAGATAAACACAGCCGGGGCCTCTGCGTTAGCTAGCACTCCCGTCGCTTGATTTTAGTGGGAAATCGTTGTGCTGCAATACGTACGTATCTTAAAGGCCAAATATACCACTTTACTAATCAATATTAATCGAAAATGTGTAGGTGCGTCTATCGGTTATATCAGGACCTGGCGCTCAAACAAACTCCATTCATTTGTCCGCCTCTTCCCGCCTGATCCCCGTCTCTGCGTTTTTA
Source organism: Mola mola (assembly GCA_001698575.1). NCBI lineage: Eukaryota > Metazoa > Chordata > Actinopteri > Tetraodontiformes > Molidae > Mola > Mola mola. Next base: position 8,926,726 of record KV751318.1, on the reverse strand, counting down.
TCTAAATCCATCCATCGGCGTCGCCTTGTTCTACCCATCTCTCATCACAAAACTCGATTAACTGTTAGTTTTCACGACCGCTTACCTTACTAGTTTCATGCTGGTGAGAGATTGCAGGGAGAAATCCTCCACCAGTGACAAAAAATTACAGCGCCCAAGTGAAAATATAGGCCGCTGTTGTATGGTTAACGTTTCAGTCGCGTTGATACGACGTCATTAAATGGGCGACCCGAAAGAGCAAATGTTGCGCAGGACAATATCGCCCCCTACGGCGAAAAAGAGAACTGATTTAGCTAAAAATTAAGACGAGGAACGTCAAATTCCTACGGTATAATCTCATAAAATATTAGACGCTGAACGCAATTTATGACCTCGACTCACTTTAAATTTATTTTACGCCATTGCACATGATCGACTGAACAAATGTCTGGAGCTTCAGATAAGTGACTCAAAGTGGCTGCAAGATTTCAGACATAAAGTAGTGAAAACCTCGTGAAATTCTGGTAAATACACGTATCAGTCATATCATAAAGTTGATATTAGTGCAGGTAAAATGGTTGTAAATTATATGTTTGCACTGTCTTTTCCAGGGGAGCGGCAGTTTGTCAGACCATTCAAAACTGAAGATTTCTCTGTAAAAAATTAAGTCTACATTTAAAAGGGACTGTTATATTCAAGTGTCCCAGTAAATTACGACAGAATGAGTTGGCATGCATGACCAATACAAGTAGATTCAAACAGAAGCCGGAAAATAGAATCAGATCTGCCATGAAATACCAGCACATTTATACATAAAAGTAATGAACCATTGGCCATGAAGATTTTGAGAGAACATTAACTGTGACTTTTAATAAACAACTAAAATAATCCTGCAAGGAACTGTTTGTTTATTTAGGAATAACAATGTACTGATGAAATGCGACCATATTGAAGTCTTATTTTTTCTTTTTTTGTATTTAATGCCAGTGTACACTTGCTTTGGTGACTAATTTAATCTCCACAGGCTGCCCTTACATGTCACTAGAAACTCATTGAGGACTTGTACAAATGGTTCAAACACACTTTTAGTTTTATGGGCTCCAGATTTTTTTTAGAGAGTAAACTTTGCACTGACACTTCCATTTACAGTTTTGGCCACACGTCAAACCTCTCACAGACCGACTGGGAATGTATCAAGTATAACCTGCGAGAGTGCAATTTATTTACTGATTTTTTAAAAATTCTGAAGTTGTTGTTTGAGGGGCTGTTAAAATCTAAATATTATATATGGAGTACAAATTGGCACAGGACCATTCCCTGCCTCCATAAATCCAATTCTAAATCAAGAAAAGAAAATCATTTGAAATGCCATACTACAAGAGTCCCACACATTTTGCCTGACAACACTGGATTAGTTCTACACAATAACAGCGTGCTTGTGCAAATCTGATGACCCCCCCCCTTGATTCAGTGCTTCCACTGAGTTGCAACATGAAATAAAGGTGTGCAGTTGTGGCAAACAAGGAATTCAGGAAGCATTAACTGAAACGTTTGGGTGCCAACAGCAGCTGTCTGGCCAGGCCACATTTCAGCAGACTTTATGAAACGTCTTCATGAGCACCAACAAACTTTCCAGCACTTTCACAGTTTAATCATCGACACAGAGAGGGAAAAAGTCTTTTTAGGACTCAAATCAAGCTCACTTACAACAGAGTACTCCAGATCTAACACATCAATCTGATTTAGAAGAGAATTTTATGCAAAGCATTTCTCAAACTGCACAATAAGGTATAGGGAGAAATTTAAAAGATTACTCTGCTCTTATGTCTTTAAGTTTGGCCTGCTGTGAAACTACTCCATTATCACCTCAGTCCCCCGAGCACCAAATTCTCTGGCAGTGGTCAAATATTTTGTAAACATTTCAGTTGGGTAATAAATACAGGCCAAATGACCATCTTGGATCTAGATTCAAGATCCTAAAAAAGAAAATACAAAATAAATATACAAAAATAAAATTTAAAAAAACAACCAAAAACAGTCCAAATACATGTGGACAACTTTCAGATAAAGTAATTGTATTGGTAATTATGGAAACTAGCCTACATGAGTTTTTAAGTAAAATAAAATGGGCAAAGTAAAACATACCTGGGGTGTAGGCAAAAATGACAGAAATGTGCATTTACGTACATCCTCAGTGTATAGTGCTGTGTTGTCAGTTATCAGTGACTTTGTTTAGTGTGTTTAAAAGATAACAATGCTAATAAATAACCAAAACTTAACAAACATGATCAAAAAAGAAAAAAGAAAAAAAGGCACACGGAACCAACAACTCTGGTCTTATTTAAAAAATGTTCAATAACAATAATAGTAATAATGATGATGGGAATCAAAGGAAAAAATACAGTTAAAACTATCACATCTCCCATCTATTATCAGCACATCACAGTACCAACCATCAGTAGTAAAGTAGATGTGATTAAATTAAAAAAAAAAAAAAAAAGTTAAAATTTGTTTTTCGTTTATAGTACTGTCTGATTGCTTTGGCTCAGTTTTTTCATATATATATATATCTATATATGTATAAAACTAAACTCTAATAGTAGTTGTACTTGGTCTTGCTACAGTGTTAACTATTTAATGCTTAATGCATTTGTTAGCCCACCCACCCAAGTTCACCAGCAGCCGCCACTGAGCACAAGCTCCAGTTCATATTACTACACACAGCAATTCTTAAAGGAATCCAGCCTGTGTTTACGAACACTTCAGCATATTTTAACATTAGCCTGATGACCATTGTTGGACAAAATTTTCCTAGAATAAGTAATTTAATTAAGACCTGAAAATGTAGAAATGTATTCAGAATTTTACAGCAGTTTAAACTGTGTGTTGAATATTTTCTGTTTCCAGGATAACAAAGATTTGTGTAAAATGTAATACTTTGCAAAAAAAAATTACAATCAATAATTTTGAACCAGTGTAATCTTACATCTTATACGACTGAATCTAGTTTTATCAGTTGTATTATAAAACTTGACAAGTGTATGTATTTGTCCATTTTTGTCCGAAATATGTATAAGAACCATGTTATTCTAAAATATGATTGTACTTATATGACAAACATATTTTGATGCTCTGACACCAGATATGATAGACATATTCTGACATACCGTGTTGATTTTGAGTCTAGAAATATTAGTATAGTTTTTTGTTTTGAGATTTTGTACATCAAAACTATGTTGATAAAACTGCGCCAAAGCAATTGTAAAATGTAGCAATATGGACGAAAATTCATCTCTGATAAAGAGCATTATTTGGATTAAGTGACAGGATTGTACACTAAGCAAAAAAAGTTGATTCCCCCTGACAAAAAGTAACCATTCTGCCGAGTTCCTGCTCTTTTAAAAGTGCTGCTCTGTAGTCGACACAGTTGACTCCCTGTGTAAAGCATTATAATAATGAATCAAAATCAAAATAAGTATGTTGTACGGACGTGATGTATGCTGAGCGGACAGGTGTATCATCATTCTTTACAGCCTACCAAAGGGAAAAATCAGTAGTGCCTTGGGCTTTTCTAGTAAAGCAGGCACAGTGTGCATGAAGGTCCAAAAATCAGAATTAGGCCCTCTGATTGTACAGTACGCTTAACGCTCTTCATAATTACGGCTATCCTCACATTTTGGCCATAGGCGCTCTGAACTGGCTCGTGGGTGGGTCAGTGTGATGAAAGATGTGTGGGCGCATGAGGCAAGTTTGGATTTTAGTGTGATTAGCACCAAAATTTTCACTCAGGACAAACTGAGGAGACAAACACAAGAGGAGGGGAATAAATAAAATAAGAATACAGATCATTAAGTAAATGTGCAGCATTTTGTGTTATGATATCAGTAGCTTTCTGTTGATGTACTTTTTTCAACACTCATTTGATTCAAAGCTAATTTTGTCTGTTTATAGAGCAGACAAAAGCACTTAAAAAATGCGAATGACATCATCTTTACTGGACAAAGACTGCAGGGCTGTTTGTCCTCTCTAGATACAGTATAATACACACAGTAAAAACTTCATCTTTCATTGAGGCATCACTGTAAGATCATATATTTTACCATCAGAGCTTCTTTCTAGTTTCCAGTCTATCATTTTCTTTAATTTCCCAACTCATCTTCCAGTTGACTCAACTCTCTCTCTCTCTCAGCCTTGTCCCGTCACTGTCACACCAGGTGGACTTGCTCCTCCCACTCCTCAGGCGATTGGTCCCCCTCTAACTGAAGGATGGCAGTGCATGTGGGACTGTTTCCACGTTCAGAGTGTGAGCATGGGTGTGCGGACGCTTCGTCCAGCGACAGGTCAGCAACGCACCCTGCATTCACACCACCCTCGCAAGCCTCTCTGTTTTCCAAGTCCCGACTGCTGGGCCTCGACGTCTTTGAGCCCTCCATGCCCACGGCACCTAAACAGGGACTTGTTGACCCTCTGTCCGCTTCTGGCTTGCCCTCCAGGGGCGGGGGCGGGGCGGCGGTCACCTCCCTGGAGGTCTGGCTCTCGGACTCAGTCTCGGTGTGTGTGTCAGGGGAGGAGTCGCTTTCTGTGGTGGGTGGAGAGGGGATGAGGGCCAGGCTCTGGGGGTTGTTTTGGGGGTTGATGTTGTTGTTAAACCAGGCCATGATGTTGTCCAGCAGCTGGGCACTGGCTGTAGGATCCAGGGGCTCTAGACTCTGAGGGTCACTGGGGGTGAAAGGGCCCCCCGGGGGGATCACTGGTGAAAGCATCAGATCTGGCTCGAGCTCTGGAGACAGGAGGCACAACTGGGCAGGAAGCTGGGGGTCTGATCTGGGTGAGTGTTCAAGGGCATAGACAGCAGGAAACTCCTGGGTATTGGAGCTACTGTGTTCTGGGCGAGGACTATATGAGCTATCTGGTTTTCGGGCCCGGTCATAAGGGGCTACATGCTCCTGCTTATAAGAACTTGGCTGGGCCAGGTTTTGGATGTGTTCAGCCTCGGCCAAAAAACCAGTGGAATGACAATAGCCCTGCTCTTTACTGTCATAGCGGGGATCTGTGATGGCGATACGGTCCAGCACATAAGGAATGGTCAGTGCATTCTGATCCTGTCTATGGCTGCAGTTGCTGTAAGCAGGTTCAACAGTATAAGCAGCCGTGAGTGTGCTGTGGCTGTATATGTGGTGGGAGCAGAGCTGCTCCTGTGTGTGTGTGTCCAGCTCATAAGAAGTGGTTATGTTCCCCAGTTTCATAAGGCTGTCTCCCAGCTCCAGCAGCTCCGCACTAAGAGAAGGAGGCGGGGGAGGGAGTGGGAGGGAGTTGGATCTGGGAGATTGGGAAGTGGAGTCTGTTCTATTAGGGGGCCGAGGAGGATCTCCAAGAGCAGCAGGAAAGGAGGAGCCTCTGGCCCCTGGAGGACCGTCTGTGTTGACAGAGTGCAAAGCAATGTCACCCAGATCTCCCATAGGAACCGACCTCCTCTCCTGTCCTCCGTCCAGTCCATGCTCCAGCTCCACTCTCCCCTCCATCCCTCTGACCAGGCCTTCCTCCAGGCCCTGGTCTCTGCGGGACTCCTGAAGGGACAGCTGAATGGCCAGCAAGATGTTTGGGTCATCTTCATCCAGTGATCCCAGCACTCGTCTGCGGCCCTCACTTCTCTCTTGACCTTCTGGAACACAACATGTGATATTAAAAGGAGGACTGCTTTGTTTAGTTTGATTGTACATTAATCCCAATGACCAATACCCATGTTGGGGGGGCTGGAAGTAACAAATTACAAATTATAAACGTTCCATACTATTCCTTCTTGCCTTTTGAATATGGGAAGTTTTTAACCATTTCTACATTTGCCAAACCTGTGTTATCGCTCCTCCTGCTGGTCTCTGGTGTGTTGCTGTTGCTTCTAAGGTTGTGTAGACTCAGCATGTCTCCTCTGCGCCTTGGCCTGTGTCGGCGACGGTACTGGATGTCAGTATAATCCTGCAAAGAGCAATTCGAGCGTGCTTTATAAGAAAGCGAATGCTAAAAACCGTTGTATCAAGTGTTTAGTAGGTTTTCTTAGCGGTCATTAATCATGAGTTGGTGCAGGATATGCTGTTGAAGATTATTTTACACGCTGTATTCATCCACTCTATTTTCCCTCTCAAAGTTACTGTACTCTGCTTTACATACAAATTAACTATCTCTCTATAAATGATAAAGTTTCAAAGCACACCAGCAATTCAAAAGGTTCAAGGCTTTTACTGTGAAACACTGGCAGGAAAATGTCCAGATTTGCACTTGACATGGAACAACAACCAACTTTTCTCCAGTTCTAAGCTGCTTATTTTATTTATTATTTTGATATCATACTTAAGAAGATTATAATTAAGTGGAATTACGTGAGAAATAAAAATATGATGTTTTACACTTGCTCTAATGGGTTGGCGTGCTGTTAACTTGGTTTTTCTATGTTCCACTGAGAGCTGCTGAGTCACTCATGACGCCCAGTGGTAAAGGAATGTATCAACAGAATGTACCTTTATATGCACAAAACGCCAGGAATTATAGTGGATTACCTGTGACTGCCTCTCTCGTTCTCCTGCTCCGTGGACAGAGTGACGACTTCCCATCTTAACACACAAAAACAAACTCAGCCGGCTGCAGCCATAGTCATGCATTAGATGAAGCAAATCAATGAGTGCAAGTTTTGGAACAGCATTTGCAAGTCAGTATATTGCACGACAGCGAAAGAATTTCAGTTTACCTCAGGGGAGGCAAAGCCAAGGTATTCCCAGTCCCATGATCCTCCAGGGTAACTAAAAGAAACACAAACACAAGAATGTTTGCCAACAGTGACACGAAGTGCATAACTTTACGTTAGCATTAAGGTTCAGTGAAGTTTGTAACCAATATTTATATGTTGTATTTAAACAAAACCATGTACAACATATTTTTGTTCTTACTTTCTGCGGGGAAGCTCAGGAGAATCATTGGGAGCAACGCCACGCGCCACCGAAGCAAGGAATTCTTGTCTCTTCTGCTGCACCAGACGTGCAGCACTGATTATCTTGTGGCAGGGTGTTCTCAAGTATGGCCGATTGACCTTCTGTGCCAGATCTTCCACTACCATTTCCAGGTCCGTCTAGGAAAAAAACATTGATTGAAAAACTGCGATTGTGTATTTCAGTGTGAAATAAAGAAACATATTTAAGACAATTTAAGAAACATAAGATCACACAATCCTTACAAAGACATCGACAAAAGATATTTTCTTATTACAAATTAGATTGATTTGATTCATTTTAATTCTTCAAGATTGCAGATTCTAATATGCCCCAACCCTTTGAAATTTAAAATTAGTATCTTATCAAATGCAGCATCTGCATCATCATCAACAGAGCTTTGAGCAAAAATGACGAAACAAGCCAGGATGTGCAAGTTCTTTTCTTTTTACTTAAGGATGTACATACAGTATCTCAGCAAACAAGCTGAATTATTCACAAATTTTACATGTTCTTGGTCCTCAAAGAATGTTTTTATGGATCTATTGACCTGTCTTCTACATCAGACCATCAGGGGTACCATCATCATTTAACCTTGTGGTCAGATTACTTCAAGTATTTATTGACAGGACTTGGTTGTATCCAGTTTAGCCATAAATTCCTCTAATGAACAGTCTTAAGGGATCACTGCCTGGGCTTTAAAGTTCTCAACCTTGTCCTCGCAGATGACCGATACATGTCACAGTTAGATCTTAGATTACCTGCATGAGCTCAAATATCTCTTTCTGAGTGCTGCCTTGCTGCAGGAAGAAGCCATATGGATAAGAGCACTTGAGGATACGTCGCGTCTTCAGCAGCTCACACACACCGTCCTCGATGAACCGCGTGTCTGGCGGAGTACCTTCACCTGGATCAAACAAGCAGGAAAACCCGCAAAGTTAGCTGTGCAAAGGCAGGGTGTACAATTTCAATAACAAGCTCAGTATAAGAGAGACGTACGGCTAATGAAGGCTCTGCTCAACTGCTCCATCTTCTCTTTAGCAGTTTTCAGCAGTTTCTGCTCCAGCTAACCCATGAAAACACATGATAGTTGGCTTAAGTATTTCAGAAACTCGGACCAATGTTATAAATGTGTGTTTGTGTGTTACCTGATAACTATGTTCATGGTTCTTGAAGCGAGTATAATAATGCATGAAACGGTCCAGCTCCTGAAAGCTTTTGTGCTTCTTTTCTGCCTGTAAAAAAAAAAAAAAAAAAAAAAAAAAAGAAAAAAAAAAAAAAAAGCACCTCAACTTCATTCAAATGCAAGCTTCCCTCTCTTTTCTTGAAAATATTTTCCAGGACTTTTCCAGGACACTTTCATCTGCTACAGTATGACAGACAAGTTATCATGTCATACACTAATACACTCCCCCGCCCCACCATCCGTTGCAGAAGTGTTCTTTTCTACAGTTGTACCTTGCATTTTGTACATTTACCCAGATTGCTTCTATGTTTATTACTTTTCTGCCTCCAGAAGTCTGATTTAAAAGATATGCAGTCCATGGCTATTACTCATCTATTAAATAATCACAATTTGAAACACTGGGTAGCAGGACTGCTCTGAAGGAACATGCAAATTGGATTAGCTGGTAGCGTCAGGTGGGGCGCCATGCCAGCTAGAAGCAGAGAAGCGCTGTGCCTCAACGTTGCCCATTGAAGACAGCGTCACAACAGACATACATGCGCATTAACTTTTAAGCCATTTGTGTTCACTCACAAGGACAAATTAAGCTTGTCCAGGACATTTTACTTTTTTTTCTCAATTTCCATATGTTTTCCATGACTGGAAAATTGGCCAATTTTTTACAGGTTTTTCGGGACACATTGGAACCCTAAGATGGCTTTTATGCAAACATATTAGTCTACCCATTTATATCAGAGAGTGCTTGTGAGTAATTAACTGAGTGGCATTTTGGATTTTTTCAGCGTCCTCGTGTTTATACCTCTACAGTCATCTCCTTGGACTGCTCCTCTAGCTGCTGGATGACTTCATAGCGTGTACAGCGATAGTACCCTCCCGTTGATGAGCTGTGCTTCTTCCATTCCTCCAGACAGATCCAGCAGAAGTCATACTTACACTACACAAAGAAAGGCAGGGCAGAGTTCTTTCAACAAATAATGTATCAGATCTCATTATCTATACAAATGATGACACACAACTGACAGCGATGAATGTGTATACCTTGGCACACTGCATGTGGTTGCAGCCCTCATTCTTCTGAATGGGCGACTTGCAGTTGGCACACGGTTTGGAATTGGTCAACAGCCATAGGCAGTTAGCTGCATCCTCATAGGCTTCACTTACCCCTGCCACTTTGGAAAACACACAAACACACACCACATCTCAATTCTGCAAACACACCCTCCAGAAATTTGACAATTATCAATTATAAAAATACATTATACATCCTGACAGTTGCTGTTAACAGGTTTACTGAGATGCAACTAAAATAACTCCAGTAATACTGAAATAAAAAACAACTCTAAAAACAAACACAACAACAACAACAGACGTACACTCCTCAGGCTTCATCTCTGTGACTTTCTGCAGCCACTTCCTCCATATCTGACAGTCACATGGCTCATGGGCCTCACCAAGGCACTCCCTAGAGAGAAAAAACAGTCATAAACAGAATGAAGTGAAGTGAAATACAATGAAATAGAAAGAGAAGGAGAAAGACAGGAGCAGGTAAAGTGCACAAATGGATAATTCTGATCCCAAAAATTCTATTACCTGCAGAATGCTATAATGATATTTAAAATATAGTTTTCAACAACATTGGTGGAAAAATTCTTATTGAACTGTATTGATGTTTAACTCAGTACTTTTTGTTTTAGCTGCTGAGAGACAAAGTAAGCCCTATACTTTAACAATAGAACTGTGCACTGCTCAAAACTTAAAAATGTACCAGATGCACAGCAGAGGCAGGAGTTTCAACATGAAAAAGAAAATTTCTTACTTAGTTTGGGAAAATACAGTCTTCTGATGATGATGCAGATGCTGCATTCGATATTTATTACCCAAATTAAATATGAACTGTTTACCTGCAAGTGCTGGAGTTTTGTATAGTTAAAACACTATATTGTCTAACACTTGAACAAAAGAGATTTGCGTCTGAGAAATAAGAGGTACTGGCTTTGCTAGCACATGCTGTAACACTGTCAATAGAATGCTTGTTACGGGTTAGTATGCGAGATGTGTACAATTAAATGTGTGTAAACAGCCAATAAATCATGAATACCAGCAGAATAGGTGACCTTTGCCACAATCAACAGCTGGGGAGGGCAGCAGGGGGAAACTCTGGGGGTCGCTGTCCCTGGGGCCTGGTCGGGCAAGCCGCACTGCACGCTCACATCGAGCTGCGGGACACCAGCGGATGGCAGGATTGTTCTCTACAAAAGCCTGCAATGAAGACACAAAAGAGGGGACAAGCAAAAATAAGCTGTGATGAGCCTTAATAAGAACGTGAACACCAATATATACACAATATATACAATAATACAAGTATATAGTGTTTGCTTTTTACAGTACCTTGATGTCAAACTGCAAATACCGCTGGTCCATCTCTCTGGAAACCACACTCTCAATCACGTGCACCGGTACCAACTGGTAGCACTCATAGGCTGGGCAGAAGATATTGTGTGCGTCACCTTCCTGAATCTTGACATTGAGGAACCTGAAAAAAAGATGCAAGTATGCTCACAGGAGAAATAATACTTAAATGTTTAAGCACACTAAAATAAACAGGGGAATTTTCATGGAAAAACACAGGGCCCTACCCTTCCCAGCATGCTCTGCAGAACTCATGTCCGCAGGACATATCCACCGGATCCTCAAACACTGAGATAGAGCAGAGACAGATTCCACACTGTAGAGGGGGCAGAAGATAAACATTTACATGATATTCCAATGTTGCCAACATAAATGAACTCGCACACCAAACAATATCTGTATATAATTAAGCTGAGGTTGTGTTCTTTTAGCTCTTTTGTATAAAGACTCTGTTTAGCTCAAATAGAACCAAGTCCATTTTGAGGCAATTTTTTTGACTTAGATTTTATTATCATCGTCACATGGTAATAACAACACTGAATTTAATGTCTGCAAGGATTTGCAGACAGACGGGTACTGGATATGTAATACAGATGTTGCTGAGAAAGAAGATGAATGGTTCCAAGAATGATGAACCATGACCTCCTTTGTTCTCATAAGATTAGGCGTTAACCTGCTATAATCAGACAAATAGAGACACTGGGTGATCCGTTCAATGTTCAACTTGAGTATATTTTTCTTTTGGAAAGACAAGTTTGCAACATACAACCATTCAGGAAATTTGCCTAAAACATGGCTCTCATTTAAGTACAGGGGATAGATATTAGGGTCTAAGGCAGGACTACATTATCACCCATATTAAAATATATTATTTAGAAAAAATTTAGAAAAAAAAATTACATTCAGATACATTCAGAGTCAAATACAACAGGACATTTTAAACTGTAATATTTGATAAGTATGACTCATAATGGTATGTCTCACCGTGGACAGGCCCTCCTCTCCAGGTGTGAGGCAGCTGTCAGTCGGAGAGGTGAGGGTGAGAGTGAGGGGTGAGCGCGGGGTCCTAGGAGTGCGAGGCGAGGGTAGGGTGTCCCAGGCATTGCAGCCACTGGGTGGAGGGGTGGGCATTGCCACGCCTGAGCGCTGGCAGCAACTATCAGCATCCAACATCCAGGCTTCTAGAAGCTTTTCTCTGTCCCAGTCTAAGACAAGTTGCACATGATTTCAGAATGAATGTGTGTATAAATTGTTAAGAACGCTGCAGTCACAATAAGAGTGCTGTGAGGGTTTGATGAATGCCAGCTTTCTCTATCAGGCAAATATGTACCATGTGCTCGGAGCAGTGCCTCAGCAGTGAAAAGAGGAGCTTGCAGCATGTCTGCCGTTTCTACTATCAGCATGTCCTTCAGCCTGCGCAGGTCTTGAAGCTTCAGTCCCTCATAAGGCTGGAAGGACAGAGTGGGAGAATTGTTAGAAAGATACAGAGAGAAATAAGGTAAGAAGAGGGAGAAATTAATATGGAGAAAATTACTTAACAAAACCAGAAAACTTGAAATATTTTAAGGAAGCAAAAAGAGAGCATGAGAAAAAAAATTAACAAGATAGAAATGTGGGACAGCAGGGTTGATTGAGGATTGTGGGAAAGAGATACATAGTAAAAAAAAAACAAGTATTAGCATAGATTTGGCTGTAGGGATGTAGATCATAACCTCTATCAACTGGCAGCAGCAGCTGTATTTGCTTGAAGACTGTGCTAGTGTCTGTTAACATGAGGCCAGGTGAGTACACATGTACACTTGTATCACTATTACTTGTATTACTAAATCTGTGAAAGCTCGTGTAATATAAATCACATCAAAAGCCAACTTTGATAGAAAAAGAAAATATTTTACTGACAGTTGAAAGTGAGTGACAGACACTGTGGAACCAACAGTTAAGATTGAGAATCTTCTCAGTTTGCTGACAAAGGGAAGTAATAAGATGAATTCAGAGCACAACAATAATATGTCACATGATGTCGTTATAAAAGGAAGCAGAGGTTTATTTTGCAGAAAATACTATGGCAGAAGAACAGTGATGGTGAAAAGCAAGATTAGAAATTTCTTTACATGGACTGACGATGAGGTGGATTACTGAAAGTAATACACAATTAGAAAACAGTCGCAGGGAACATTGACTAGGGGTCATTATAAAGCAAATATGCTGTCTGTTACCTTCTTGTAAAAGTTGGTGACTGATAAGACCTGATTATAAAGATAACATGGTTGTCTGCATTATCGTTTCCAGATATCAAGACTAAAACTAGAACAGGGTCAGCAGACGTTCCAGATGTCTCAATTTAGAGGCCTTAAAATACAGGAGTAGTGTGAATGCTAGTAGAAGGATGTAGCTTTAGTCTTGACTGAACAAAAAAGCAAAAGTGAATCCCATGTTCAATGATCATGAGGAAGTTCATGTAAATCATCTTGATAAAAAACTGATTGAACAATTTTGTCTCACGTTTATCTTTAATGTACACAGATTTGTAACAATGTAGTCAGATCTAACTGTGTACATTATGATCATTTCATTAATTCCTACCAGCTACATCTTCACTTTCACATTATTGTTCTTGCAAACAAAAAGTTGCTACTTGTGTACATTTTTGGTGTGTCAATACTACGTTTCCCTATGAAAACACAAAATGATACATGGCATACAACTGACATTTAGGAAAACCTTAGGTTACATTAAAGTACTTTTAAAAATTATATGACATTACGTGAGAAGAAAATTAATGCTGACATGACCAAAAATATTAGCCATGACAAGTGTCTTTGGTATAAACTGTAATTGGGCAATTCTGTGTGAAAAGGTGCTATCGTATTATTGAACAAATCAGCAAGATAAATACTAAATTACCAGTCCTCATCAAAAATCATTCTTCATCAAACTGCAAAAATCCTAACACTGGGCTCAATATTTCCCAAAAATGTAAGGACGTTTCTTGTAGTGAATTATGTGACTTACTAAGATGCATGACCTTGAAAAGCATTAAAATAACCCATTCCGTTTAAAATATGCCAGCAGGGAACACCCTGATCTTGTAACTGTGCTCTCACCTCCTTGTATTGCAGCAGGATGGACTCCCCATGAGTGTCTGTATTTGACTGCTGAGCTGAAGAGGACGAAAAAACCATCTGCGACTCCAGGCTGAGGGCCAGCTCGGTGTGGTGATGTCGCTCAGCGTGGTCACATGGCGTCAACTTTTCTTCATCTTCCACAAAAAGGTCTGCCTCACTTTGGAGTAGCAGCTAGAGGGAGAGAGGGGGGAAGAGGGAAAAATGAGAACAAAAGAAATGGGAGGAAACGGAGAGAAGTGGAAAATGCAGTGAACAAGAAATTGACAACATGTAACAAAAGAGAACAAAGGGAGAGAGAGGGCAAAGCCAAGTGGAGCAGACAAAGAGAAAACAGGAGAAAGGGGAGAAAAGACAAAGAAAACCGAGATGTCAGAGTAGAAAATAAGATGGAAAGATCAGAACACAAAGTAAGCAAGAACATATAAACAAAGAGCAAAAAGCACAATTTGAATGGAGCGCAAGTGCAAAAAAGATTACTAACAGCAGAAAGAAGAAAAGAAATGTAGACTTGGAAAGAAATGCACACTTTCTTTGACTCTGTGGGTAATTTTCCTCCAGACTGCCCATATCAGAATTAAGCTTAGTTTTTACTAAATTCATGAAGTGGATTTTCTTCCTTCTTCAAACACAGTGAGGTTTTGACAAACAAAAGAGGAAGCAATACTTAGATCTGACAGTAATAAAACACAAAGCAGACGCTCATGATGTAGGGACTGGCCTAATATTGTCAGGCAGACTTTACTGGCAGAACATTCTTGGCAGATCCAATCACATGGAGCACAAAGAGGTCTGCATTACAGAGAAAAGAACAGAGCAGGAAAAAAAGCTCCTCCTAATGAGAGTTTGCTGCTCCACACACTTTCTCTCACCTCCACGCAGCTCTTCATGCCTGCGGCGGCAGCGTAGTGCAGGCAGGTGCTGTGATGATTGTCAGTAGCATTGACATTGGCCTTCTCGTACTGGCCGCCCTCCAGTCTGGCACCGGTCCAGCTCAGGATCATCTGGCAAAAGGGGAACCCACAAGGATGCACACAAAATTTGAGTCGACTTTAACATTGCACTTTTGTATAGTGGAATATAATTGTCTGCGTGTTTGTACCTGCAGGCTGTCGGCACGACGCTGCTCATCCCTGTGGGGTCGCGCCAGTCGTGGTGACAGCGCTCCTTCTGACAGCAGCAGAATCTGTGGGCCTTGGCACAGCACATGGAGGCACGTCTCATTGTGCACATTACGCTTGTTGGGGTTCCCCTCTTTACTGAACAGGAAGGACCTATATGATGCAGAAACAAAGAGGGGATTAATAGTGAAATAGCTGAAAGCTTGAGGAGTGATGTGAGACAGAAAACATCAACAGAAAGCAAGCTTTACTTGGTGGGTGAGAGGTAAGGTGAAAAATTCAAACATGCTTAAGAGAGACAGATCTGTAGAAGGGGTAGATGGATGGATGAAAGGAAGATCATATATAGAAGTGAGGTGGTTTGAGGTGACTGATGACAGGTAAGAAGACCAGAGAGGAAGGAGAAGAAAAATGGCTCAATATTGACTATTTGTTGTAATGTCTGAGATAATGGACAAGCCTGAATGGTGTGCACACACAGTGATGGATGCAACAGTTGCTCCTGGAGCCAGGCTATTCTGTTTAGTAAATGTTTTTTTCTTTGTGTTTTTTCTGTCTTAACAACAATTTTCTGATTATTTTCCCACTTATTTTTTTTTTTTTTTTTTTTTTTTTTCACTTCTTTTCTC
>KV751318.1:8890593-8902340 GCA_001698575.1 Mola mola | reverse complement strand
GTTCCCAGCAGACCCTCACTATTCGCTTGGGCCTGCCTGGTCTGTCCGGCTTCCTCCCCCGCCACCTGATCCAACTCACCACCAGGTGGTGATCAGTTGACAGCTCTGCTCCTCTCTTCACCCGAGTGTCCAGCACATACGGTCGCCGATCAGATACGACTACAAAGTAAATCATTGACTGTTGACCTAGGGTGTCCTGGTGCCAAGTGCATTTATGGACACTCTTATGGCTGAACATGGTGTTAGTTATGAACAAACTGTGACTAGCACAGAAATCCAATTACTGAACACCACTCAGGTTCAGATCGGGCAGGCTGTTCCTCCCAATCACACCCCTCCAGGTCTCGCTGTCATTGCCCACATGAGCGTTGAAGTCTCCTAGTAGGACAATGGAGTCCTCAGTAGGGGCACTCTCCAGCACCTTTTCCAAGGACTTTAAAAAGGGTGGGTACTCTGAACTGCTATTTGAAACCACAGTCAGGACCCGTTCCCCAACCCGAATGCGCAGGGAAGCAACCCTTTTGTCCACAGGGGTAAACTCCAACACATTAGCTGAGAACCAGGGAGCTATTAATAAGCCCACACCTGCTCTCCGCTTCTCACCTGGGACAACTCCAGCATAGAAAAAAGTCCAACCCCTCTCAAGAAGACTGTTCCAGAACCTGAACTGTGCGTTGAAGTTAGGCCGACTATATCTAGCCGGTATCTCTCAACTTCTCGCACAAGCTCAGGTTCCTTCCCCACCAGGGAGGTAACATTCCATGTTCCAATAGCCACACACAAAATATTATATTTAATTTTAAATGTATAGTCATAATCAGCAAAATGAAAAAAAGGATAATATAAGCTGTTGAACAGAGTACCAGAAAGTTATACTTGAGTAAAAGTATAACAAATAATGTTCTGCCAATAAATGTACTTAAGTATTCAAAGTGCAAGTGAAAGTAATTTATGCATATTTTTACATGTATGTATACTCAGTATTCTATGGGTCAATCAATGTTAAAACTAACTGTTTACTAACTCCAATATTCAACAACTCTTGTATGTTTTTTCTCAATAACTGCTAAAATAATTTAAAAAATGCAAAACATTGCTTTTAACTAAAGCTATCAAATAAATATAATGGAGTAAAAATTCAATATATGCCTCCAAAATGTAAAGAGTGGAAGTAGTGGTGCAGTGGTTAGCACTGTCGCCTCACGACAAGAAGGTCCTGGGTTCGATTCCGGGTCAGGGCGTTTCTGTGTGGAGTTTGCATGTTCTCTCTGTGCCTGCGTGGGTTCCTTCTGGGTATTCCAGCTTCCACCCACAGTCCAAAAACATGTAAGCTGGGGTTTAGCAGCTTAATTGGTTACTCTAAATTGCCCGTAGGTGTGAATGTGAGTGTGGATGGTTGTTTGTCTTTATATGTCAGCCCTGCGATGAACTGACGACTCGTCCAGGGTGACCCCCCCTTCGCCTGAAGACGCAGAGATAGGCTCCAGCCCCCACGCGACCCCGAACAGGATAAGCGGTAGAAAATGAATGGATGGATATAGTACTAGATACATCCACATAAATTTGTCCAATTTTTCACAGGGGATCAATAAAGTTTTCAGATCCAACGTTATTAAACATTTAAGATTAAGAAAAGAGCTAGCATTATTCTATGTCAGTCAGTGGGGAAAAGGGTGGCTTAAGCAACCACAAAACTGCTTTAATAAAACTGTAAAATGTACATGTCCATGCGGCTTGTTGCTTTGTCAATTCTACAAATTAATAAATGGCATGCCAGCAACAAGTGGCAGTGAAAAGAAAATAAACAATACATTAACCAAAGAGTAAATTAACGACAACAATTTTAACTTAATAGAACAAGACAAAATATTGAGATAAACATTATTACTGTTGTGATCAAATGTACGTTATGACTGTAATCTGACCATCTCTGTGCTTCTGTTGGGTCCGATCAGGTCCTGTAGTAGTAAATAAGTGATTCTGTATTTGAGTAAAAGTAGTAATACCACAAAGAAAAAATATTCCATTACGCCAACAAAAGTTCTGATTTTTGCTCATTTATTCCTTGTTCATGCTTAAAAGGATAATTATTTACAGCAAAATGTACTGAAAATCTGAAAAAAAAGTGTGATTTTGGATAAAAATGCCCCCTCTTTGGGTTCTAATATCACTGATCCAGGTCTAGGTTAGTTACAAATGGATTGTTAATGCTGCAATATTAATATATTGATCAAGATTAGGATCATTTGAACAGTATGTTAACTAAAGCTTCCATTTATTTATTAAGCTTATAATGATATTTTATCATGTGAAACCTCTCAATACATACAAAGCAACTAGTCACTAGAAGCATCAAATACAGGTTGTAAGTAAAAGTATAATATTTGTGTCTGAAGACACAAAGAAGACACTAGAAATACAAAGTAACATCAAATGAATGTAAATCAGTTGAATAATGTACTTTCTTACTTTCCACCACTTTTCCTCCAATTATATATAAATTCATGAAATAGTTATTACTACAAAAAACAAAAACACATTTAACCTCAACCCTCTATAAGTAGCAACAACAACAACAACAACAACAACAACAAAAAAAAAAAAAGAACATACAAGCGGAACCTAAACTTACCAGCACTAAACCTGTCACTGTGGGGACACACACACACACACACACACACACACACACACACACACACACACACTCTTAGTCATCATCCTGACAGCAGATCCCCATGATGCAGGCCTCACACAGGGAAGCCTCGTGCGGTTTGGTCCACACCTTGGCGGAGCCTGCTGACGATCCTCTGTCGCTTTCGTCCTCCTCTCCATAACAATTCTTCCTGATTTTGCTGAACAACCTGAGCAGGGCTTTTTCCACCTCTTCCCTAGAAAAACCAGGGAGATCAAATTCCTCGTCTCCACATCGCCGGCAGGCCTGTCCGAAGGGACGCATGATCACCGTCCCACGGTTGCCCCGCAGCCGGTAGCGGAACAAGACCACCACCCGTGCTGACGGCCAGGTCTTATCACAGGACGAACACCGGAAACTGGGGGACAAGTGAGATGATGATAATGTTTCAAATGCAATCTCCCCATCACCTTTGTTGGTTAAACACAGTGATAGGATGTGACTACGTGCAGTTCAACTTTTAGGTTCTTTAATTACTTTATACTACTTTAAATTTCTAATTCACTTCATTATACAGGGAAATATTACACTTCTGATTCTTGTACAGTTATTCAACAGCCTTGGTTCCTTTGCAAGATTTTTTTAAATTTTTTGTTTTGCTTTCCCAATTCCACAAATTAGTAAATGGCATGCAACCTATTTATGACAGTGAAAGGACAACAAACAATAGATAAACCAAAGATTAAATGAATGAATGGAATAGAACAAGACAAAACATTGAGATATACTGTACATTATTACTACTGTGATTATTGTGTGGGGGTATACAGCTATACACAAAACCATTTCTTAAGCAAAATTTCAATTAGTAACGCAAAGTATTAGTACTAAGAAATCATGTAATGTTATAGGTTAACCTACCAAGAGGTATATAAATTAATTAATGTTAGCCTTACTTTTACCAGCAACAGTAAAGCAACGTACAAATTAATGTATATGATCCTTTTAAAATAAAATAAAATCTGAAATGAGATATTCTTCGTGAGCCCTTTTACTTTAAGGAACAGATTGCAAGACTTGAGCTTTAAACAAGGTATTAAAATGTTGCTGTATTCATTGAAAGTTTTCACTGGAAACTATATTAAGTACTAGTCAAGTATAATTTTTATATATCTGCTGCTCAACGTTTCAGATCATCATTTATCAATTATTTTTACCAGAGTTTATATTCACAAGGCCTTACTATGGCAATAACCTTTGTAACAACAATAAAGCAGTAATAAATCTCAAATGAGAACAAATAAAGAGAAGTTTAACCCATCCTGCATAACCATATACCATAATAAAACAGTTATGCAACAAGTCAAAAAAACAAAAGAATAAAAATCAAAAGGAGTGTGAAGGATAAAATAACAGCATTTTAGAACCATAATATATACCTTTATATGATGCTAAAATCTATAAATAATAGAATTACAGTCATAACTGACCTGGTTAGACCACAAATATGCCCGTTCCACAAAAAGATGGGTTTCAGTTTTCTTAAAGATTCATATCTTAAATGTGATACAAAACCCTCACAGTGACTTTTCTGATTAGATGGATTCAAGCGCAAATTTGTGCAAATCTATTCATTTGTCATCACGTACTTGTACATGAACCATAACAAAACTAATAGGAGGGCCGCTTAAGTCCTGAAAATAATACACGAGTACTTTTATTACTTTCAATATTTCAGTAGGGTACATTTTTGCTGGCGATAGCTGCTGATGTAGTTTGACTCAAGCAGAAATTCTGTTTACACTTGGGGAAAGGGTAAATTTCACTTGAGCAACAATGCAAGTTTCTTTTTCCAATACTGCCCGATCACAAAATTTCCAAATCACATGACGTGGCATGATGTTGTGACAGGAAGAGAGAATAACAAGACCTGTTATGAGCTGGCCTGTACAAGACCTCGGTCTAAAATAAATTCCAGTCAGAGAACATAGAAAAATGCATACTCTCCATAAGCGCGGTGGCAGAACACCTTCCAGCCCCTCTTCCTGTCCTCCTTGGTGACTGTGTCTGTCTGACTGTAGTTGAAGTTGAGGCTCCACTGGTCTCCATAGTCCAGCTCATTGTCATCACACAGCAGCTCGTCAAAAATGTCCCTCCACAAGGAGGGAACCCAGTCTGCAGGGAAAACAGGCACTTTACAGTCATATCAAGTGCAGATACAGCTCCTCTGCACCTTACAGGAAATACAAATACAGAAGCTCTGATATTGTTCGAAGGCACAAACGACGTGTTTAGTCGGCTCTGCCTTTTGGAAATCAAGAGTCACACCCATCGCCCCCTCTTTTGCTTTTCTGAAACAAAATTGCATGAATTCAGTCAAACGGCGCGTGAAGCGCAATGTGTCACCTGAGGATCTGCTCATGTTGCTCGTCGATCTGACACGATCGGCACGTCCTCGATCTCCACTCTTATATTCCGCAGCAGCTTTGGTCCGGAAAACGAAACTTAATAACGTAACGGGGGTTTTTACGTGACCGGCAGGGTGTGCGTGACATCACGCGGGCCTGACGCTACGTCACGAGAAAAACCTAAACAGCCTGCTACACGTGCGAGGGGACTTTTTTTGTTGTTTATTTTTTGCGGTCGGAGTGGTTACACTGAACACGGATAAGAAGCATTGCATGTGTAATACATTATCTGCCATATAGATGAATACAGGATTTTCTTTCGACTAAAAGAGTAAAAAGAAACATAATATGTATTCATTTTAATTAATTTCATTTCAATGAATCTCCATTTAGTGGACGGAGGAGCATTTTGAAGCTACTCTGTGTTTCTTTTTGGCACACATTAAATCATTTATCTATCATAGTTTATGATAATGACAGTAATAAATCCTAACAATTTGTTGTTTTTGTTGTTAATTTTGTCCCATTGGCTTTATTTCCAGCCACGTCATTTCAGTTGTGCCCACTAGGTGGCATTGTAAGCTAGCTGGTGGTGCCTGCACACACTCTGGCGTGAATTTGACCGTAAGGTGGCGTCCTTTAATGCATGGAGAAAGTATTTTTAAAGTCTTCAAAATGTTTTACAAGCAGGTGATCCAACAACTGCTGTATGTGTTCACCTTCTCAGCCTCGGTGTTATGTATTCCCTAAAGCTCAGATGAGCAACTTTGTGATGTGGGAAAAGTATGAATAATATGTAGGTTGAAAGTATAATTATAACCTCATAATATATCCCCAAACATTATAAAGAGTTATAAAAGGTGCTCAATCGAGCTGGCCTTTATCTGCTGTGTCAGTTGTTGTGTTTAGTGTCAAATATCATTTACTCTTGCCCACCTGATCACCTACAGTTCCATCTGCATAGAGTTGAAAGTTTAGCCAAAGAGTTATTGTACAAACACTGATCTGTGGTTACTTGCCAACTTCGAACAAGAGACTTTAACGTTCAACTTTTTAATTATATGTCTGCTTTGAAGTGGTTTTCACAGCCAAACCCGTTTTGAGATTTCAATAAGAAAACAAAAAAGCATCTTTTGTTTCACCCTCGAACACATGATTTACAGGTTTTCCTTTCACGTGAAGTTTAAAATAGGCTCTATAATGAGCCTCTGTCTGCGTTTCTTTCTCCCAGTACTCAAGAAATATTTCCATTGTTTAAAGCTTTTTAGAAATTAGTAGCAGCGTTCGTAAAAGAAGAAGCAATGTTTGGAGCTTCAAGTTGGTTTGAAACGCTTCGCCTGGCATTTTCTACAATTATCATTATCATTTTTTCAGACAGGTGTAATCAAAGCATCAGAATGACAACACCTGTCCCAGGTATGTAGAGACACCATCAGACCTCTCGCCCACACACACGATAAATGAAAAGCCCTGCACACAAGCTGCTTGGACTTCCTTCTACCTGTGTTGTTTATGGCCAACAGTGGTGCCACACCTAGCACTAAAACTGATCAAATGCATGTAATCATGTCTGAGTTATGCACACATGACTCCCCCAAGTACTGCACACACACATACACATCACCTGCGTCCCGCATGTGTGTGCAGCATTTCCCTAGGCATGGTGGTGCAAACATGACCTCAAAGCCCCGAACTCTAAAGAGTCACCTTATACTCAGGTGTGACATTACAGTGTGAGAAAAGCATGCTGGGAAAGCTCACAGGGCCACGGAGATGCAGGCTCCAAGCAGAGAAAGAAAAAGAGCGCACTAGCAGAGTGACTGCTTTGTATCACATTTGTAAAGTGCTTAAGTAAACTCCTGTTGGTCCAAGCAGGGCCTGAATGGCGTCTAACCAGCCTTTCATTAAAATCCGTTTTCAACAGAAACAGAATCTAAAGCTATTCTCCATTTTCCTACTAAACTATTGTGCTTTTGTCTCCCATTTCACTTTTGAAAACAGATTTTTTCACATATTCTCTAAACACCACCAATAATACACATATTGCCTTGCTGTTAAATTAGATGCAGTAAACATAAAAACCCTTGTGATTCTAAAAAAAAATATCAAGGAAGGCTGTGCTCTTGATAGCTTGGTGTATGACACATCAGAATTTCATTGGCATGTTTACAGTATAAACAAGATAAAAAGTTTATTGTTGATCTTTTATTGTTTATACTAGAAATTTATCTTGGTCAATGTAAATGTCAACAGCATTAAGATATATCCTAGCACGTATCAGCACGACTGTGCAGCATTCAATTCCATAGAAACTCATTTGCGTTGTTTCTACCTGTATTAATGTAATTATTGCAATTTCACAACATGTTTTGGAAAACACAACTGATGCCTTTCACCTGAGAGTTAGATAAAAAGTTCAAAACCACTCTCATATTTGTAGGATAAACACACCAGCTAAAGCCAGCAGCCAGTTAGCTTAGTTCAACATACAGACTGGAGATATGGTGAAACTGTTAGCCTAGCAAGGGTAGCCTCTGTCTGTCAGCACCTCTATAGCTCATTAATTAGCATGAATCTGTTTATTTAAAAAAAAAGAAAGAAAAAAAAAGAAAGTGTAGAAACAGCCTATTTTGGTTTCATGGATATGGGTATTAACTCATATAAAACAGTGACACAAAACCCTCTGCAAAATACACACCTTTCTCTTTTTACAACTGACTTTTCAGACGGATTAAGAACATGTTAATTGCTGACATACTTTATAGGTCAAATACAGATCGCTGCACTGCATAACCCTACATACAAGGCTATAAACATATAGATGGTGGTCCACTTGAACGCCTTTGCGAGATTTGGGACTAATGTGCAAGGCGGCTCTCCACACCAACCCTAAAACGAATAAATATTCGTGGCATTAATCACTCCAGAACTGGAACGCCGGTGCTGTTTACAAAGCTTGTCGGGGCACCTTAAAATTACACAGGGTGTGCTCTATCTATACCCGCCATGTCAATAAGGCTTGTTCGAATGCACATTCACAGTCCCAGGACACAGTGAACTCCTGCCAGGCGTGCTGAGATGCAGACCAGGGTTTAGCGGCTGCCTGAGCTCTGCCTGGACCTGTACACCTGTCACTGGCTGCCAGGTGAGTCAGAGGGGGAGGTGCACTAGGACAGAGAGGTAGGGAATGAGTGAGGACGTTTGGGTGTGGTAAGATGCCTTCAGCACATTCCTTGGAGCGGCCGCACCCTGCATTTCAGTGCCTGTCTATCTGCTAGTGTTTGTCATCAGACCTTGCTCCTATAAGCAGACGCTCGCTTCGCTTTCTATCTTATTACTCCGTACTTTCATTTGATAAAATGAGTTTTTATTCTGATCCCTCACTCTCGTGGCCTGCTCGGGACACTCCCACAGTCATATGCAATCACTCAGCCACCCCATTTAATAACCCCGTCACGCTGAGAGTTGTGCATTTGCATGAATTGGAAAAGATCACAAGCAAATTGAGAGCTCAGCGGCGTTGCTCCCACGCCATGGGAGAGAGAATAACAGCTTTCTTCGGGCGCTCAGGCAGACATTCAGGCAGGAGGCACACCCTGGGGAGCAGGACTGAACACACAGTGGTGAGTGAGGGCTTGTGTGCACTGTTATCAGGAGGTCATGAAACAAGGTGTGTTCTGTCTGACACGTTTCGGGACAAAGGACATCCCATAAAGAGTGTATGCACACAGACGCATATACTGTTGTATTTGAGTTCAATTGACCCGCACGGAGGGGGATTATGAGTCAAAACGAAAAAGGACAGAATTAGTTTGAAAGATATAGATAAAAACCTGGAGTGAAAATTGGAACCTTGACCAATTGTTGACCCAAGACGTGTGAAAAATCTGCTGAATCCAACAAATGATTGTTTATACTGTTCAGTCTTAGCACGGTCACTTGGCCTGCGACTTGACCTCTGGAAAACAGGTTTCCAAAGTCGGGCCCTTACGATACAAAAAGACAATCTGCAGCCTCCAGTAAGGATATTTGATAGAGATGAGGGGAACTGATGATTCGATAAGTGTTTTGCCGTTGGGTAAAAGAGCAGTTGAGTCATCTCCACAGTGTTTCTGTGAGGAACACGGTATCCAGGGAAACCAAAGTCAGCCTATGTCGTTTATGTAATTAAATTGTAGTAGCTGATGTTAATCACAATAAGGCATTTCTCTTTCCAGGCTAGGTCAGCAAAAATGGACGAGTGTATTGAATTGTGTGCTTGAAGGCAACAGGTAACCTGGGATGATTGTGGGCCAAATAAGGAGCACTTACTAGCATTTTATCCCCTGGAAGGTCACATTGGAGGGGACTTATTCTGTTTTATCTGCTGGAAAGGTTTTTATAAATGGAACTTATTGAGGTTTGGTCACCTTAGAGGAAACTTTATCCCATTTTTTTTCCCCACTGGAAGGGCATCAAAGATGACACTTTAACTGCTTTTTTTTCATGCATGAGGGCACCAGAGAGACGAATAGCTCCTGTCCAATCCACCAGTGCCACAACACAACCATGTCAGTCCATCCCATCATTTTATGGGTCAAAGCAGAGCTTTGAGAGCAGCAGGAACGAGCAGCAGTGAGAAAACAAACAAGTGCAGAGCGTCAATGCAAGGAAGGGGAAATGGTTTTGGATTGACATTTAAGTTGGCTGTTGAGCAAAAGTTTGCTTCACAAACTCAAACGCTCGTTGGCGACCACGAAATTCTCTTTTCAAACGCGCCACTGGGAGTGAACTGCCAATGGTCTTCTGCTCCCAGTGATTAACGGGTTTGGGAGGAGTCACACCGGTGAGAAAGCCCCTCCTAACCCGCTTCTCTCCTTCCCTTCCCTGCGGCTCGCAGCCGTGTAGCAGCGGCGGCTCTGGAGCTCCTCTCACGGCCGAGTGTAGCGCGCAGCCCCGGGCCTGGTGTCCACGTCGCCTCGCTCCTCGCCCGCTTCGGCCGGTCGGCCCAGGAGGGTGCATGCCACGGGGGTTGGGCTGGAGTTGCTGCTCGGATCAGAAAAATGTGAAGCGACGGGACAGGAAGGAGCCGCGTCACCGTCGGTACAAAGGCGAGAGAGGAGACGACCTGTGAGGCGTAAAGTCAGGAGGTACGGAGTGGAGATAAAGGAGAACTCTGCAAGTGCAAACTGGGACAAAGGACCACTTGTACAGAGGCTCTATTCTACTCTATTGTCATTATAATATTCCACTTTATTTTACTTTTTCTACCTATTCTAATTATGTCAAATCCATTAAATGTGTCTCTCACACACTATATGTACGTGCTATTCTATTCTTTCCTCTTGTATTCCTCCGTGGAGTGGAGTTTAAAGAAGTGAAATGCTGCTTGCCTTCATCAGGGAGTTTATAGATTATTGGGTCATCCAGGTGGCTGCAAGCTGGACCTATTGTATTACAGACCGCGCAGAAAAAGAAACAGTTCAAAACTGTCAAAGGAAGAAAAAAAGAGATCTAGGCTAGTTTTTCAGATGTGCAGAGCTGTCTGTCGATGTGCGGTAGCAAAGTACAGGTGATAAATGATGCTTGAAAGGGTCGACACACCTTGAAAACCTACAAAAGCTAATGTACTGGGTGCACAATGCTATGTGTGCACGCAGGTCATGACATTAGGGAAACTTGGGATCCCTCTAATTTAGACATCAAGAGTTGGATGAGACAGGATCCCTGTCTGCAAGGGACTGCCACACATCCACCCTTACAGACCTAAAGGTTGGGGTAATATCTTTATTACAGACATGCAAATCAGTTTTGCTTGGAGTGTGTATCCGCACAAGCAGCGTATTAATTTAAAGTTACCTTTGCAGGCTCTCCCCTCCATTCACAGTGACTCACTGGATAGGAATAGTCCAACATGTGGTTATAATTTGAGAGGAAAAAGTTTGTAGTGCCAGCTTTTTTCCCTGCATACGTGCTTCTCATTATAGATTGCTGTTGTCTGACTAGCCATATGGCCGAGGCCGCATCCCATTCATTGCTTTGTTTGCACAGCACATATGAAAGGTTATTGTCAGTTTGGATAGGGATTGTTGTAACTCATGTAGGAGCAGTATCGTGCCTTTGGGGGACAAAGTAGAAACATTTTTGAAATTGTGTCACTGGGGCTTCCACTCAAGGTGACCGCAGACGCTAAGGAAGCTGGAACAGATGACGAGGACCCCAGATGATCTGTTTTTCTTAGCAGCGCCGCTCTGTGAAGCACATTTAGAATAAGGGAGTGTCTGTGGCGGCATGTGTTCTCACGTACGGTGTGCGTTCACTGGACCTTGAGCTGTCTTAGTTGTGGCAGTAAACATTTGTGCTGAGGTGTGATGATGTGCGGAGGGACAAGTTGTGCTCTGTGTTTGCTCTTATCTTTGTTTGTGGCTGCTAATCTGACAGAAGCAGCATTTAAAAGGTTGTGGTAGGAGGGTTGAGCCCTCCAAACCTGTTTTCAAGTATTTTCTTTTCTCATCCCTTTCACACAGAATTAACGCAAAAACTGAAACGACCAGAGAGGTATGTGGGATCAATCATAGCGTTTGTTTAGTGAGGCGTGTTCAGATCAATTTGTGTATGTTTCAGCGAGAGAGCAAAAATATCTTTTCAAATTTTGTGCCCGATAAAGTGCGTGTCCCCAGGCTTTCTTCCCCGATTCACATGTTGAGACAGATACTCTTCACGTGTTC
>KV751318.1:8871629-8885745 GCA_001698575.1 Mola mola | reverse complement strand
AAATGTGCATGTGTTGTAATTTTGAATTTCTATTAAAAAAATACAGGTTCAGGACGGAAAATATAATAACAACTACGACTATAGTATACTGACCTTTAATCCCTGTGTGTGCTCTTCTCCAGGTTATTGCCGTGGTGATGGACACATTTACAGATGTTGATATATTTGCTGACCTCTTGGATGCAGCAGCGCGTCATGTTCCTGTTTACATTCTACTGGATGAGCAGGAATCCTATCAATTTGTCTCTATGGTCATCAATTGCAAAGTCAACTTGGACCTAATTCCTGTGAGTTTGATTTTGATCACATTTCCTCAAAAGGCTGAGGTATTAATTTTCTATCATATGGAATTGATTGTGTAATTAAATATATGTAACGGAAAACTGTCCCTAAGGCTTGCATGCAATTGAAATTTTGTTTTGCAGATGATGCGCGTGAGGACAGTGGCTGGAATAACCTATTATTCTCGGACAGGGAAATCATTTAAAGGACAGGTGAAAGATCGCTTCCTGCTGGCTGACTGTAACGCTGTGCTCTGTGGTAACTACAGGTGATGCATTTAATTCTGCTAATTAATCTGCCGAGGCTTTCTTGCCATATTATTATGTAAAACTATCTTTTAAAAAAAGGAAAATAAACAGAATGTGAAGAAACAGTGTTTATAATGTCAGTCATTTAGGCATTGATTTGCAGAGACATTTATTGAATTTAGCATGTTAACCAGCTAGCCTTGAACAGCCGTAGACCTTCTAAATTCAAGTCTTTTTCTTTGACCAGACTAAGATAAGCTCAGTTGACCTCTAAACTCATCATAAAAAAACACTTCTTTGAAACGAGACATTAACGAAATAAGGCTCTCATAATGTCTTCACACAATCAACTTGGTTTGGACTACATGAATTCTCAGTTTAGAAAGCACCAGCACCCTCTCTTCATTACATTTTTGACCACTGCAAACAGCCTATCTTGCTTTTCTGTCTCTCTTTCTTCTCTTCATCTGCTCTTACAATTCCAAGATATGCTCCTCAGCAGAACGGCTTTTAGGCTTTAAATCTCCTCCCCTGTATCCCGTCTGCAAACCTGCCTTCTTTCGGTCTCACAGTCATTGTCCAATCCCCATACAGTTTTCTCTGATTACCGTTGTGATACAGATCCGATCTAGGCAGACATAAACGTGCAGAGGTCCACTGTCTCCACTGCTAATTGGCCTAACGGTCGCTAAAGCTACAACCAAAGACAATTACACATCCCAGGATAACTAACTTACAGGGGACAATATCATGACAGCTGTTGGTAGTGGTAATAAGCGGCCATCTAAATATCTATTTAGAGGTAACTTTAAAACCTGGATATGTTTCACACATTACACCTTTAATTATCTCCACTGTTCTTTCTCATTTTCTTACAGTTTCATGTGGTCCTATGAAAAGATCCATCGCTGCCTTGCACACTTATTCCTCGGGGCACTGGTTTCCACATTTGATGAAGAGTTTCGCATTCTCTATGCTCAATCAGAGCCTCTCGTTATTGACCCATCTGATGGAGCACTTGCTGTACCTGACACTAACAGTTACTATGGTAGCCAGTTTGGCTTGACCAGGACTCAGTCATTGAGGAACCCAATAGGTTACCGCAGGCCACAAGAGATTTCCTCTGCCTTTTCCTATGGAGACTCTGACCGAAATCTTGCACTTCCTTTTCGGAGAAATGACCCATTTCGTCAGACCATTGAGACTGGAACAGGAATTACAATTGGGAAATATTCCCAGCAACAGTTTCGGGTGCAGCAGTCCATTGTTTCCAGGACGATGGAGCTCAGTGCCAGTACCTTGAAGAGGCATAGCTATGCAGAGGGAACCCAAGAAAGCTACACATCTTCCAGGAAATTCATGAAGCACAGAGTCCTAAATAATCTAGATGAGGCAGACTTCTTAAGGTACCTAATGCTTCAATGCCTACAGCTGTCTTGATTGTTAAGTTTTCAGAATCATCATTTTTACTCTCATCTTACAATTTGTGAGCATGTCTGAACACTATTTTCTCTACAGGGAACAAACCCAGAGTAGCCAGGATCCAGGGTCAGGTTTTGGCCTCGGACAGTTTGACAGACTTCGAGGTCGTCCTTCATACCGTACCACTGACCAGTATTCAGACTCAAGCTTTCGCTCAGATCAAGATCTTCTGCCTGGAAACTATGCCCGAGACTACTTTTCATCTGAGGACCTGAGAGGACCTGAAGAGCATCAAGCACCTCCATTAGCTGGGAGGTATGGAGGAAGTTCCTCCAATAAGAGGCCGAGCATAGGTCAAGCGTATGCCTGTCAGAAATCACAGACGCAACCCCACACACCAGAGAAGAAACATTTTCTTAAACAATCTGATCAAGAGCATGATCAAGATGCAGTTGCTAAGCAAGGCCTGAGGAGTTGGAGAATCCACTCCTATCTAAGCGCTTATGAGGACAGCGAAGAGGAAGGTTTGGCTCAAACTTTGGGACCTGATGCTTTTGAAGATCCTCCAATGTCTCAGCCACAAACTGCCACTGAAAGTTCAGGTACAAACTTGAGGGGGAAGGAGCCACCGAAAATTCCTCCCAAACCCAGACCAGATGTCCTCAAACCACGTTTTGGGAAGCCCATATTAACTGAGACCAAAAGTCAAGACTCTGTTCCATCAATCAAGGACTTAAAACCCTTAGTGCCAGAGAAAAAAGAGAGGGAGGAGGCAAAGGAAACAGAGAAAAAGACAGAGAGAGGTGCAGTAAGGGAGGTGGGTGTGGACGTTGAGGCAAAAGAGACTCCAGAGCTCTTCCTGTCCAAACATGAATCTTTCCGCTCACGTTATAACCCTCTCCTTCAACGTAGCTCACGTCTGCGTTCCTCGCTTATTTTCTCATCTTCCAAGGCAGAGATGCATACTAGTGACTTAGGCCTAAAACTAGCCACGGAGGAAGATGAACAGTTGGACTCAGTACGCACTTCCTCAATTGTGGCTAAAATGCTAGAGAAGAGGAGGTCATTTTCTCGTGAGCCTTTTGAGTGGAGAAAGAGAATTGAGAAAGTTAAAGAGAATGTTAAAGAAAAGGAAGAGAAAGCACAACAGCAAGAAGAAAATGAGACTAAATTGAAAGATGGGATTAAAGCAAAAGAGGCGCCTGAGAAAACTGATAAAGAGGTTAAAGTGACTCCTACTGTAGAGAAATCTGAAGGCGTGACACCATCATCTGTGAAGAAGAATGACCCAGACAATCCAAAGCAGTATTTTAAAGATATTGCTGCTAAGAGAAAAGCCTCGAAAGTGGAGACACAGGTAACACTAAAAGTCCAAGAACCAGTTGAAAAAAAGCCAGACCTTCCAGATAAATCTCCCTTAAATCCTGTGGTGACTCCAAAAACCCCAACTATCTCAATTAATTCAGAAGAATGTGAACCACAGAAGCTAGACATCGCTGCAAAACTGGCAGAACTCACTCGCAGACCTTCAATTAGTTCCTCAAAACTATCTGTTAGTTCTCTCAAGCCTTCTGTAAGCTACCTGAAGCCCTCAGAGACAACTCAACCTCTTAAAGAGGAGAATGCATCAGAGAGTCAAAAGAAGTCTCTGAAGCCGTTGCCTTCACCTAAGATGTTCAAGAAGGATCCACTGAAGTTCAAAGGACTGAACCCTCGCCGCATCTCCTGTGATGAGGAAATTCTGACCAGAGATGCTACAGATGCAGAGAAAAGTGAACTGAAAAAGAGCCGCTCTCAAAGTTCTTCAACTTTGCAACGGCATGAGTCTAAAGAAGGGCTTCAAAAGGTTATGGGATCTAATACATCTATCAACACACTAGGTGAGGGAAAGGGTGACAGTAAGACCCGTGACCTCATAAAGAAACATACTCAGAAGATAATGGGAATCCTGGCGCCTAAGGATAAAGACAAGAAATCTTCAGGAGACGATAAGGGCATGAGCAAAGTTCTAGGGATTACTGAAGCTTCAAGCAAAAAGCAAAATTCATTGGCTAAAGATACAGCTTCTACAACCACTGACCAAACTACAACCAATAACAAGACATCAGGCGGCATATCTGGCCCACCCCGATACCAGGCACCCGGAAGCACTTTTCTGTTCACTAGCAACCTACGAGATGACACCAAAGTCATTCTGGAGCAGATCTCAGCCAACAGCCAGAAGAACCGACTGGAGCGGGAAGAAACAAAGGGAGACAATGACAGTGATTCTGTGGAAAAGGCACTGGAGAGACAGAACTCCATAAGGAGGAACATAATCCTGCGACCACAGGGAAACAACCAGGAGCGGGAGGGATTGCTGAAGAGGATAGAGAGTTTGAGAAAAGAGAAGAAGGTCTACAGCCGCTTTGAGGTAGGCTAATACTCTGATGATGATGTTTCTAGCATTGAGAGGAAAAGGATACAAATTTAAGTAAAACTAGTGTCAGGAAAAAAATACATACCTACTAAATCAGGTGGAATACGGGGTTTAGTCCGAATTAAATAACAAAAATATGATGACCAAATACCTTTTTTTGTGTGTTAATCAGATGCATAATTTAACAGTGAATGGTAACCAGTACAATTATAATAGTAAAATGTGAGAGAGAGCCTTTAAAATGAGAACAGATATGTTCCAAGTCAAATTTATTACAAAATTACAAAATTGGATTTTGAATGAATTTTGTGTTTATGTAAGTTTAGAAATGCAAAGTAAATATTGTACATAGAAAAGTATATATTTGGGCACATTTCAAACAACATCTTTTTGATTTGTAGAAAAAAAAGGTATTTTTTTCATTCCCAAACAATGACTTCACATTTGATAAATTACCTTTAAACTCCGAAAATAAAATGTGGCAAACAAGTCGATATTCATTTCTTTATTTAATTATAAACTAGAATTCTGATACAACATATTTTATTAATACAAAAAATTGTATTTTTACTTTTGCTGATATATTAGTTAAGCTGTGTTATAATTTGGACTTTGCCATGAAATTTCAAGATACTTGAGAGTAGTGAGAAGGACGTAGGCAGACAAAAATGGGTTGGAATTCGTACTTAATTGCGTTAACTGGTATCCCTGCTGTTCCGTTCACAGATGGGGAATAACCTGGGATGACAAACGATGGCAGTGTGTGAGTGACCTTTTATATGGAAACTGTTGATACAAGATGATCAAAGAGACCTATTGCCCTATGTGCCAATGGCATTTTCAAAGTACCTCTCTGGCTCCACGCAGCAGCCTTTTTCACACAAAGTCATAAAACTTGAAAAGACGATATAAAAATGCTGAGAACAAACTAAAGTTGAGTTTGGAATGTTCCTGGTTGCCAAGACCTGGTACAACTTTGACCTTATATGGTGACTGAGACAAAGTAGAGTGGCTCTGCTTTTTTACTGGTTTCGTGGGCTAAACAGAAAAGGTAGGGTAACTTACCTAAAAATAAGCTTGTATGGACGTAACTGAGGGAATTACAGAAAATAAGAGAAAAATGGTACATCATACACCTGAGGGAAAAAAAAATCAACAAATGTTGGGGAGAAAAAAAGATAGTATAAGACTGCATGAGAATAGTAGCAGTAATGTCTGTTCTTGGAAGGGTCTGTATACCTGGAACTTGTCTAAAATGAATCCTTGTGGAGTCACTGTGTGCCAATGGCCCACTGGTGGCATTAGCAAAGCTACAAAGATGAGAATTATTAACTCACATGAGAAAAAAAACATATGAAAATGAGGAAGAGAATTAGAACAACTGCTGAGGGGTAAATATTGAGTGCTATTATAATGAAGAGAGTCTGATCATAAAATGGAGAATGTGTTTTCTGAGGTTTAATTTTATTTTGAGGCAGCAGTAGAGTTCCAATGGACAGTAGAACCGTTAGTGAAATTTAACCCCTTAAAGGAGCATTATGTACCTTTTGATTACAGCATGGACCCACATCTCAGGGTCAAATAAGCATTCAGAGAGAACTTTTAAGCATTTGTGGTTCGATGAGTGGAGTTTTAAAATGTTTGCTAGTCTTTGTATTATATAATGTAAATAAAAATCTGTAAGATTTGCAGTTGCAATGAATTAATGTAAAAGAATAAAAGAAGAAGAAGAGAAAGTACATTATTTTGATATTTTAAATGAGTCATCAGTTCTACAGGAAAGGAAAACATCATTTCTGGCTGCACTGAGCACTACTGGAGCAGAGCCATGCCTCCTTATATAAGTCACCCAACTTCTGAGACCTACGCCCTATACTGGACTCTTAGCTCCTTAGTGGATCTGTAAACACTATTAAACCAAAGATTCTGTGATATGGTACACTTTGCAGGCCGCCTGACAGCTTGGCTTGGCATCAAGCAAATGTCTTTTTGTACAGTGCATCAAAAGAAGATCTATCACTATACCTCAGGGGCTATACTATTTTCTGTATTGTTTTGATTTATATAAAAAGATCTTGGTGACACTCTAAATTTACTATTAAAGTGCATTGTGTTTTTATTTAAGTATGTGGTCTTGAGTGTAATGACTAATTGGCAGGAATTATGAGGGAATTAATTGCACATGGTCATTGTGTTCTTTTCTAAAAACCTGAGATAGTATTACGTTGTATTTGAAATACTGCTGGTGTTTTATGAGATCTCTTTAAGGTTGAAGACGAGTGTGGGAGTTTGCACATATACAGCAGTAAATTGTAGAGTGATTGTACTTTTTTTTATTGGCTTTTTAAGACTTTTAAAATAAACTTCATTTGACAACAATATCACAAAATTGCAATTACTTAATATTTTCTAAATATATGAATAGACAGTTGTGTTAAGTACCACTTAGGAAACCACTACTTGGGTCTTAATATCTTAAAAACACTTTTAACAAGTTCGGTTTGCATTTAAGCAGAAAACTGTATTGTAAAACAAGTCAATGCCTCAAACAACATGAAAACATCAAGAACAAAGGAGAAATTGGAATTCTGCAGACAAACATCTGATTTGCATCTCACTGGCATATATTGACTAAATCTGGGCTGTTATCATTTTATTTTGAGGACAACTTATGTTTTAGTTTTTTTGCTGCACTGGTCTGGTGGACTTCTACACCCCTCTGGACGATTTGAGAGTTTCATCTGGCCAGACTATTACCTCTGATTCTACCTAAAGACAGGCATCTGCCTCCTCCTGAGAATCAGCAGCTTTTACCCCTGGTTGCTGCTGTTTCTTCACCTCTTCCAGCTCCTCACTGAGGCACTGCAACTGACCCAGCTTCACTTGTTCTGTAAGAATCACAGAGCAGATCAAAGAGGTCGCAAATCCAGAATCGCTATATTTACGCATGAACCAATGCGTACATCTTACCGGCTGATAAAAGCTGACTATTTGTATTCTCAGCACTCCGTATTTCACCTGGAAGGCTATCAGGAGTCTGAGTAAACATTTAAAGGAAAATAGTCATAATCAGCATGAAAATGTCACATCTAGTCACAGTCTAGTTTTTAGGTGTGTGAAGGAAAATAATGGTTGGAACTATTTTATATTAAACAGATGAACCTACAAACATGGAGTGCAGATCCTTGTGCTGCTCCATCAGTTGATGAAGTTGGTTTTCAAACTTCATCCTGCAAAAACAAGGGTTTCAGTAAATTTATACATTTTTAAAGGTTGCTGGAGTTTTTATCTAGTCACAGTCTAGTTTTTAGGTGTGTGAAGGAAAATAATGGTTGGAACTATTTTATATTAAACAGATGAACCTACAAACATGGAGTGCAGATCCTTGTGCTGCTCCATCAGTTGATGAAGTTGGTTTTCAAACTTCATCCTGCAAAAACAAGGGTTTCAGTAAATTTATACATTTTTAAAGGTTGCTGGAGTTTTTATTTTTATTTTTTTTATTTTTTTTTTTTTAAAATATATAAAATATAAATGCACTTGTAAATGGTACCGTTGTTTCCTCTGTTTAAGCTTGAGTTCCTGGATTTCACATGTGTACTCTTCAAGCAGTTCATCACTTTTCTTGTTCTGCATTAACTGCCTGCAAAATGCCCATGTGTCATCATCAGCACAAGGTGCAAACATATGTAAAAGCTTGCAACCATATCTGTACAGGCTCATTAAGGTAGTGAATGGCTGAGAGCCTCATCACGCAGCGCGATTACAGTCATCTGCTCAACATCAGCCAAACTATTATACTTGTGGCAGACAACAATGCTTCAAATTTGGACGTTGTTGCAAAAAAGCTAAAAATCCTACAACATGGGTCCCTCATGTTCAACAGCAGCACGTTCCCAAGGTGACACCTGGTTTGGGGTCATCAATTATGACCAAATGTGAAATATGGTTACAATCTCCTCTAGTGTGGCTGAGTTATGTGGAATAAAGGCCAGAAATGTGTTAATGCCAAACAAAAAGGTCACAGTAGAGCTAGCCCTTCCCCTTTATGATATAAACTGTCATTACTTTATCATTTTATCTTATATAAACACTTTTGTAAAATGTCTTGATTAGTAAATGAATTATTGAATTATGGGCTAAAAAATGTTACTTTGTGGCTCTACAAAATGAAAGACAATATGTTTTTTGTGGGTTCTCAGGCAGTTTTAAGTGCTTTAGCTGAATACCAGGGACTCCCCACCAAATGTTTAGAACTGAAGAAGCCTTTTGGGGGAGAGGTGAAACGTCTTTAAAAACCAAAAAGAAGTCCAGATACTCTCAACTAAAGCACTTAAGACTATACTTTGTGATGTCACACCGACTCTGACAAAAACATTTTTAGCTCATCTTTTAAGTGGATATATTATGCTCATTTCCAAGTTATTAGTTTATTTTAGACTTATACTTTTATACAATTACAGGCTTTAATGTTGGAAAAACATTATCTGTCATGCTGTCCACTGCAGCCGCTCCCTATTCACAGTCCGTCTAGAATACTCTCTTTCAGCTCATGTCTCTTTAAGGCCCCCCTCCTGTAAAGCCCAGTACACTTTGAATGAAAACAAAAAGAAGGTTGGGACTGTACTTTTCTTGTACATTTTGAACAGTGGTCAAAATTAAATTCAACCAAGGATTTCTTGCTTTTTCTCATGGAAGCCCAAACAGAAAAAAATGCTGTGTTTTAAAAAACACAGCATCTTCTCCACTCTATCAAATCTCCCCAGCTGGGGGGTGGGTGCCAAAGTACAGTTCTCCCAAAGAGTCTGCCGGACTAGCAGCAAGGCGTGCAATATGCAAAGTATTATTGTTGTAATTAAGTCACAAAAGTAAAGGTTAAAGTACTGACAAGGAGTTTCAGGTGCAGCATTTCGTGTGGGACTAAGGAGCTCCCTCTGCCATGGACTTTGGCCTTTTCAACTCAGCAGACTTTGTACTTCCACAAAAAGATATGTAATGAACAAAAGGTAATGGAAAAGTCTGCTACATTGTAAACTTGTGTGTAATAATTGACACAATATAAAGTCATCCCATGATCCTGTGACAGTGAACGAAAACTTGTGACAGGCACATACTACATGAAGATAAGGCTCATACTTTGACTAAATTTCCTAAGTGCAATCAACTAATGCCAGTGACAGGAAACAATACATGTAACATATAAAAAGAGTCTATATACTCTATAAGATTGATGCTACAACAGAATCTGGTTTGGCACTTAAAACTGCAAATTTAAGTGTTTAGGGTAAGTCAAAGGAATACATCTTATTCAAAACTTTTGCTACTGAAAGAATAATAAAATAACTAAAATGTACGTTATTATCAAAATCTTAGAATTATTTTCTACATATATACTGTATATATATTTTTTTTTAAAAACACTCGCCAGAGAGTCATCATTGATGAGTTGCTGCCATCTAGTGTTACACATAAAGATGTGCAGCGAGCAGCTCACCTGGTGCAGTCCTGCTCTGAACCCTCACACTGGAACTGCAGCTTCCTGCACAACTCTAGAAAAAAATATCACACTTATTAAGCTGTGTCCGTGCCTTTAACATAGCTGTTTCCAGACATAGTCGACTAAAGCGCTAGCTCTGCAAGGCATTAAACCTGCTACTAATCAATCAGGCATACAGAATGGTTTGTTTGATGCATGTGACGACCTTCTTTTTCTCTATTGATGCCTTCCAGTTTGTAGGCTTCGGTTTGTACTGTAAAAACAACACTGAATCATAACATAGCAGTAATAACACAAGTGCCACATGTGGCAAATAATGTGCTATAAATGTTTATCTTAATAATAGCAAACATATATTACTGTGTGTGCATATTATCTAACAATTAGGATTTTGTTCATCTTACATGTTTCCAACTCTTTCTGCAGAGACTTGCTGATTAAGCTGATCTCCTTAATTTCTTCTTCCAGGATGCTTTTACCTGGAATACAACAGTGTAACTACAAGCAAATATCTGTTTCACTATCTAATCTCTGTAATTATGATATATCAGATCTTAACTTCAGTATCTGCCATAAACCAATTTATTTTTATCTATACAACATCAATTACTTTTTCACAGTATAAATCAGAATGGATCTTGAAGGGTGTTGCTGTTCCCTACAAGACGGAGGACTTAATCATTCCTCATGAACCTCCATTCATCATTTTTCTGATACTCCATGATAGGAGTAACAGGTAAGGATGTACCTTACTGACGATACTGGCAACCTCCCACTGGAAGCTCTATGACCATTACGTACAGCAAACTTACTCGTGGTTTCATGTCGCCTGCGCAGTATCCAACTTCTACAAATTATAAAAAGTGTTTCTCTTTGAGCTCGTTCCCTTTCTGTAGTAATCTATAACTGTTTTGTTCCATTCTTTTTGTTAAACGTACAAGGAAATGCGTGTTATTAGCATATTGTCGCCACAACCAGTCTTCTCATTGGTCGATACGCACAAAACCCTCTGTTGCTCTTAAAACCGCGTTATTTAAATGTTTCTACGTGGTACGTGCAGTTTACTTCTTTACAAAACCTGGTCCACTTGTTCATGTCTAGCAATATTTGATATAACGCTAATTAAAGAAAGCGCGAGTTGTCAAAGGAAGCGGAAGTGCGCGTTACAAAGAGTAAATAAAATGTCAAAATATTGCGCGTCATTCTTGCTCTAGATGAGTAACCAGCTCGAAATCGTGCCAACCTGTACATAATGACTTATAATTAGCATTAATAACATAATAACTTACTTGTGTGAAAAGTAATATCTTAATA
Organism: Mola mola; assembly: GCA_001698575.1. Lineage (NCBI taxonomy): Eukaryota > Metazoa > Chordata > Actinopteri > Tetraodontiformes > Molidae > Mola > Mola mola. The sequence continues at coordinate 8,874,563 of KV751318.1, read as the reverse complement.
GGATGACTCCATTATGTACTGAACTCTCAGAGATCCATATAAGAACGCCAAGCGCTCGGGACGAGAGTTCAACGCACTTCCGCGCGAAAACGGAAAGACGAGACAGTGAATTCTCCGACTTCGTTGGTGCATTTTGCTCGACTAAGTAACTGAACAGTAAACAGAAAAAATTTAATGTGCAATTATTCCACAAACAATATACCATCACAAACTACGAAACACCACTTAATTTAAAGTTTAGGGAAAACAATAAACATAAAGGGCAGCTTTCTCCTACTTCTATTTGACCGGTTCAACACAATTCTCTTAGGTTTCACATACAAAGTACACAATAATAACCCCGCCCCCCCAAAAAAAACACTACCTTGCTGCAGATTCTTTAATTTTCCCATCATCTCTTCGACTTTGAGGTCTTGCACATTTCCACCTGAAAGCAATTCACAAAAAATATGTCCACCTTATTTTGGCGTTTTCCAGATCCGTCTCATTTTACACTTCACACTGACTTTACCTCCCTCCAGGGGTGTAACATTAATCAATCTCTCAATGTTGAATCCTGTTAAGCAAACAGAAATGTGTAAGTTGACAGTTAATGTCTCATTCCCAATAATGTGTGCACACGAGAAAGTGTTAGCAAGTTAAATACGTCTTCAAGTTAAGCTAATTAGCTACAGGGTTTAATATTAAAGGTCGATGAATTATAGTACAAGCGTTTGTAAACAAAAAAAGGAGAGTATTTGGGGTTTTTTGCTTAGTTAGGATGTAGTAGTTAAGTCAAAAACAGCTATATTATCCAAAATAGATTTATAGATTTACAGATTTATAATCTTTAATGAAATGCAATGTTGGCTAGCTACCTTTAAGCTAACAAAAGAGTTTGCTAATATCAGTGACAGTACAGTAAAACCTAATTAACGATAATTATCTAGGTACGAGGGAACACATTTAACACTCAGCCATTTTACTTAAATTATGCATGATTATGAATCTATTACCACCACCGTTTTCTAACGTTATGTAAACATTAAGGAGGCAACAAGGTCCCAACAAGTGGATGCTAATTTACTATCATGTAATAAGTCTACGCAATTTTAAACTTATGTTTTAAAACAAGCGCAAGTCAGCTGCTGTAGTGATTTACAGTTAACCAGTACATTTACTCCATCTAACCTTCTGATTCGCTCATCTTTAAACGCTCAGAGAAGTCTTCTTTACCAAACTATCTATCGCTCGCTTCACTTCGTCCTACTGACGTGACGCGCGCACGGGGACAGACGCGACGATCAAAGAGCCATCATGAGTGCGCGCGCACTTCAGCAAAGGATTAATACAGTTGAATCTTTTCTATGGCTGATCAGATTGTGACAAAGGGGTGCATAGACCCAGCGTCGCCTGTGGCTCCAAGACAACCAATTAATGATTTAACTACTCTGGCCTGAACAAGATGGATTCAGTTTATGTTGAATGTCCATATTTACTAATGGACACTTAACGTAGAGCAGGTTGCTTTTTACTGAACGGAATTGAATTTTCTATTAAATTAACATTTGCCCGTAGGTGTGAATGTGAGTGTGGATGGTTGTTTGTCTCTATATGTGGCCAATTTCAAGACATATTAAAAGACATTTATAAAACAGCAAGAAACACTTCTGCTGAATTGGCTCTTGTTTAACATGGATGTGCTACCGAGTACATTTCCTTGGCTTAACTGAAAAAGTCTGCTCTGTTTTGTCTGCCGTGTTGTATTGGGAGTTCTTATTTATTGGCCAACATGTATACACTGATACTACAAGTACAATATCTGTGATCACCTTAATTTCAGGTATAGTGAACATTCTATTTGCTGATTTGGCTCTACTGATTACAATCAAGAATATGTGTTGGCCCGTTTACGACTTAAGTGCAGTCTCCTCTCAAACCAGTTGACATGTCAATGAACACAAAGTTTGACATTTTTACACATCAGTTTTAATGAAAAGCGAAAAGCAGTGTAGAGGAATGCGGTTCCACTTCATATATACAATGCAACCAGACCTACAAAGCCCCAAAATTACTTTGTCTATACACATCAAACCACTAAGGAGTTCTATATATGTTCTATACATGTTAGGTATAAACATAAGAGTTAAAAATAAAGTCTAACAGGGCTGCCAAACAACGGCACGTCTCTCAAAACAGGAATACCTGTACAATGTGCATTATCAGCACATGCAATCACAAACTGGGTCATGCAGGAGGTGAAAAATCAAAACAGAGGTTACACAATAAGACGTTGTTCATTGTTAAATACATATCATTCAAGTTTTGTGTTGGTGTGGGAGTATTTTGGCTTCCAGTGCATGCTGATTCTGGTTGTGTTTTTTAGAGCATGTTTGCAACAAGTATACAATGTTTCAAAATTGGCTTATAATAATAATTTTTTGTAAATTTCCAAACGTGTTTTTCTCAGCACCTGCTTATAGCCACTTCAAAACAACCCTCTTATCTAAATCACGATCAATAAATACAAGAATAACTTAATTACCACTTCCTTCAAGTCTGCTGTCCATCAGTTCACAAATTCTGAACCTTGGATTAAGTGGTCAAAAATAACAATACTTTAATATGTCTTCATATTAGTTGGAGTGAAAATAAATAAATACAGCACAAAATCTTCACTTCACATTAATGGCTGGGTGAGAGGAAAATTCATTAGGACAGTAGAGAAAACAAGAGGATGTCTGAACTCTAGAATCCAAACAAAATGTTTCCTCCTCTCGAAAAGATATTCCACAAGAATACAGAGCTTGTAAACATAAAGGTTGTTTATGTTTGTCATGTACATCCAACAATGATCTTCATTATTTTGCCATTTAAATATTTCCATTACGGTACTGGGCAATTTCTGACATCGGAACATATTCTTCCCAAGCTGCACAAGCATTAAAGCAGAAT
>KV751318.1:8858618-8871617 GCA_001698575.1 Mola mola | reverse complement strand
ACTCAACTATTTACAGCAGTGAGAAGCAGGCGAGAGATACTCCTCTGGTAACTCTAGAGAATCGTCACATCTTTAGTTGGGTTTCCAATGTTGCCATGCACAGTTACACTCGCCAGCTGAAAGGGACAGATACATTTGGAAAAACAGATTGAAGGAGCTGGGTGTTTATAGCATTGTCTTCATATCTTCAGGACTATTACCGATCCATTCCCCAGTTTTTTTTTTTTGTTAATCTCTGCGGCAAGGTGGGTCTGAGCAATAAGCACCCGGTTGGCATGTTTTATACCACACCGTGCTGAGTCAAACTGGAGGTTGTGTGGTAGGTGATGTTGACATATTATTGCTGTCTGTGTTAGTAGAAGCAGAGGACAGTTACAGAAAGCGGAGTGGTCAACATTAAGGAAAAGACAGATCTCTTACATTTTCTAATTACTGGCATTTACTGGATTTGGGTTAAATATATTGTGTCACTCTCAGCTGCATTTTATGATAGGCCACTTCTCCTCCATAGCCCAGTTACCGATTTAAAGAGGGAACTGTGGGTTTGTGTGTGTGTGTGTGTGTGTGTTTGATGAGACATGAAAGGACCAGTATCATGTGACAGATAGAGTTAAAGGTGTGAGAGAGAAAGGGCATTTAGCAATATTTCACAATAAAAGGGAGGTGATCCCTATTTCCCTCCTGTCATTTTAAAGGTGCAGCCTCATTCACGGGAACGTCCCACAATTGCCAGGATGTAGAGGAAGATGTTGATGATGTCAGTGTAGAGGTTGAGGGCAGCGAAAATGTAATCCTCTGGACTCAGGGCCAGCTTCTTGTTACCCAGGAGAAGCTGAGTGTCCACAGCCAAAAACTGCAAAGAAAAAAGAAAAAGAAGAACATCTTTAGTCCTTATGAAGAGATTTCTACATCCGAAATCTTAGATGAGTGACATAATTAGGATTTCAGCTTAATGGTTGTTCCCCTTCATTACACCATTCAAACTGTAGTTATGTCTGTCAAAAATTATAAAAATGAAATAACGATTTTATGAGTTTACGAGTGTTTTTTGGCATAAAGTTAATGGTACAACGTCATGCAAAATTTCATGAATCACTTACAGCAATAAAATAAGACATTTTCATTTATATACTATATATACAGAGGAGCACAGATACAGTGCTTCACTGTATGGTACAATGACAATCATCAGAAGTGCAATATGAGTAAACACAATGAGCTTGTAATTGATTATATTGCTTAAAATATTCATGAAAATGTGGATGCTTCACATACAGCAGGCAGCATGGAGGGTGAATGCAATCAAAATGGCTTCATTGTGGGCACCAAACATGATGATGATGATAATGATTATTATTATTATTATTATCATCATTATAAGTGGTGGCATTATTTGTAAGGCTACATTGGGCTGAAACTGACCTTCATTTAATGTGTCAGTTGATGTTGTACTGTGCTTAGGTTCCCGTGCTCTTACGAGGCTTTCACTTGAGCAGTGATTCCGGTGTGGAGTTTGAATATTTATTGTTTTGACAGTTATCATTGTATTTATGCAAACATTAATATAGTCCATATTGATAGTGATCTTGTTATTTTAGTCTCGATGAAAAAGGTCAGCGCATCCCAAGAAACCCTCGAAGTCGTTTGAGGCATTCTCCGACCACTGTGGGGTGCTGTGGTTACTTAAAATTCCTCTTTGAATGTTACTTTGCAGAAAATTTACATCAGGGCATAAATGATCAGAAAAAATACTGGGAGTTGAGTCTATCATTTAACCCATTTGATATGGCATAATGGATTTATTCGGCAAAGTAGGCTGCAAAAGTTTTATCGTCTAAGCTCAGTTGTTGCACTCAAGTTAACTTCAATAACATTATTTAAAAATTTTAAAATAATTGACCACCCAATTTCCAACCTCCACTGAGTCCAGTTTATTAGGTTTTTGTCAGTGTTATTTCCCACTTGGCGAGAAATAGATGGATAATGCACTCTACAGTAAAGCGCTAGCAGTTTTCTGTGGCTGTTTTTGTTCACTGTAGCTCACATCATGCATCCTAATATTTTCAGATCAAAGAAAAATCAAAAAGTAGCGCCGCGCATTCATGGCTCTGTTCTTTATCCAGTTTTTTGTTTTACCCTTTAACAATGCTGAGGTCATTATTGTTTATTAAGCAATCTAAAGCTAACTGGAAAGTGGAAGTGTAACACCATCTGTATTCCAACAATGAAGACTGTCTGGTAACTGTATCCAAGCAACAGCCCCTGGAATTCAAATAGCTAAAGAACATTTTGGGTTTGAACATATGTGACACTTACGCAGGTGAAGAGCAGGGCACCAAGTGAGGCATAGACAATGTGCAGGATCTTGTTACGGATAAAGATGCAGAGGATGGCGAAGAGTAACAGCACGATCAGGCACACAAACAGCACGCCCCAGCAGGAAGTGAAGTCATACTTGGTCTGTGGTGAACAAACAGACAAGAGGTCAGAATATCTGAGCTGTTTTAAGATATAAAGACCCTACACATACAGAAACCCATTTCAAATGCAATCTTAATAAGTCTTCACAAGACAAAGCTTGTCCATTGATAATTTCATATTTTAAGCCTCCATTTATTAGTCCAAGTTGTCATTGCACAGTCCAGAGATTTAACACGCAGTTATAATTATAAGATAACCACATATTGAGGTAAGAGAGTGCAGTTAGTGGGCAGGGTGCGGCATTGTGTATTGAGATTGCACATCTAACCTTTAAAACCTCTTTTGGTGTGTGTGCGTGTGAAAACATTTAAAATGTGTTTGTGTGCTGACCTGTAGTGAGAAGAGGACAACAGTGAAGCAGACCACTGCAGTGATGCCCACGGCGATGATGACAGTCTCTGTGTCATAGAAGCTGGCGATCATGCCCACCATGTAGGAGAGGCTCAGGGTCAAGATAGACTGCAAGACAGTAAAAATGCAGTTAAATTATCATCACTTCTGATGCGCATAACAAGAATTTGTTTTATGAGTCTGAAATCCAATACTTATTCTCAGAGTCTTTTTTAAATATAATCAATCAGGTTTTGTACATCTAGATATGTAGATGTTTAGTGTTATCGTGCCAGAAATTTTTTTTTCATCCATTTGAAACGTGAATACAAATGATTACCAGCGTGAGAGTAGATCACATTACAGGCCTGTTCTTCAGCAGACAGGTGTTACAAATAACATTAAGGCTGGTTTTGCGCCATTTACTGTCCCAGTGAGTCATGAAAGTGTGACCATACACAATAAATGCGCCCTGATAGTAAAACAGCTAAAAGTAATTGAGCCGCCTTTATTTATTTTTTTCTACACCTGTGCTTTTTCTGCTGTCACATATCAAAATACAGGGTTCCAGGCCGCAAAAAAAATGGTTTATATACTGTAGTGTTTTTCTACGCTTACCAACCTATGGTCAGCAAGCTTGAACAATTTATTGTTATTATTTATTAGTTAATGTTGTTCTCGGTATTAATAGATCTGACAATCATTTACTATTTTATTCATCAAGACCAAATCCTGTGTTTTGAATCAGAATAAGCTTAGTGGCCAAGTATAGGCGGAGGAGTTTGATTACATTTCACAGCTTTCAATTTACAGTACTTACACAGAAATCACTGTAAATTTGGTTGAATATTCTCCGAATTGAACTGGTGTTTGATTGTTTTGAATTCCATTCTCTTTTTCTCCCTTCTACTACTTTTTTTTCAATTCATAAATTACTTGTACTTCATTCGCTTTCTCGAGTTTTGTTGTTATTGCGTATCCTCAGTTTCTCCCTCGCTTGTGTCCTTCGCAGTGCTAAAATATTTTTATGGTACTTTTTTTGTGGACTAAAGCTGCATTTACAGCTTTGCTTTCAGCATTTATTTTGAATATTTTCTTAGATCTTTACACATTGATGTGGTACACACAAACACATAAATCTATTTATTGTGTAAACAGACTTCAACGACGGCTAACCCACATTTTCCGAATTGGTATTGGATTATGTTCTTACCAGTGCTACCATGTTCCAGGGGTGCTTGCGGCGGAAGTCTCCACAGCAGCTGAGGACTATCAGAGCAACAAAGAAGACTGCATAGGAAACATAGTATGTCCATGGATTTTTCCGAACAAAGTCCTTGGCATCCTGGACAAAGGTGAAGATGGCAACGAAGGAGAAAGTGACCAGGAGCTGCACCGTGAGAACCATGAAGACCTGGTGGCGAAGAGGAAATAGGCCATTTGTAGGTGAGACAAGAAGTCAAATAACACTGGTTTGGACTTTTTATTATTTATTTATCAAAACTAAAGCTAAATTTCTCAGAATTTTTCAACACAACACTGAAACGAAAACAGCTATCCAATTTTCAAAACTCCAACCTCTTTCAAAAAACTATTTAAAACAATACACAGCCATTTCATGAATCTTACTGAAGCACATATTAAACACTGGTGTGATCATTTTAACCCTGGATCCCTTGTTCTCCTTGGAATGTTTAAAACTGAGCAGAAAGTATTTCCTTTATGTCCTTTATACTGTAATGGTAAAAATCAGTGCACGGATACAGACTAGAAAAGCAAAATTAAGAGAGAAAGCTCCACTGAGGCCACTTTTATGGTCTGACAAGTAACTGACATGTTTTGCCAATTGAGTTTGAACACATGAAACACAAGTGAAACCATCTGGTTAATATCGATGAATCTGAACCAGGCATTTTGGGGAGAAAATTGATCAAAAGAAGTGGATGAAGATGAGAGAAATGAGTTATGACTCCAATTCATCCATCATGTGGGTATTGAACTCTCACACTTTGCCAACAAACCCAAGTCATGATCAAGTTATACTATGCAGACAGGAGCTTTGAGTTGGCAGGAGTTAAATTCCTTAGATTCAGACAACTCTATTGATCCAAAGGGGATCAGGGAATTTCATTTGCAGCTTATCCAGTCCATATATACAGTTTTTAGAATCATGTGCAAAGTTCATGTTTTTGTCTGTATACAAACAGAGTAACACAGCATAAAAGGACCTACTTTTCTGATGAAGGCTTGTCGGATGTTCTTGTCCTCTAAACCAAAATTGGTGAATTCTTCATTGTCATAATAAGAAGGAGGCCTATCACCATTGTAACCAGGGCTGCCGGTAGGTACTGGTGAACAACAATAACAGGAAAATACTTAAAGTTACAGTAAGTGAACAGCTTTAAAAAAATAAGTCAAACAAATGAACATGATTCTGGTGTTTTCAGCAGGCTATGATTGTGGTATTGATCATCTCATTGATCACCTCATTGCCTAGTTGTCTGTGTCACGTCTAGTGTAAGGTACAGATGATAAAATCTGCCTACAAAGTTTTTTGTAGTATTCATTACCCTTCAGTTTGTAAAATCATACAGTAATCTTTAAAAGGAATTTCTTTATAAATGTCTCAAATCTTTAAAACTCACCCATGGGGTCACTAGGAAAGCCTGGCTGGGCAGCTCCATGCTGGTAAGGCCCCTGAGGGTAGGGTCCCTGTGGGTAGGGCATCTGAGGGTAAGGCATCTGAGGGTAGGGACCAGGGGCAAACCCTGGGCCTGCAGGGGGGAAGCCAGGCTGTCCATAGCCAGATGTTGGTGAGTAAGGTCCCCCTGGACCTTGGCTGTAGTTGGGAGGGGGCATAGCGAAACCTGGCTGAGGGGGTCCGTAGACACTATTATGGAGAGGGTTAGTCTCACCCACAATAGGGTATCCAGTCTTGTCCTGAGACATGATGCGGGGGAAGCCTCAGTCTGCTAACAATCTACAAGAAGATATGTAGAAATTAGACTTTTTTAAGCAAATGCAGATTAAACAGGTGAAGAGATTCAAATCTAAAGCTTATGTTTTCACTATAACTATTCCACAATTTCGTCTTATCAAAAATCCCTGAATGCCCCAATGGCAGTTAAACAATGGACTGGTTGTATATAAGATAACTTGAAGTATTACTGAAGTTAAACCAAGGTGGACAGTAATGTTTGCCATGTTCCATTAAACATGCCAGTAAGGGTGACTGTGAACTAGCACACACAAAAGCAGGATCTAAGATCACTGTTACAAAAAAATCAGCATTTACACACAGGTTCTGTAGCACAGGTAGACCCGCTTACAACCAAATTGACCACATTGACACAGCCAGGGGCCAAGGCTGTCTTTTTCTTTGTTTTTGTTTTTTTAAATCTGATATGTAACGCGACATATCACAAGCACAGACAGTGTTTGTAAACAGCGGCGCTAGCACTAGAAATCACTAGAAGTCAACACGGAGGTTAGTGACGATGCCATTTTGTGCACTTTATCTCAGTTTATTTTTCAAACCCAAACCGACTGAGTAACTTTCTAGCTCAACTTGGATGGAGACAAATGGAATTAGAGTCTGAGATAATAAAGAGTGGCAAAAGTTACCAACCGAGGCGGGGAGCCTTCATAGCTACATCTACAATGGCTATTGTTTTTTTTCATAAACTAGACAACGATATGGGTGACTGTCACATTCTCCCCTGCATTTTATCTCCCTTACAAGCAGAGGCTTGTTTTAGCAGGCATTTTTATGCTTGTTCACTTACATGGCTGTCCTTTTGTTATTAAATTTTTTAGGTCTTCATTACAAAACATAGCCACATCATCTTTTGAGTACTAACTGTTAAAGCCCAGAGAAGTCTGTATTTTCATTCAGGTTAACATTAATGGTGCGTTTCTTTTGGTCACCTTTGACTTGCAGTTTCAGACAGTCGAAGAACAAAATTAAGTAAATTAAACTACAATAAACCTTAAAACTCTTAACTTCTCCTGACTTAAAGATTTTCATCTGCAGCGGTGGTTATTCATACCACAATATTTCACTTAAATCATGTCTTTATTGTCATAGTATAAAAGACTTAGATGATAGAAGACTTAAAAGACAAAACATCAAGGAAATTCACAGGACAGAGCAGCGCCATGCTTTTGCTTGTAATTAAAAACACTGCACAAATGTACAAGAAGAAATGGGATATTACAAATAATAATAATACAGTGTATTGTTTTATTTTAATGTGTATGTATATCTGTCTCTCCATATAAATCCACATACATATACACACATAAATGTACTGTAACATGTATGTAAATAGTAGTTGTATAATTAGTGACTCTTTACAGTATAACACAGTATGTTAAGTATTAACAGATACAAGTAAATAAGAAAAAGATGTATTTTCTAAGTAATGTCCAAATGCAATTTTTCTATTTTTCCACAAAGCTCACAATATAGTGCTCTACATAGGGACGCCTTACACAGGGACTAAGGAGTGATTTTTGCAAAACAGGGTAAACAGAGGTGTTACCGATACTAATAAAGTTTTGTTCCATTCAGGTCAAACAGCTTGTGAACATGTGGGCTCATTGGACAAGGTTTTATTACACTATGTAACCATAACTAATTGTATAAACTAAACCAGTTTTTAACTGTTAGTCAATATGACTGTCATGAAAAAAGTCTATTCTCATTAAAATCCAGAGGCCTGTATTACACGGCAAGTCCAATTTAGTTTGACTCCCCCTCTTATTAGGCTTCAATGAACCTTGACTGTATCATAACATACCTCAAGATGCCATGTTAACGCAGGGTATATATGAAACAGGAAGAGTTCTTTTAGGTTATTTCTAGGGATAGAACGATTAATCAAGCTACTTGTCGGTTCATGTGACTTTTGTGTAAAAGCCCGGGTTCTCTTTTGACCAAGCATGGTACATTCTTCCACTTTATATCACATGTCATAGGACACAATAACCAAGCAGCAGAAAGTCTGATCAGACTTCAAGCTGTAGGTTTCCTTAACATTGGTTTTAACCTTATTGTTGGAACATTCTGCCCGGCTGACATGCCTTTATTCTGAAAATACTACTGCGCACCTGTTTCAGTTTTTGCTCTGATGCATGTCATTCACTTCCACAATATGCTAGGGGCTAGCAGACAATGGCAGGTTTAATATGAGCAATAGCTTCCAGAAAACTTTGGCTATTTAGTTGATATTTTGTTCTCTAGAATCTAAACATTTAACATTTGTTAAACAGATCTCAGGAATTAAACTGTCAATTCATATCAAAATAACCTTTTTTTTAGTGCAGTTGAGATGTAACCGAGTTATTGGATACATAATATCATCTGAACTCCATTTGCAGGCCCTTGACTTGAATCGGATCGAATTTGGCAGACATTGTGATATTGAAAAATGTTGTTGTCCAAGGAATCAACATGATATTGTGATGCAACTGGTGATTTACATCCCAAGTTATTTCTGCAGCAAAATGTGATAAGCAAGATGAAATACTAAACAGAGTTGGAACATAAATAATATTAAGAAAAATATGAAAGTCTGAAAGTATTTGAACAAACAGGTTTGGTATTTTATTTTTTGTTTTTTCTCTCAATGACCAAACAAGAAGACACACAATAAGTCAAGTTTAAAGTCATGTAAAGTTGTTTCTACTGCTTTAGATGAGAGAGGAGATGACAGATTGAGTTATTAATGTGCACGTTATCTGATATTTCACTACAAAGCAGTGGACAGCAAAGTGATCCAGAGGAAGGAAATAAGCCACAGGGTATAGTCATAAAAGACAAAACACTTGTGTCATACTGCTTTGAGACAAACAATTATCGGATTAATTATGTAGCAGTTATGACTGACTTTTTTTAAAGGCACATCTGAGAACTGATCTCTGTCAATGGCTGCTTATGAAGGTCAATTCTAAAGCCCTGTATATTTAGGAAGCAAGTCAAGAGTGCAGGTAAAACTGGAGTGACTAGGGATGCACAATATGAATCAAGGCAATTAATCACAATGAAAAATCTGCAAACAGGTTTGATTCATTTTCTTTAGTGATTTAAGATTGATCCACTAATTGCTTTTGTCATTTCTATCCAGGCCATGGTAGTGATGATGGAGGGGGAATTTCGTGGCCAAATGAATCAACCCTGTAACTGCAGTGTTATGCAGCTTCCTTTATAGCAACAAGAGGTCTCCTGGATCCTTCTGGTTCAGTGATAAAGGTGAATTCCTATGAATATGCCTGATCTCAGTATAATTTTAATTTACTGTACAGCCATCACAGAGAGGCTGCAATCACACCTACATTAAATCATCATTCCCACACACCGGCTGTGTGGACTTTTCTCTATGGGCATCAGGGAATGCGGAGCACAATGAATGGTGGGAGAGAAAGCAGTAATCAGCAAACACTGTCTACGCTAGTGCTAATAGTGTTACCATGGATGTAGGTGGTGGCTCCTTGGCAAACAAACATATTACTGTTCTGCTTTGCTTCTGGCAGAGGCCTGCTATATATTACTGCAGCGTCCCTACCAGCAAGCCCCTCCTGCACAACACTGGTCAACATGTTTCCAAGCCATTTACATGTAAATCAATAATGCTAATGAAGCATGTAGACACATGACACAAAACAGAAATGTCTTTGCAAGGAAGGTCAGAGTTACAGGCTCGATTAGTGGCTTCAAGAGATTCGAAAATGCAGTCCCCAGAGGACTGCTGCTGTGCAGGATGAAAAACAAAAACCATTCCCCTAATTGCTGCGGACTTCAAAAAACAGCTTGAGTAGGAAGCACAATGACTACACAACAGTGCATAGGAGGTCTGTGCATTTGAGCTACTGTGTGTATTTGCTACAGTCGTGCACACAATTCCTACATGCGCAAATACAAATTTTAAAGAAATACACAGGAGTACCAGGATATCCATTCAGGGGCAGAATAACATTGTTTACTGTTTCTCATACTCCTTCCACCCATCACCACCCCTCTCTCTTTCCAGGCCACACTGAATTAACGGTGACAATTATGCAACACCGCTCTATATTTCGCCCTGGTCAGCACATCCTGACTCCAGTGTTCGACCTGATGATACCGTTGACCTGATGATATCGTTCACTGGGATCGCGCAGTGAGAGACAGCGGACAAACATGACCAGTGCTGGCTCCGATCCAAACTGACAGTCTCTATAAAGATCATAACCGATTACAATTCTTATCTAAGGAGCAAAATCCCTCCTTGCTTTCTGAACAATAATTGCTGTGCCAGGCAGGGAGGGCTGAAGGTACACGGAGTAGAGCAATTTTGCTGAAATACTTAAAAAACTAGTTTCTCCATCAGTAACCTGTTTGCGCTGTAACCAAAATTGATTTGCCGTACAAATCACTATATTGATCCAAGTTGACAAACACTCAGTAATAGCAAAGTTTGTTTGCTTGCATCACAAAAGACAGAACATCCGTCAAATGACTCATGTCTTTAACTTATCATGTGACGGACTCGGTGAAAGCATGTGATCCTACTCCCTGTCTAATGTCCCTGTAAAGCTGTAAAGGATGTTATTTTCGATCCATGTTAGGAGCAGGACTGGACAGTAAGGATGAAATCAAACAGACAACCATACTAAGATTCGAAACAATGAACTGTGGATCTGAAAATGACGATTGCTTATTGTTAAACAACTGCTAGAAACTGCTCTTTTACCAAACTGAAAATTAGGAGCAAAGTATTGTTGGCTTATGAATCAGTCTCTCATTATTTATTTTACTTCAATTAATCAGGTAATCATTGGGTCTATAAAATGTCAGAAAATAGGCGATGAACTTAAGCTCAAGGAAGACAAATTGCTGGTTTTGTAAGCCAATATCTATTTTTTTTTTTTTTTGCACACAAGAAAAAGAGCAAATCTTCACAAGTGAGAAGATGTGATAAAGGAATATTGGCCTCTAGTTTTAAAATTGATTATCAAAATCGATTATTATTTTTCTGTCACTAAAGGCCACAAAAATAAATAAAACCTTGGTCTTGCACAAAGAAAACAAGAGGTTAGGGAACTCGAGAAATGGGAATTAAATTATTATCTTGCCAGACACTCATCCGACACGTGCACAAGTTCAATTGACCAAAAATAAGTTACACAACTTTCATTTTTGAGAAGCAGTGTTTTGAATAGAGTCACACAGTTCATTTTAATTTTTTTAACTTTTAAGAGTGGTGAGTCAGTTTAAAGCACTGTTTAGACATCCTTACCAGCATTACGTGGGAGATTTTATATCCTCTAAAGAGAGACGCCCAAACAGTGTGGATAAAGACAGTGCCACTAAGCCTGGCCTCTGGTGATGGCTATCGTTAAAGGAATTAGGTTAAAGGGGGGATTCCGTGGGCTAACCAGAGAGCCACGTTAAAACAATTAGGCTGGCACAATACCTCAGCAAGCCCATATATGACATACTACGTACATGCATGAGCCATATTAGAACACACAGTGACAACACATGAACAGCTGCACAAAGCAGTGGGGCCTATACAAAGGTCAGCGTGCTGAAATGTGTGGCGCCAAAACCTGTTACAGGGCAGACGTTACGCTCTGTGATAGAGGATGACTACGAGTAAGAGCACCACCACAGTGCAGCTGAAATTTGATCAAGTTCCTCTGAGCACTCAGGGCAGATCGGTAACATTTTTAGTCCTATAACGTCATCTCCACTTTCACTTCCTGGTAGTTAACCTGTTTACCTGTGTAACACCTCCAAACAGGTGTGTATTGAGCATTCAAAACTTTCTCACTTTTATTAACAATTGTTGGCATAAAAATTCAGAATAAGCATTTTTTTAAAATTAAGTAAAAATTTGAATGTAATATCTTTGTTCAGTTTCCAAGTGAGCATGTCTAAAAAGGACTAGCACATAATCACATTCTGTTGACTTCTACTTTAGACAGTGTCCAATCTTCTAGGAATCAGGGCTGTATTATGAAATCGTCACTTTCACCACCTGGTGGATACAGTAAATGTCACACTGTGTCTCTATCAGCCAGTCTACCAGCCGATGCAGAAGCCTGGCATGATACTGTAACTGTGACGTGCCGTGTCATCAGCAGCTCTGCCGATGTCAACACTGCAGACGCCTCATCTGTGACCGATGCCGAAACTTTACGTAGGCAAGTGTGGTATGCCAACATTCTGCTGAGAGAAATTTAAGCTTCCTTTTCATAACAGAACAAACTGTGCAAAAATAGGAAAATGAGGGTTTAGTTATATTAACAAACTGTCAAACTGTTGATATCACACAATTTCCTGTGCTGATTGTGCGTTTCCCATTCTAATGACATGACCGTTGATCATTTTTTGGACACCTTGATTCCTTAATTTGTTATACATTTTAAAAGTCCCTCATTACACCACAACATGGTATGCATAGAATATGTTCTTATTTTAACAAATTAAGGTAACATATTTTACTAACAAAAAATAAAAGTTGTTACACTCTAGTTGTTTTTCTCCTTGTTGTAGCAATACACTGCTGTAGCCCAGCTGGAGCTCTAAAGCACAGATAATTTATCACATTAGACTATTCACTTTAACAGTGTGTAAGCGGTTGCCAACTTCAGAAGCCAACATTGCCAAGATAGCCAATCTTAATTTTTATGGATATAATAAGCCCAGTGATTTCTGAAAACCCCAATCTTGCCAAACAGAATTCAATTAGAAAGCAAAACAGACTTGTCCAAAATTCAAATATCGCCCCTCTGCAATACTCTCTACTCTCTGCAGGGCTTCTCAGTGCTCTCTTAAATAATTATTTTATTAACATAACAACCTATTTAAGCTGTTTTTACAGATTTATAGCCCTTTTTCTGTCATTGTGCTTCTGTAACACGCAATATTCCCCCTAGTATGAATCAGTGAGAGATTATCTTACCCTATGTCATTAAGAAAAACAAAATAAGCACATAAATGAAAAATTGCAGGGAAAGGCAGTAAATGCAATGACTTCAACAGAAATACAGTAATCCTGGACTAAGTTTTACTTTGTCCCAGAGCTGGCTGGTGACACAAAAGCAAAAAGAAAAAGTCCCCTCAAAATTCTTCACTCAACAAATAAGTAAGCCTAAATCATGAATACAAAAATTCTACATATAACATTGTTCTAAGGAGCA